>VZRO01006733.1:642093-698740 GCA_013397915.1 Daphoenositta chrysoptera
CCCGCTCCCGCTCCCGCTCCCGCTCCCGGCCGGGCCGCGCTCCGGGGCCCGGCGCTGATGCCCGTGTGGGCAGGGACCTCACGGCCTTCCGGAGCACCCAGACCTCCACCCACCCCCGCTGCCGGCGTTCGGCACCGGCCGCCTCAGCGGAAGAACGTGACACTTTTTGACAGAAAAAACTTCCGAGCCCTCTTTTAAGTTGCTGTTGATCAGCGATTACATACAAAGTTACTTCTTCTTTGCAAAAGCTTTCTTTTATACTCATTATAATTTTAACTGGTCTTCTAATTGGAGTAAATTCTTGAGGTTTGGAGTCCCATTTGTCTGGCATTTGAGTAGAGGAGGAAGCGGAGGCTCGGTGACTCCCGCTCTCCCGGGAGGCGGTACCGGGTGGGGTCGGGGTCTGTCCCAGGGAGCGGGAGGAGAGCACGGCCGCAGTCTGCGCCGGGCAGGGTCGGGCGCGGGGAAGGATTCATTCCCAGAACGGGTGACGAGACATCGGGACGGGAGTCCCGGGGCCGCGGCGGAGTCACCGCCCCCAGAAGGGCTCGAGGAAGCGCTGGGTGTTGCCCTCGGCGCCAGGGTCTGGTGGAGCTCGGCCACGGGTTGGACTCGATGAGCTCAGGTCTTTTCCAACCTAATGGATTCTGTGAGGCTGTGAAGAGTTCTGAGACAAGAGAACGCTCCTTCGGAGCAAGCAGCAAATGCAGTTCCTGTCACAGCTGTGGCTCATCTGTGACTGGAAGATGGTTGCTGTCTTACTCTCTGCTAACCAGGCATATGGTAAAATAACTAACTGGTAACAGTGCTACTCCACTGCATTAAAAAAAAAAAAAAAGCCTGCTCAGTTAGCCTTTTCTGAGAAACCATCGGTGAATTAACATTTAGGTTGTTATTTGATGGTATGCAAATCCAAAAATTGTATAAGTACTGTTTACTAATATGATTCAGAAATATTGGGTTTCACCACTCAGATTTTGGTCGAAATAAGAATTTCCCAAAAAATTTGCAAAGGGTGAGGTTAGGAATGAGATCTAGGTATTTCCGACATCATTCTGTATAGATCCTGGTGTATCCATAATGCCACTGTGAGCCACATTAGTTTGATTACCCTTGTGAGTCCCTGCTGACCTCAGCATGCTCTTGTTTTATGCCATTGCATGTGAGAAAACCACCAGTTTTATACATATAAATACATATACCTTGCCCAGGGAGGCTGTGGGGTTTCCCTCGCTGGAGATACCCAAGAACCATTCGGTCACAATCCCGTGCTTGTGCTCCAGGCTGCCCCTGCCTGAGCAGGGAGGTTGGACCAGAAGATCCCTTCCAACCCCACCCGTTCCGTGATCCTGTGAAACTACTTTCATTAGTTCTCTCAGGAGGGAAAGTGTTTCCACAGAACAGGAAAAGGTCTGCGAAGAAGTTGGAAACATTAAGAGACTACCTATATCAGGAGTTTCCTGTACACTTTGTCTACCAGCTTGTTTGAGTGTTGTTTTTCAACAAAATCTGCTAATAGCAATGGTACTTGCTGTTATTGCTATTAGCCACCACGAACTTGCAACTCATTATTGTCTTAGATTTTCCACTTGCTTTTGTTCAGTCTCATGGACACAAAGTTATCTTCTTACCCTAGCCTCCCCATCAGAGCAAAAAAACCCGGAAATTTTCATTTTCTTTCTAAGGTCTCTCTGTAGCCCTTCCCCTTTTTCTCTCTGTCTTGTTTGTTGCTGCATAGACAACCCAGTCTGCTCTCTTCCACGGGTAAAATTTATCTAAAAGTGCTTGCTAGTTTAGAAAGCTGCTCTACTTTTTCCACACACCCCTTAAACATACAAGTATTTTTCTGAAATTGTCTGGACTTAACTCTTCCTTAATTCCTTCTGAGGATTCCTTTTGTGGAGTGTCCCATCAATGTGACAACATGATTATGGGATAATTTGAAATTATCTTTGTATACAAATCTCCCATGTTTTCTCACAAAACTTTCTTCTGAGGTGTCACATCAGGATTTTGCCCCTTAACACATCCTTTATCTGTGTTATCTGTCCTTATCTTTTTCATGGTGAAATTTCTCTGCTGCAAGGGACAAAGCTTGATTTATTTTTTCTAAATTCTGTTTTAATATAATGCTGATTAATAATAATAAAAAAGTTATCAGATGAGTCTTTTATCTTAACTTTAGCAGGAAATTAGAAAATTCAGAAAAATACTACAGGGCTTGGTTTTTTTGTTTTTTTAAAATGACATTTCTCACTACACAATTATGCTGATATATCTTCAAGCCTTCAATAGAATAATTAATGATGATTTGCTCAGACAGAATTTTTGTCAGTGTCTCCTTCCTCCTCCTGCTGGTTCTTTCTTGTATCTTACAATGTGCCAGAATTTGAATAATGGTTTAATTTAGCTCATATGAACATATCTTAAGCTGTATCTGTAATGAAATATTGTAAAGTTAGGCCATTTCAGAGTATTAATAGAAAATGGTGCTATGCTAAACAGAACTATGTTACATCACTATTTGCTAGTGAGGAGAATATATTTTAAGTTTGGAGAAAATTAAATACAACTCTCGCAGCAGTAGATGGTGGGAGTACTGTTACAATGTTGGAAGAGAAATAATCCTGGGAAACTCAAATACTTGCTTTCTGTGCTGTATCTGTCATCTATTATCTGTAAAACTCACTTTGGACTGTTCAGCTGGCTTGTTGAGATCAGGATTTGTAACGTATGTGGGGCTTAACTTCTCCCTCCAGATGGAACCACACCAAGAAATAATGTTTTTCAATTTAAAGGCAAGCTCAGCTAAATTGTTTCTGATACGATTTGCCTACTGACAGAGTTGGGGTTCCTCAACAGTTATCTTCCAACCTTTTCCTTTGGCATGTGAGAGGTTTTTAGAGGTACTTGTTTGGATATTTTTAATTTAAAAAAGCTCTAATGGTATCTTTAATAAATTCATATTAATCCAGGGACATGTTTTGTTCCCCAGGGATTTCTGATAATAAATGATATTCTATGTAGCAGAATTGTGCAGTCAGCATTTTATGTGTACAAAGTCCATAATATAGTCTGCTGCTGTGTCTGGAGAAAAACTATCCTGCAAATATGTCCTCAGGCTGACGTTTTAGGAGGAATGCAAGGACAGTCAAATTAAGATGGATATTATATTATATCATATCCTTTCTTTGACCACTACTGCAAAACTTGATATTTACTTCATCTATCTGCAAGAGTCCCATCACCACTGTGTAGAGGATCTCTGTGACTGGAATTTCTGCACATACCCTGGTTATGTACAGGGCGTGAATTTTCCCCTCTAGTGTTTCTGGTTGTTTTGGTTGTTAATTCTGAGCCTGAACCAATCCCCCGTGCTCCCTTTATCTGGGTGATAATTCCAAGGCATATTGACAGATTAAATGTCAACATTGTTTCTTAATACTGTTGTTTTTCTTTTCAGATATACTGGCAAAAGGGCAGACTTTTAAATATGCTTCTTTGTGCTTTAGGTTTGGTGTATCTAATACTTGTGGTGGTGTTTAAACTTACAGTTTTTGGCAAAGTTACAGTTTTGGTGCCTGATGGCCAGGCTGGTGCAGCTGGAATTTATCAGGTATCTGTCACTTGCCACCTTGCTGCATGCGGTTCTTTGCTGTGAAGCTGTGAGGAAAACAGAGTGGAGCCTGCAGACTTTTTTTCCCCCAAGGCTAAACTCCTTTTATCCTTCCTAAAGCTTCCCATCCTTTGCCATTCTGCAACATCTCAGTTGTGTTCTGTAGTGTTCTTTCACCTTGGATACCTGGCTGGGACTCCAGAGTAAATCAATGCATAATTGGTTAAGATCATCTAAGCAGATTTTAATGTGCTCGAGAATTTAATTCTCATTGCTAAACTGTATCCATCAATAGTCCTGTTAAATATTATCCCAATCACAAGGAATCATGGAGAAGTAGATTATTTTGCATAGAAGTGAGTAAAAAGTTCTGGCTCATATTCCGTGAATTAAGCAGACCTAGTAGTGACCTTGTAGTTTATACAAAGGCTTGTGTAGAAGTTTCTCCTTAAAAATGATGGGCTATGCAGATTGTATGTATGAAAAACTGACTTGACTGTATGTATGAAAAATAAGAGGAATTTCTTTATCCATGCAGTAAAGAGGACAAGGTTAAATCTGGTGTAGGATTATGTTTACAGGAGATGGCAAATTCTTCTGGTGAGCTGTCACATTGGATTATATGTAATTTGGTATTTAGATCTTTTGTTTGTGCAAATATATATATACATATATACACACACACACATAGAATCCCTAATACTTATTTGAAATACTGCATGATGGTCTGTCTACAGACCTGTTCAATCCATGGCATAGTATCTCTTTTCTGAACTCCACCCACCAAGTGGTGTTTATATGACTGCAGGACCTGGGCCACAGGACCTTGGCACAGGTAACCTTCACATGTTTGTCAGGTTTTGTGCTTCTGAACATGACTCACAGCAAGTCAGCTTTCTTTACACCTTCTTAAGAACTACATCTGGCCACTAGGTCTCATCTTTGGAAGTCACTGCCTGTGTTTCTGCTGGGACTTGTATTGCTAGCCTGCCAGACATGCTGTGAGACTTCTTGCCTTGACTTTTGGAAGAAGTGAATTTCAGATTATGGTGATGGCTTTGTATCACACCACATAAATTGTTATTCCTTGGTATGCATTGCATAACCAGAACTGAGGTGTTTGCATGTTCCTCAAAGAGTAGCAGAAGTTCAGTCACTTCATTGCTCAGAGTATTGTGAAGCTGAGGTAGCTTGAAAATGCTGTCACACAGATGGGTGAAATGACAGGACTCCCTGAAATTTACTGTTGCAAAGATGCCTGACTGGTTCTGAATGGGCACTGTGCATCCAGCACAGTTTACCACTTTTGGCTGTGTCCCAAGGTGCCCTCTACCAAGAGCCACTCAGGTGGATCTGCTGTCTATCTTTTCCATGCTGGGGACATGAGCTGGGTGACAAGTAAATGTTGCTCATGGGGATTTGAGTGCATCTGTCCAGCATCAGCTTGGATCAAAAACACCCTCCTGAGCAGGAGCTTGCTGAATCTAATGTGGCTTTATATGCAGAAAGGTGCACGTCTTGCATTTCTGGGTTTTCTTGGTTTCGTATTGTGGTTCAGATATACAGTTGTATGGAGCTGGCTTGGGCTACTAAAGCTGGTTCTTTATGTTCCAGGTCATACAAAAATTGTATATACAAAAGCAAAACTGCTTCCTGAACTGACACCAAACGCTGTGTAATGTTGTTTGGGCAGCACTGTACCTGAGCCAATAAACTTTGTAATAGTAACCTCTGAGCTATACTGACTGTGTCCCTGGCACAATTAATGAGCCACTAAAATAAGCCTCTGCAGCTGGTCAGGGGATGGCTGTGGAGTGGGGGACGCAGTGCAGGAAGGGAGCTGACAAAAATATTTTTCCACACACCAAGGTTCCCAAAAACAAACAAACAGCTGTTGAATCGAGTGAGCACAAAGTATTTTCTCTGCCTCCCAAACCAAATATCCTCCACTTCATCACGGTGATGAGTATCAGCTTGGTCAAATAAAGTAGAGTTCGTGATAATGAATGCATCTGGTTTTTAGAGGAAAAAGAATGAAATATTTCCAAAACGTTTATTTCAGGATTCAGATATACTTCTAAATTGTTTCTTCAGCAGTTTTTGGATGCAGAATTTGTGATGTTCTGACATAGTGTGAAGATTTGACTGCTTTTTATCTAGACTTATGTTTATAATTTAATTGGTGTTTACTGCTCTGCAGTAAATGCTGAGTCCTCTGGAGCTGAGACCATTTCTAGTTATGTATTTGTTTATCACCTGATGTGGTGAGGGTGGATTCAAAGCAGAGCCCCTGCATTAACACAGTAACAGCAACCACAGAGTCTGCAGGGCATAACTGAGCTTTGTGTGTTGGAGGGATCAGAGACCTGCAGCTAAACTGATTGACTTCTGTTTTGTGTTTCACAATACACAGTGTGTGTTCAGACATGAGAGACAGATACACAGTTGTGTGTCTAGGTGAAAACACAAGGTTGACAACACTTCTGCAGCACATGCAAAGTTCAACCCAGCTGCCACAGTTATGTCTGAGGATCAAATGCCACCTGTCCAGTTTAGAAATACAGAAGATGGCTTTCTAATGATTCAGGTCTCCATTTTCATTCTAGCAAGCTGAAGATTCTATATTCTTCATTTGATTTGTACCTTCTGTGAAGAAAAGGGAAAAAAAAAGAAAAAATGGAACTCCTTAGAAACACCAATTACCCAGAATTTCTTTTTTCAATGAGTAGACAGCATGAAAGATTTACATATTTACTGATTTCCCAATTTCTGTAATATTCATGCTGGCTTTGCAGGAGAATACCTGAAGCAAAACACGATAAATCAACACATTTGTAAAAAGCAGTAGAGGGACAGACACAACCCACCAGTCAGAGCAGTTACAGTTTCACAGTTTATGACATCAGCCAGTGTCCTCACATGAACTTCAGCCTTGAACTGTTTTTTTCTCTGGGCTTGTGTTAACATGCTCAAACAATTTCTAGTTCAGTCTGATCCTGTAAAATGCAGTAGTACTCCAGTGAGCTGCTACTGACTTTAGTACACTCAGGATCTTGTACACTGTGTCTTTAAAGAGAAGGGGGAAAAAAACTATTTTTGCTCGCTAAAAGAATGGCATGGAGGGCAAGCTCTACTATACAGACAGTGTTCTGGCCAAAAAATATCACAAGGTTATAAAATCTATTGATTACACTGTAAGTTTAAAGAAATGTGATTTTTTTTTTCTCCTAGCATCCTTTCTGAAAGGGAACTGTGAGGTTTATCAGGGAAATACCTTGCTCCCATTGTTCCTGAGGAGAGTGAATATAAATTGATAGGGACTGGACTGAGCCCCAAGCATTGTCCATCCTCATATCAGTGAATCACAGATTACAGTTTGACTAGGGGACAAATCAAGACCATTTCAGTCAACAAGGGCATTTGTAACTGTGGCTGGAGCTGTGATGCTGCGTAAGGATTTAGTGCTGTTCTGCTAAGTCATCCCAGCTGCAGGTGAGGAAACGCAGCACACGGATGCAGGATCATTTCTGCTCCCTCAGAGTTGGTGCATGCAAATTGCTGCTGGACTGAGCCATTCCTTGGGCTCCTTCTGTGCAGAGGTTGAAATACAACTGTCTAAGAGAACACCTTTGAAAACAGGGACATCCTCATGGAAATTTATAGTTTTGTATTTTGTTGCTTCTTAAGGTAAAAATGAAGGGAAAAGATTTGTCTTTAGAATATTAGTCTAAGCTGGTAACAGCAAAAACTGCCTCAGGTGCTTAAATTTAGGATGCCAGCAGTCTGTTGATTTGAGCAGGATTAAGATTAGTGCGTTCGGTGAGTAATTGCAAAAATTATGAAGTTGTGTCTAAGTACACTCATTTGCAGAGCTGGAGATCTTTCTCTTTGATGTCTCAAACATAAACGATCTCTGAAAAAGAAGTTGCTGGGGTTTTTTTAAAGTGGTGTTACACAATATTTGCACTGCGCAGGTCACAGTGGTTCCCAAGGTCTCTGTGGAGTGATTTACATGAAATGCAGAGTCACTGGAGCAGTGGAAAGGCTCCTAGAGCTCCTGGAGCACTGCCTGGCAGCGCAGTAGAGACGCAGGTCTCTCGCTGGTCCCCTCGCACCGCAGTGCGCTCCGCACAGAGCGCAGCCCCGGGCCGGCAGCAGCCCCGGGCAGGCAGCAGCCCCGGGCCGGCAGCAGCCCCGCTCACCGGCAGCAGCCCCGGGCCGGCAGCAGCCCCGCTCACCGGCGGCAGCCCCGCTCACCGGCAGCAGCCCCGCTCACCGGCAGCAGCCCCGGGCCGGCAGCAGCCACGCTCACCGGCAGCAGCCCCGCTCACCGGCAGCAGCCCCGCGCCGCCCTTTGCTCTGGGGCCGCTGCTTCCACGCGCGGGGAATTCTCTGCTCCCGCTGCCGCGTGGGAAAAGATTGCAGCTGCATTTTGCGAAGAGCTCAATCCCATTAGCGTGCAAGGAGCACGGCCTAGAAATGCGCTCTGGGTGTAGGCGAGGGAATGGGCTGGGGAGAGGCAGGCGCCGGGCAGTGGAGCTGAGGGCTGCACGGAAACACACTGGTAGGCACCTAGAGGTCCTTGGGCTAACAAACCTGTGAGAAAGGGGGGCTTACGTGAGTTAGCTATCGATCACCCCCTTTCTCACCTGCTACGCTATACGGAGTTTTCTATGAATGGTACGTTTGGATTTAGGTCTTTTTTTTCCCTATTAAATTCTACTTCACTCACATTTGTCCTAATTTTTATTTAGTGCTTTGTAATTAAACATGAAGTGAAAACTGTAGATTGGTGCCTACTGTGGCAGGATGAGACAGGGATGAACTTTATGCATCCATTTCAATACAGATCAGACTGATGCATGAATTTAAAAAACCCCACATTACTTTAATTTATGAGGCTGAGGAGTAGAAGGAAGATCTGCCTGTGCCTATTAGGGAGAGAGATGGCAGGCATTCTATGTAACAGCTTGTGCTGCATCAGGAATCAATGTGGGGTCCCAGTTGGAGCTATTTGATTTGGGTTGCACCTGCCTAACAGATACCTGGGCTCTGGCTTTGCCCTTTCGCTGTGGTGACATTTGGAGAGTTTGCCAATCTGATAAGTTGCAATGAACTGACTTAGAGCATGGCCCCCTGGACACAGCATTTCCTCTTTCCTCCCTCTGGTTCGCCAAGCTCCCAGAATTCACTTCCTGCCTGTAGGCTCATTTCTTCCTCAGCGCTCTCAAGAAATGAACCAAGTAATTGGAACACACCCCTGAAATTCACACTTGTTTATAGCTTGTCCTTTCTCTGGATTGTTAGCAAGATATCTTATGTATTTCTCTCTCTGTAAATTTGATCCTGAGATCTCAAACATAGTGGAAACAGAAGTGAGATTTTAGATTGCTAATTTTTAGAGATATGATTTTTGTGTCAAAACGCCGCTGAAATTGGGATGAAACAGTAATCATATTTCAGCATTACTTCTTAAACAGGAATATGAGATAATCTTCAGGAAAAAAAACCCAAAAAAACCCCCTGGCATTTATCTTATCAGGCAGCAATTAATAATAATTCCACAAATATTTGCGGAAATCTGTGGGCCAGTGAACCCACTGAGATGAATAGGTTGTGTCAAATCCTTGGTGTCAGATAAAACGTGAACTTTTCCACAGCCCTTGTTGATTTTACTATGTTGAACCAGTGCCTTCCTTACATTTTCATTTTCCATTCACTTTGTCTTTCTGTTTAATGCAGCTATTTTTTCTGCTGCTGGCAGGAGTTTCTTTCATCTTTCTGAGGAATCAGAAGGTATCTGATTTATTTTTTCTCTACAGATACCTCCAACGTTTTACATAGTAATGTTTTCTCTCTTTATAAACTGATCATAGAGGTGGAAATTAATGCATATTCCTGTTAGGAGGATTGTTTATGTATTATCCAGTCACCTAACTTACATTGTCACAAAGATCTGCCATTTTATTCCAATTAAAAGCTTTAAATTTAGAAGACTTTTGAGATTTAAGTAACAACTAACTGATAAATGTTGTGCAGTATTTGCTAATCCCAAAGGTCTTTTTTTACAGAGAGAATGGAAATGCAACTCTGGAAATTTGAAGGGGAAATGCCCAAGTGTGCAGTTCAAGCAACAGTGTTCTATTTGATGCTGAAATACTAAAGAGTCAAAACTTTTCCTCACAAAGGGAAATATTCAGGGGACAGTGGGGGTCAACTAAACTAGCACGGAGCAATGGAAAAGAGTGGAAGTGAAATTAAAGACTGAAAATATACAGAAGACAATTAAAGACTGAAAATATCGAGAAGACAAAATATCCAGAGGTGGGAATATATATGTAGAAGAAATGGTCAGACATCCTTGTTTAAGCAAACAGTGCTGGAGTCATCCTCTGTGCCCTTCCTATCAGTCATGGCTACAGGCAGGTTTTCAGGGGTTCCACTAGACCAGGAAATCCACAGAGGAATTGTGTCCTCATTTATGTCTTGAGTCATACTGTGGTACAGTGGTGCTCTGGCTGTGTTACCCCTTTCAGCATCTCTTCTATCGTACCAGCTTTTCAAGAGCTGCACCTGGGATGATTTAATAGGGTGTTCAAGGCAGGGTTAGGGCAAGGAGGACAGCTATGAAGTCCCATATATCCGTGTAACTATGAGAGCTCTAGATGCAGTCGGGATGTGATATGGCTCCAGATTCAGACCTGGGAATCAGAGGATATTCCTGGATAGAATGGTGTAGTCTCTAAAAACATAATGTAACATTATTTTGAGCTGGTAAGAGAGGAGATGCATCAGGAAGGGAAAAAGGTGAGCTGAAGTCTTGGCAAGTCCTGAGCTGATATCTTTTTCGACTATTTCCTGTTGGATCTCAGGCCACTCAAACCCTCTGATAATTCATAGAGCTGTCCAGGTTGGAACAGCCCTTGAAGGAGCTCTAGCTCAAGTCTGGCTGCTCAAAGCAGTTCAATAAAGATTTCAGAAAATACTGTTCAGGACTTTGTTGTGTCAGGTCTTGAAAATTTCCAAGAACGTAGGTTCTCCACTGTCACTAGAGAATTTGCTCCTGTGCTTAATTATCCTAGTGATTCCTCCCCACCCTTACATTCATCTGGAACCTTCTTCCAGCACTGGAAGGCTGCTAGTAGGTGCTCTCTAACCCCTTCTTCAGGTACACAGGGCATGTGTGATCTGATCACACTGGATGAGCCAATATTTTTCAGGAGGCACTTGCCTCAATCCTCTTCCAAGGAGGAGACACTTCTCCTTTGCTCCCTCGCTAAGCACAACAGCCCAGGAAACCTTGCCGGTGAAGAATGAGGCAAAGGAAGTGTGTTTGAAAAGCCATGGTGGTCAGGCAAACTCCCTGGTGACTGGAAAAAGGGAAACATTGCTCTTGATTTTTCAAAAGGAAAGAAAACAAGACCCGGGAAGCTACAGGCTGGCGAGCCTCATCTTTGTGCCTGGGAAGATCCTGGAGCAGAGCCTCGGGGAAGCAATGTTCAGTCACACACAAGAGAAGGAGGTGATCTGAGACAGCCAGCGTGGCTTCACTAAGGGCAAATCATGCCTGGCCAATCTGGTGAGTCTGGAATGTTTGGAGCCAGTGGTTGCAGGGTTCCAGGGCTCCTCACTCTGTGTCAGAGCACTAAATAAAGCTGGGGCATCCATACGTTTGGGGTTTTCTGGAAGACTGAGCATGGTCTACCCTAAAAAAAGAGTTGGAAACAAACAAGACAAAGTTTTATTTTATGCCCAGAAATGGGTCCCACAGCTTGAAGCTGGGTCAGAGGAAAGGGGTGGTTGGGGAAGCCGGGTGGGCTCTTCAGCGCGGTTTGTGTTCAAGGCCTCACGCACGCTCCCCCGTACTGCTCAGCTCTGCTTGCAGCAGCAGAGAGGGGATTCCTGCTTCTAGCCAGCTTGTGAGCTGAGGCAAAAAGTTTTCCCAGGACTGTACACCGAAATCCTCCAGTAATTCCTTCATCTTCCTCCGGAGCTGTTGGGCCTGGCTGTGATCCGAGAACGAGCCCATCGGACCCCCCGGGCCGGCGGGAGGCTGAGGGGACGGCGCATCCCGGCCCGGGCCTCAGGAGGGGCCGAGCCAGCTACAGAGGGAACCCTCAATCCACCAGCTTTCTCTGCATCGAGGAGGTTTAATATTTTACAGTTATTCATTTCTTTCCCCATGGCATGCGGGCACTTTGGTTGTTAAATAAATCGTTTTTTTCACTTTCCTCCAAGAAATTCCTTTCGTATCGGTGGGGGAGGGAGTGCTGAAACCTGCCTTCTGTGGAGATGTTCCTTCCAGAGCATTTTCCCCAAACTTGTCTCCAACCGAGACATTAAGGCAGAAAATTCCCCCAACACTTGCTCAGATGATGCAGCATTGTTGTTCAGAGTGCAGGCTGTTGGGAACCCAGGGAACAGTGGTTCCTGCCATCACAACCAGAGATAATGGAATATCCTGAATGTTATGCCAACAGTGAAGCAAGGTGGCTTAAGTGTGGTAAATGAATCCCTTTTCCCCCTTTTACTGTGCAGAGAGAGAACCTGTTCATGACTCTTGTTTATGACTCTTTGAGTGAGCTGATCAGAAGACCCATCAGAGGAGCAACTGTAGATTGCAACTGCAGGTGTCCACCTTCAAGGGCACTACAAGCAATGCAAATACCTTTAAGCAATTTCTGCAGTCACTATTTCCTTTGATTATTGACTTCGGTGAAAGTAATTCAGAACAATTCTAGTTCAGGAGGTGAGCTCATGAAGGTGGGACAAGTCTGTACAAGCAACACATGCTCCCCTCTCTGTATAGATCCTCCTGTGTATTTTTTGAGTCTGTAAATCTGTCATTAGGAGGCAAGATGTACCAATATTCTTGTGAATACTGGGAATACTGCTGTGATTTATTCACGTATAAAAGACTGCCGTGAAATTTCTGATCTTCAGCTGAGTTATCTAGAAAAATACAGTGAACTGCTTAGATCTAACATTCTTAATTATGAGGGCCTAGGGAAAACCTGGACTTCATTTAGCATCTTCTGAGCAACAGAAGCAGCACAATTGAAGTGCTTTAATCTTCTACTGCTCCAGTCTGCATGACCCTGCCTGGCAGTCAGGGGCAATGATGTAAGTACAGATGCCCTAATTTTTATGCTGGAATATAAGTTTTTATCCACTTCATACATGCTGATTATATACAACTTAGCTGTGTAATTAGGGAAGGTTAAGAAGAGTCAAATTATGTGGGCCTTGTTTCATTCTCTGTTATGTTGATATAAAATGGGCATAAACATACCAAAATCAGTGGTGGTTACTGCAATGTAAAACACCTGTAATGATTACAGAAACAGAAAAATTTAAGCTGTAATTTTCTTCTCTTCTGGTTTAAGTAAAATAGATTATCAGGTGTGAACTTTGATTCAACAGAAGCAAAAGACTTCATTAGGACAACTTCAAAAAGGCTTTTTTTTTTTCCTGATCCATGTCCAGTTCAGTTAAATCATAACAATTAAATCCTTCAAAGATCAATAAAGACCTGTACCATTAATAAAATTATTTTAAAACATTGGATAAAATCAGATTTTCAAATAATGAATAGAACTGCTATATGTTATATTAGTGCGACTGGGTATCAAATCAATATCAAGACTGTCGTGTTTAATCTGATTAAGATCACCAGGACTGGGTTCTCTCAGTATTAAAAACACTATCAGGAGAGCAGTATAATCTTATCTTCTATGGACTAGCCAGCGGACAAGATGAAAGGTATATTCTGTTATTCAGTGGACTGTATTTTCACTTTACAAGGATCAATCATTGATTATTTATGTCGTTATCAGAAGGTCTTGCATTACAAAATGAAATGAAAAGTGTGCATATCACTATATTGTCATGTACAAATCTGTAGAAGACCAGAGGGTAAGAGATTAATGTGGATGTCTCAAACCCTGACAGGTGGATGGCTGTGGAGCCAACCAAGGATTGTGGGTAAAGTACCAAGGCTTGTTGGTAACAATAACATGCTGTGAGAAAGAACAGGATGTGGCTGGAGAAGGGGGCCACGATGAGCAGCACTTTTGTGGGACAAATGTCCTTGTTCTGGTTCCTGGAGATAAGCACAGCACAGTCCAGTACAAGCGCAGGAGTAAGATGAAGAAGTGGGCATGGACTGGTGGGGAGAAACAAAACCACCCAGGACCCCCAAATCCTCTGACCCATTTCCAGAACGGTCTGAAAGAGTGGGCTGTACATAACAACTAGTTTGCAGAGAAAGCGAGAATCTGTCTTCAGGGTGGGGAAAACTATCTATAAAAAGGTGCCCCCAGCAAGGCCAGGCAGCTCTCCCAGAACACCCCATCAGCTGCACCAACACTGGAACCAGGACTAGGGACCTCTTTCTTCCTTTCTTTTTTTTCTTTCTCTCTCTTCCTCTTTACTTCATCTCTTTCCTTCTCTCTTCCCATTCATCTTACCCTTTTATCCAAAACCCACTGCTGTGCACTTATATAAGAGGCCAGGGGCTCACATAGCAATTTCCGTGCAAAATGTGTAATTTACTAATAAAACTTCGCGAGTTTTTGCAGACCCTTTGACTTCTGTTGTTCCTGTCAACCATGAGCATTTATGGATCTTGGGTGCTCCCTTCCTCTTAAGGGTGGGACATCACAAAATTATTGGAAGGTTTTGCTAAAGCCATCAATGTAGTTAGGTTTTGAAAACATACTTTTCTTTAATGAAGGTTGATTATATATGCTCCTTGGTAAATGCCTTTTTATGTACTCCGCACAGATTTTTTAAATAGGTTCTTTTTCCTAGAACTGAAATTTTACATTTAATATATCCTGCTGTAGCCAGATCAGAAGTCCAAAGAGATTTGAGATGAGAAGAATTTATGCTCTGTAAGGTTTTTTATTGTGTTTTTACTATCTTACAGAACCTTACAATTTTGTTGGGTTTTTTTGTTTTGGTTTGGTTTTGTAAAGTAAGAATATTAATCCAGCATTCTGAATAGATTTCCCATCTCTTCATCTTAATTGGAACAAAGGTCCTCATTTCCCACATGTAGTCAAACACTGCTGTATGGCTTTGAAAAGTCACTTCAATTCAGGCAGAATTTCCAAGTATATGAGAAATTTTGATCAATAAGATGGTAATCAAAAAGAATATGTTTTGTACTTCTATATCTGCCTACCCTCCTAAGATCTTAGAACTCTTTGAACATTGAAGGAATGAAGCATATAAAATATATTGAGTAGGTAACCTTATTTTCATTTAATAAATTGGGAAATCAAGGCATATAAATTTGTAACCATTTTTTAAATGTCCTCTGGGGTTTTTTGATCAACAGCTTTGTCCCAGGCACTGGATTCAGAAAAGTTTATGGTCTTTAATTGTGTTTAGCCTTTGAATCTTCAAGTCCATGTAGTCATCTGGAAGAGTGACCATGTTCTGTGGAGCCTCTGTTGCTGTGTGTGCCTCGCTCTGTGATCACTGCCCTTTGTGTTTCTCCCTGAGCTGTGCTGTGGCTCAGACGAGGCCCTCACTCAGCAGTTTGCAGCCAGGGCCCATTGCCATGGGCACTGCATTTTGCTATTTGCTATTATTCTTACAGGGGTTTTTTGCCATTCTTTTTGCTGTCCTCATTCCTGTTCTTTATCCAGTGTAGGTTTAGGGGATTACTTTTTGTTCTTCCTTATTCTCAAAGACAGATGTCCCAGACTTCATCCTCCTACAGAAGGGAGACGTGGGACTTAGAACTGACATGGTTTGTGTGAGGCTGTGCTGAAAGAGGGAGGTCGGGTTTTGCTGCCAGGAGGATTTCCTAGCAGTAGTGCTTGAAGGGGGTGCTTGCTAGCAGCGTGTTGGTTCAAGGTTTATGACACTAAGTCTATGGCTAAGGACTTGACAAAAATTATCTCACTGAAAATAATCTAGGTGAAAGTTTTGATCATGAGTTCATAATGGTGCCACAGGTAGTTTGGCCTTCATGTAAGTCCTGTCATGGTAGAGAGAGCCTTGGACTCTGGCTTGGTGTTCCTGTTCAAGGTCAAGAACAGTGCTCTGGGTCAAGTCATCCAGTGGAATCAGGAAACATGTTTCTTCCTGTCACCACCATCCTCAGTCTTCATGCCATGGTTCTTGGCTGCCCAGAAGCCTGATATTGGTGACTAATTTGCCTTGTATAGTTGCTTCAACCCTAAGAGAAGGGAGAAGGGGCATGAGTGGAACACACTGTGAATGTAAGCATTTTCCAAAGCTGTCCCAGCCACTCTTCCTGCTGTGGACCAATTACAGACAGTGGAGTGTGCTGGATTTGCTAAAGAGGTGTTTCCCTTGTTTGACATCGACTGGAGAAGACTCCTGCACAGAAACCAGCTACATCACATCAGTTACTCTGGTTAAGACTATGCTGCAATGACTGTGTTGTCTGTGTACATTGTGTTTGCAGTTCTGCAAGGAAAAGCTTGCTCTGAGCAGCATCCACTCTCACTTCCTGCCACTGCTGTGCTTGGCATCACGTTATTATTGTCAGTGTTATTGCCACTGCATTTATTCTCCATACATGGGAGAAAACAGTACAGCACTGTCTTCCACATGGGCCCCTTTTTGTTGTTCCAGAACTTTCTGTCCCTTCTGTCTTCCACTAACCTTGCCAGGCCACACTGGCATTCTCAGGAGTCCAAGCAGTAATCAGCAGAACCTTTCTAATGGTATGCTGAAAGGAGGGAGAAAGGCTGGAAGAAATAGGTACTTTCTGGTAAAACAAAGCAAGATAGGAGCCTCTTAATTCTTCACATGAATAAGTTTCAGCATGCACAGACAACACTAAGTTAGCATGAGACCACTGTATGCTGGAGATAACTTCCACTAAAAGCCATTAGAACTTTCTCTTCTAGCCCCTACCTAAACAGAGAATCCATGGTGTGTCACCAGGCCCACTGGGGATGGGGCACAGAGACACACTGCAACAGCAATGACAACTCCATGACATTTTTAAAATCATAGAATAATTCAGGTTAGAAGGGACCTTGGGAGGTCTCAGAGCCACCTATGGGATCAGACTGTGTACCTCAGGGCTGTATCCACTTGGGTCTTGAAATCCTCAGAGTATGGAGGCTCCACAACTTCTCTGGACAATCTATTCTAATGCTTGATTGTTGGGAATTTTTTCATGGTGAAGAAATTTTTATCAATGTCCAGACTGGTACAACCTTTTTAAATTTCGATTTGTGCCCATTATCTTTTGCTCTTCTGCCACGGATCATTTAGATCCATGATCCATCACTTAGATCACTTAGATTCTCCAGGGTATAGAATCTCAGCCTCTCTAAACAGACCATGTGCAGCAGCCCCTTGATCATCCTGAACCTACTCCTCATTTGCCAATAAGGAAAATCTGAGCCAGACCTTTTTCAGCACCTGCCTTGTAACAGGATTACAATCAATCTGTACTCCTGTACTCCTCAGGTACTAAACAAAGAAGTATTTAAATAAGGTTGCACACTTAGTGTCTTAAAGATTTATTGGGGATGATGAAGATAAGGGCTCCAGCTGCACTGGTGTTAAGTGTTCTTTATAGCAGGATATTGCTTGCATGCAGCCATGAAAATGCTTTGTTTCCTCTGTGAATGCCGGGGTTCAGATCTCCTGCAGCCACGGTATGACAGCCTTGTCAGCCAGCAGCCCACAGCTCCCAGCTTCTTAACTCCCTCCGGAAAAATGCAGTCCCAGACTCATTAAACAGGCAGCTGCAGCCCTTCACCAGTTGCAGTAACATGTTGCCCTTTGCTGCTTCCAAGGCTTTCCAGAGGAATATAGTAACTCACGTGGACTTTAGCCTAGTCTGTAGGCATACACTGAAATTAAACAACTCTTCAGTTTCGAGGTTTTACATAAATAATGATGTGCAATGAAAATGTGATTGGGGACTTTAAAGCCAAAATAAGATTTAAAGAAAATAAGAAAAGAAAGGGAGTGCACAGGGAATGAAGAAGACAGTATGTATTTAAAATTATCTTGTGCCATTTTATCTATCAACATTTGCACAGGAATTCTGAATCAGATTAGATTTTATACAACTACTCCCAAAATAGCTGGATATATTCCAGGTATTTATTATGTGTTGAAGCACCTGCCAGCCAAGAATGTGTTGTCAGAGATCACCTTCATATGTCCTCAAGGAATCTCCATTACCCTGGATTTAGGACAAGTTGTGCAGCAAAACTTAGTTGTTAAATATCTGAATGCTGCTTTCATCTGGTGTCTGAGAGGGAAAGTTAAAGGTTGAGCATCTTAAAAGGAATTTGAGAAAACAGACATTTGTCATTTGGCAGACTGTATCTCAGTTTAATGTATCTGACAGACAAAAGGTACACATGGTGTGACAGTAATTACAGTAATCTGTGAGTCCCTCTGAGAAATCTTTGTGGTGTGATGGTAGAAGCTTGCAACTATCTGGAGTAGTGTGATCCATATACTATAGATACATAAAATATATTTTAAAATACAGATTTTCTTTTAAATAAACATATATTGACACACCTATTTGTACCTGAAATAAATTGCACATAGGAATTCAGAGGAGCTACTATTGCCATAAGAGTAAAAAAAGTGCAGTGCAGGTTAGCTGACCTCTGTATTTTATTTCTGCCTGATGAGGGGCCACAACTTGTGCTAATGATGACATTTTCAAAGTCTGCAGCATCTAATATTACAGTATAGTGTATCTATGACTCAAACCCTCTGGCACACTACATAACTTAGGTTTTATGTGACATGTTTGCCAATGTTTCACTTTCACATTTATATGTATTCTTTTATCCAAAGATGTATCACTCAGACATCCTGTGTCTGTGATTAAGGGGATCTTTGGCCATCACATCTGCTGACAGCAGAACCAGCTGCCTCAGCAATTGTGTAATAGTACAATTTTATTTCCACTTTTGATTTACTAGAAGTAGGATTGGGGATCAGCATTAGAATTAAGTGCCTGGCTACTGCCAACTCCATGGCATGCAGTGTGGTGGAAACCTTTGCTCAGAGTGTCAGGAATCACGAGGAGCAGCGAGCAGGAACGGCTCCGTGGGCAGCAGAAATCCGTCACGTGCTGTGCTTCCACTTCCCCACACCGCCCATCCCATTGCCAGGGAGCTCTGTTGGAACAGTGGTGACTGCGGAAAAAATAAAGGAAGTTGACTCTGGGAAGGAGGGAGGATGGAGTTTCATGTTGAATGTCTAGCTGTTTGTGTTCTTTTTTCTCTTGATATCCAAATCAGGGATCAGAAGTTTGTGTGACCTGGCAATAAATTAAGTAAAATTTCCCAGTTCTAGACTGTTTTGTCTGTGACAACTATATAAAAAACTGGTTTAAATATCCTAACTGTGTACAAAAGACTGTACTACATGAGAATTTTTTTGCATCTGCAGGAACAGTTTGTACTGATTACTTGCAAATATCATATCTATGTACAACTTGATCCCTTCTGCAACTGCTAAAGCATCAGAATCGCGTGAGAATGCCAGGGACAATCCACCCACAATGTTAATCATTACATACACATTTAGATATACAAAGCAGATGAGCTACAGCAGGAGCTACCTGGGGGAATATGTAGAACTGTCAAAAATTCCCATCTGGAGAAGTCCTGTGTGTCGATTACTTAATTATGGATGTGTTGAGGAGTTCAGACTTGTTTTCAAGGCAATCTGTTGTCTCAAACCAGCTTTACTATCTCATCTGTGCTGATGACAAGGTGGGATGTTCCTGGACCACCCATGGAATTCACAACTTCAGTGCACGGGGTGTGCAGAGGGGCACAGCCCTGCCACCCACCTTTGCCAGACTTATAACTATGGGCTAGACTCGAGTTCCATACTTAGTCTGACAGCTCCTGCCACTTCAAGATGCTGTCCTCGTTGTAGAATTTGGAAATCTCTGTTCTTGAATTACTAATTGAAGGAATTTATTTAAATTGAACACACTTTCAATTCATTCTGGATCATACGACTTGCCATGAAAAATTTTAATACTGTCCAAAGCAATAAATCAGTGTTTGCAGTTAAGCTTTTATTTATCCAAACCTATGACCCAGTTCTACTATTATAAGGGAATCACTAGCCTCTCTCACACTTGTAGCAAGGCAGCCTTGTCATGAGTTGTAATTAGGTGTAAATTATTATGGCAACCATTACATTAACTTAAAGCTTTTCCTCATTTTAGCAGATTTCACTGTTTGTGTGGTTTTTATGCACTGGAGTACAATAGGTGTATTCATCAATCAGCCAAGACTAAAAGGGAAAGCCAGGTGGCCTTACAAAGCAAGGTGATCTTACTCTGGAGATCACAAACTGTTGATTTCTTTTATAAACTTTGTCTTTCTGAAGTGCGTTTTTCCCTATCCCCAAGAATTGTGCAGGCCTGCCCCAGACCTGCCACATGGGACGCTGAGATGCTGAGATCCCCTGAGCTCTGCTAGACCACAGTGTTCAGAATCAGTAGTTTTAGTACAGCCTTTGAGACAGATAGTGGATTTGTCAATAATTGCTTCAGGGAAGTGTTTCTGTTACCAACACTACCTTGTACAATCTCCCTTTCCGTCAATAAGGAGGAAAAGACTGCCCAAGGGATGCATCTCCATGACCGTGTCCACAGCAGGTTTAACCTGTGTTTTACTAAATAAACAGCTCTCAAATTGATGCAGGAGGCCTGAATTGGATGATAATGTGACAGGGTGTGTTTTGACACAGAGAAGAGAAGCACAGCCACTCTCAGCAATCCCAGCAGTAGAGCTGCAGCAGCTGAGTGGTGCCTTGAAGGGGTGTCCCTCCAGCCAGTGCCTCAGCAGCTGCTGTAATACCACATCTAGTCTCCTCAAGTTAGGGAGGAAGAAAGAGGAAATCATTGCTGAGAAAAGGGTTTTGAAACAGGAGAGAGAAGTATTTGATAACAGCCCGAGGTCAGGGCACTCTGCATCTGGGGTTCTCACTTCAGGTTTGGGTTTCTAGGGACGAAGAACCGTAACTTCCTCTGTGTGTAAGTGAATAGTGCCCAGCTGGGTGGGGCTTCAGCCCCAAGTGAGCTCCAGTGAAATACCAATGGACAAATAACACCCATTTCCAGTTTAATAGCTGTCTGTGAGAATGGAGTGCAGCACTGTTTAGTTTCAACCAGCAATAACCCTGAGCAAATCAGTACCATCTGCTCTCAGCTCAGAGCTTTCCTGATCAGCATAAAATGAAATAAATGCAAAAGTTTCAGAAAATAACAGCTACCCTCAGAATTGTCAGGCTAGCACCATATGTCAGTCTTCCTTTCCAGCAATGCCCAGAGCTGTGCCCACCATTACTCAGGAGTGACAAGGTCTGGATCTCAGACCTGAAGTGTTCTCACCCACAGCTTTGGGGTTCCAGCAAAAACACAACAAGAATTTTGTCATGCTGTTAAATTATGTTCAGCCCTGCTAACCTCTGGTGACAAATGGCTCCATCTGAATATAATGCTGGCAGCCTCTTTGCATCTATATGAAAAATAGTTATAATATATCTTGAGGACCTGTCAGGGAAAGAGCTACAACATTTTTATGCACGATAACTCCCTGAAGAAGCAGGATGAAATGGAACCACCTCAAAGCTTACTGCAGGAAAAAGCATTAGAGACAGTCCAGGGGGAGACGGGTCCCAGAAGGGGCCAGGAACCCACAGCAAACAAAGAGACTTTGTTTCTGTCACACATCCATGCCTGCTGAGGGGTGACAAACTTGTGGAACTGAATCAGGAGCGGGAACAATGAAATGGCGTGGAAGAAACGAATTTCTTATTTTTCAAATGTAGTAACACCCTCTCCCTTCTTCCCGCTTACAAGTAAACAAGAGTCAGAGCCCGCCCGTGCTGCAGCAGCACAGGAATGCTGGTGGCAGTGTTGTGCTGAGATGTGGGCTTGTGGGCAGTGGGAATGGGCAGCGTGGAGCTCAGCATGGGCTGAGCTGCCCTGACAGGAGGCAGGATCGTGGAAGCAGCTGGGCACCACATGAAATCCATGGAATTTGGTGGCTGCTGGTCAGACTGACCATGAGCAGTACTGTGTCCTCTCCTGGAGCCCTGGGAAATCACAGTCACGGTTAAGAGTCCATAAGGGCTACACACAAGTTTTTGGGTTTTGAGTCCCAAAGATAGGAATAAATTAAGAATTGTTTTAATTCATCCCATCAAGCTAGAGACACTTAACACCTTTCTTTTACAACAACTCGTGGTTTCTCAACACCCCGTTGAGGTTTGTGCTCCAACTGCTCACTTAGGTACTTTGAACATAAAATGGGGGCATCTCTGCTCCTACATGTCCTTGCACAAAAGCAAGCTCCGGGCTTGTCCCCTGGCTCTCCCAGAATCTGACTGCAGGCTGCTGCTGCTCCTGCCGTCAGCCAGGAACCAGAGGGATGGGAGCTGCCATCCCCACATGTGCTGTGGCTGGCTCGAGCCTGCCCTGGCTGCGTGGACCCCGCGCCCACAGAGCCCCCAGGCAGAGCCACCTTGCCCACCTTGTCACTCCATAATGCATTCACAGAGCCCAGCTGACACGGGGAAGATGCTGCATGTTCCAGCTGGGAAGGGAGAAGGAATCTGGGGAGTAAAAGAGTGTTCTTTGATGTGCAACCCTGCTCAGACACAGCGAGCTGTGTTCAAAGAGGGGAAGACATGTTTGTTATTGCAGAATAAATATAATGCAAAGAGATACTTTCCCATCTGTAGTCCAATTTTAGATTTTTTTTCTGCACTGTAGGCAGACAACTTTTAAGTGAGAATGAATATTTGTCTCCACATGATAAGGAACAAAAAAAGTTTATTTAATCTTAATATAATCTCAGTTCCTTGTCAAGGGTCAGTTTCAAGCACAGGCACTGGGTTTTGCTGCATGGAATTTCTGAGTGCCTCCTGATATTCAATAAATCCCCCCATACTGAGCTCAGCCCATCAGCAGGGGTGCAACTGGCTTTTACTTCATGTCCTGAGAGACACCCTTTTAAAGTACACCCTCTCAAAGACATGACAAACTTCTCATTTATCATCCTACTGTTTCAGTGATCTAAAACCTAAATTTAGATATAATCTTGACATGTCTGACAGTCAGAATCTGTTAGGATCTGCCAGAGTCTGCCAGTCTGATCTGGGACTGTGTGCAAGATGGGAAAAGGTGCAGAGGCAGAGATGGCAGAAGAAGGAGCAGCAGCAGTATTTTGACAGATGAGAAATTTGACAGTGAGAAAAATCACTGCCTTGCAGAGATGTGGGATTCTCTTCTATGGGAATGAAGGTGCTTATCCCAAAGCAATGAAATCCTGAATGTAAAACTTGAGTATGGAACATTACTCATTGAGTTTTTGGGAGAGCATTTAGACTACCTTGACTCAATCCTGCAATAAAGTTGCAAAATATAAAGTCATACCATATCCACTGCACTTTACCGAAGACACTGTTGTGTTTCTTCTTTCTGAGAGTTTGTAGGCAACACTTAACACCTTCCTGATGCTGAGGCTACATTTGTTCTCTGGCCTGGAGCCCTCCTGGCACGGCTCAGCTTGTGTCTGTACAGCCAAGCTCTCCAATTGCCAGATCAGATGGCTGCATCCAAAGAGGCTGCAAGGACGCAGGCTCCTGCCAGCCTGGGCCTTGGCTGGGCACACTGCGGGCTGCCCACATCTCACCCACGCCAGGGTGTGATGATTTAGTTGCTGATCATGAGCTGGTGCCCAGGCCTCAGTTCTGGCTCCATTTTGCTCTTGGCTCTAGACTGAAGCCCCAGGTGTTGCCTGGAGAAGGCTGCTCAGGGTTGAAAGGAGGTGATGTGAGCGGTGGGGTGCCCTGGGGTGGGCTGCCCCCTCCGAGCTCAGCTGTGCCCGCTGCAGCACGGCACCTGCTGCCCAGCTGGCCTCTCAGGCAGGGGAAAGCTGGCTTAGGAGCATCATCACTGCCCCCAAACCACGGCAGGGATGGCAGAGGCTTCCTGGCATAAATGTGGGCACAGGGAAAATTATTTATGTTAGGAATGCTTTTCCAGGGAGGAAGAGGAAGGATGTGCTGGAAAGCTGAGAGCTTTCACAACAAAGGCAGAATTGTCCTGAACAGGAATTTTGGATTTTTACAGGCATTTAGGGGATCACAAGAGAACATGTGGGCATGATGGTGGCAGTATCCCAGCTCAAGTGAATGAACAGAAATGCTCCTTCAGCTGGGGGCAGAGCAGGTGCCAAGGGAGCAGCCACAGACTCCAGCAGTGGGAAGGGAGGAAGAAGAAAAAGAAAGCCCATGCAAGGAACCAAAATTGTGCAAGGAATTGAAGGTGTCTGTAAATGAGTCTAGAGCAGGACAGGATGCTTTGAGGTAGTGTCAGGTTTCAGAAAAGGCAAAAGAGAAGGGGAGATCAAAGATAATTACTAATTCATCCCCTGACAAAGCTATATGATGCTTCTGCTCCTTATCTCTGAGTTAAGCCCTGCTTCTCCCCTCCCTGTCCTGCCCCACTGCTGTCTCGCATTTTTAAATCTTTTCCCCATCTTCCTCCTCCCCTCATCCAGTCCCTGTGCGCTGTCTCTGTACATGTTAAGCATTTACTGAAAGTGTGAGGCAGCGGCAGCCTGGGGATACTCTGGCAAGAGTGGGGTCTGTAGCCTTCACTAGAACCTACCCAAGGCTCATTTCACTGTTGGGCTGATCGTGGTCGGAGTGTGTGCCATGGCATGACAACAGTGCCCGGGAAGAGCACACACAGAACTGGAAGGTCACTGTGCCTCTGCAATGGCCCCCAAATGGCATTTTCCAGAGTGCCTTCAAGTTTGCAGAGACAAGTGCTTGGCAACTTGGGCTGAGCATGAGAAGGAGCAGGCAGGAGTCAGTTGCAAGGTCTCAACACTTTGGATGCCCTGCTTCAGACCTCCAGCGGGTTTGAGCAAAGCAGGTTTTTTGAAATCACATGAGCTAAAGAGCAATGTCAAAACAAATGGGCAGTACTGAGCATTTTGCAAAGCACTTCCACCAGTGTCAGTCACCCTTGCTGAGTTCCTTTAGCACCCAGTCCTTGTCCTCCCAGCTTCTCAGAGACAGACACCATACTGATTTTAGAGGTACGTGGACAGAAGCCTGCCAAGAGGGTCTTTTTGCCTCATTTTGAAAACCCAGCTTTCAAAATTAGTGGTAACCACCTTTTAGACTGTGCAGGAGCTGTGATTAGCACTCCAGCCAGGCAGAGGCTCAGATGAGGGAAGGAAAGCCTGGGGGCCAAGGGGGGCCTGTGAATGAACATATTTCCCAACATACATCAAGTTTTGTTTTATCACAGCAAGATTGTGAATTGACATACTTCCCCTCCCAGCACAGAGATGTCTCAAAGGCACGCAAAGGGTTTGTGGCAGAAAGTGTTTCTGCTTGGCCATCTGGGCTCCAGTGCCTGAGAGGGGATTTGGCTAACCCTGAGCACGATGCCATCTGCCAGAGCCATCCATTTCTCCTTTGCTGTCTGTGTAATACTCCTTTTATGTACCCACAGCAAATGGCAGACCACCTGCATGTTTTATCTTTTAAGAAGAACCCCCAACTTGTCTGGCTCTGAATTAGCAGGATTAGTTGAGAGAAGTTTTCTTCTGGACACAGTGTTATTTTTTAATGTCCGAAGCTGAAGACATAGACAGGCCTACACCTGTATTTAAATTATGCTGAGGGCATGGATGGCTCATGCAAGAGCACATGTGACTGACTGTGTATTTTTTTATAAGCTCAGTGTTTGTTTTACTGCAGTGCCAGAAAGCCACAGTCAAGACTAGGATGCAATTGGTCTAGGTGTTGTATGGATGTGATGAGGGAAAGCCTGTAAAATACACTGAAATACAGATTGAAATCCAAGGACCGTCTGTAGCTAGGAGTGCCAGTGATTATTTCCACTCGGTTCCAATGATTTTGCCTCCCTTTTGAGAGTACCTCTCTTTATATTGCAGTGCCAATCTCATCTCAGATTTTCCAGGCTCCAGGGGGAGATGAAGTGTGTTATTTGTCACGCTGAAGGGAACATGAACTGCATTTCAGCCAAAAGGGCTATTCAAGGGAAATGACACCACCAATACACTCTTTGCTGCAGAACAAGCAAACTCATATTGCTACTTGAAATTAGGATTGAAGTATCTCAAATCACCCAAATTCCTACCATGGGAGAAACAGCCAAGTCCTAGTTTCTTGCACACATTTTGCTTGGATCTGTGAGTGAGGGCTGTTTTTTGGAGTGTTTCCTCTAGAGCTAGACAGAGCTTTGTTTGAAAAAAATTATCAGTGCTTTCAGACTTAAATCTTACATTCATCGCAGCTATTTACTGATTCACTTGCTCTGATCAGTGGGATAGCAAATGATGAATGTTTAATGGAGAGCACTCCACAACAGGTCAAGGTGACCGCGAAATACTTGATGTTTCAGAGCAATCAAATTGTTTGGGAACATGCCTTCCTTTGCCCTTGTATTTGTTTTTTCTCCCATCCCTTGTGGTGTATGTCATGGGAGTCTCTGTCTGGGCCTTGACCATGACCTTGACTTGGCTTTGGTAGCTCTGATTGTGCTACAGCTTCTCCAGTTATGGGCTTGGTTGCCAGTAAAATAAATATAAACTTGGGTTTTTTTTAAAGGAAAGAGGAAAACTAGTGATAGCTGTGATTATAATTCAGTGTTCCTAGTAGCTGGTGCAAGACCGTTTTATTCCGTGTCTCTTTAGATGGCAGTAATTATACATGTACCCATGGACTATTTGTGTTTATTATAATGACCTTATCAGAAGAGCAACTTTAGCAGACTCCAGCCATGTGAGCAGAACCATCAGGGTCACGATGAGGCTGTCTTTAGGGGAATACTTCAACCATTTGGAGAAGTCTGACAAGGAAATTTCACATGTCTGGAATCGTTTGCCAGCTGCCCATCTGGCTATTCCTTTTATTTGACTTTGTCTCCTCAGTCTGTTCCTCCACTCAACCACTTTGTGTCCCTGCCTGCCCAGGGCTTTCCAGAAGGAAAGAGGTCAGACAACTTCATGGTGAGGGAAGACTCTGTGCCTGCCAGGCAATGGCACCAGTGAGCAAACCCCAGTGACTCGTTAGGATATTGTGCAGTCCAGGGGCTGAACTGCCTCTGCCTGCTGAGGAGATGTTATGAGATGACATAATTCCCCTCGCCTTGCTGCGTGCTTATTAAGCTGTGTTTTGAATCCTGTGGCTTAGACCAGAGACCATATTTTCTAGAGACAGTTGACTTAGCAAGTAACAAGAAGGTTGGCAAGCTACCAGGGGAAGTTGAACAAAAAGGTGATTTTCATTCTCCAAAGGCTGCTGAGCTGACTGCTGATAAGGTGCCAAGCTCTTCCTAGCTCATAGATCTAACCTCCAAATTCACAGGCCTCCTGAGGAATTTAGGAGCCACTGTTAAACCTATTAAATCCCCCTGATGTTTCTAACAACAGCTTAGATTTTATCACTAGTAAAAGAAAACTAACAGTTCCTCTGGATTTAGTCCATCTTATCTCAACAGCTGAAAGAGAGCTTGGCTAAAACGATAAAGACTTTTTTTTTTCATTCTATCAGTGTATTAAGCTATTCTCCTTGTTTCAGTCCAAAATCAGAAAGTGCTCTGAGATACTCTTGAGTGCTGCTTGTTCTGGAGTGATTCAGAGAGTTACTGCTCTGGCACCGTGGAACTCCAGTCCCAGAGCAGGGGCAGGAGAACTTGTGCAGTGAGGTGCTGGGCCAGCCTCGGGGTGTGTCCGTGTGGGTGGTGCCACGGGCTCGGGTTATTCACGAGGGGACAGGCTGCTCTGCAACTGCCTGTTCCATGGGCTGGGAGTGAGGGTTGGAGCAGGCACATACGGGAGATACCACGGGAATGCAGTCACAGTATGGATGAGGTTTGAAGGTGCCTCTGGAGATAAGTTTGTCCAGCCCCTCTGCTCAGCACAGGGTCAGCTCCTGCAGGCTGCCTGGGGCTGTGTCCTTTGCACTTTTAAATATTTCCAATGATGGAAGCCCCACACATGCTCTCTGGGCAACCTGCACTGTTGTCTGTGCACCTTCACAGTAACAAAGTGTTAAGGGTTTTTTTATGTTCACATGTAATTTTCTGCATTTCAGTTTGTGTCCATTTACTTGTCCCCTGTGACAGGCCAGTAGAGAGATGAGTCTGTCTCTGGTATTTATTTATACACACTGATAAGATCTCCCTGAGCCTTCTCTTCCTCTGCTGCAAAGTCCCAGCTTTTTCAGATTCTCCTCGTGTCAGATCCTCCAGTCCCTTAATCATTTCCGTGGCCCTTTGCTGGGGGGACTGCAGTACATCCCTGCCTGTCTTGTGCAGGGAAGCGCAGAATGAGGCACAAGACACCAGTGCTGAGCAGAGGGGAAGCATCATCTCCCTCGAACTGTTGCTGATGTTCTGCCTAATGCAGTCCAGGAGGCTGGTGGTCTCCTTTGCTGCAAAGACACGTTGCTGACCCATGGCCAGCTTGTCCACCAGGATCCCCAAGTCCTTTTCTGTAAAGATGCTTTCCAGACAGTTGACCCCAGCCTGCTCTGCTGCTTAAAGATATTCCTGCCCAGGTAATGGACTTGGTGTCTCATGAAGTTCCTGTCCACCTATTTCTCCTATTTCTCCAGCCAGTGCAGGTTCCTCTGAATGTCAGCAAAATGTCCTGGAGCATCAACCACTTTTCCCAGACTGCTGACACTGCACTCTCTCCCATCATCCAGGGCATTATTTGACAGTATTGACCTCTGGGGTACTCAACTAGTGAACAGCCTATGTTTGAACTTTGTGCCACTGATCCACACCTCACTGTGTTTATCTGTCCATACTTCACTGGTTTGTCTAGAAGACTTTTGGGAGACAGCATCAAAAACCTTGGTAACATCAAGACAAACAATGTTCCCTTTGCCTTGTTCTTTACTGATGAGCTTTTCCTTCAAGAATCACAGGCACCAGAGACCTGTGGCAAATACCCCTCCTGATCTGGTCTGTAGCAGACACCAATCACAGCATTGGTCAGCCCTCTAATCCTCACCCATAAACTCTCAGCTGGCTCATTGTGCACCCCAAGCACAGCTCTATTCAGTGTCCCTGCTCTTGCACATGAAGGGCAAATCCCCTCTCTGCTTTTCCAGCCTGTCCTTCCTGGAGAGCCAGCCTTCCACGGCAGCACTTCAGCTGGTGAGCTGTCATACCGTGTCTCACAAATCTTGTTATTCCTCCTGTGTGCTCCCCATGCTGCATGAGTCAGTGTACAGGCACCTCAGAGAGGCACTCAGTCCTCAGGTTTCCCAGAAAAAGTGTGAGACCTTTCCCCATACCGGTGCCCTCTCAATGCTTCCTTATTTCTCTGCATGCACTTGTATTACACACTGTACTCACTGCTGGTTACATGCTGAGGACTGCGAGGTGACATCTAAAGACAGCTCAAATTTCCTTAGGCTACAGATTAAATTTCAAATTCCCTGGCCCCTTAGTCACAGTGACTTGAGTGGGAGGAGGCTGTGGCATAACCCACAGGTCTCATCCCAGTACCATCCTGCTGGGGACTGCTCTGCCTGCAGACCATGTCTGCAAAAGCCTCCAGTTAATTCCGACTCTGTGTGACTTCACTTCTAATAATAATAAGCTTCTATAATGTGGTCATATCTGATTGCTGCTCTTGAGTTGCCTACCTCATTCTTGGAAGAGGGTTTGACACACTGGTATAGGGGTACCTGAAACTGTCTGGAGTTTTGTGACAGGTACAGAATGTGGGATGGTCCTACTGGAAATCAAATCTGCTCTTTGGTAGATAAAAGACATAGGAGCTGGATTGTTTCACTGCTTCTGCCTTTGGCCTCCTGGTCCTGATGGATAACATTCTTTTACAAGATCAGTGAAGGATAGTAACAACTTCCTGGACCTCCACATCTGTTGTGAAAAAGTATTTATTGAAACAATAATGAGGAGCAGTGAGGGATAAGAGTCCGAGAGGAAGAGAACCTGTTATGAGTTGTTAAAGTGCAGCAAATAGAACCCCAAGCAGCTGAGGAGGGATGAGTTTCAACAGCAATAGAAACCCTGCCTCGAGGTCAGTTTGAGTCAGAAAAAAAGCGTTTCCTAGCAAGATGTGAAGAAGGATAAAAAAGTGCTGTATTGTTGCCATTATAAAATAATTGTTGAAATGTGTTTTAGAATAACTTTACAGCTGATAAGACATGGAGCAGAAATTTGAGAGTTGACATATGAGATAATTCTTCCTTCAGGAGAACTCCTTGTAAAAGCTTCAGAGAAAATTGGGTAAAATGTAACTTATGGGATTCTCTGAGAAGAGTTGGTTTTGTAAAAGAGGGTTCAGTTTTTACTATTTTGTTTTCCCATGAGCTGCTTTGAAGGCTCTGTCCAGTGCTCATTGCAGACAGGTCACTGGAGAGACAGTGGGAGCACAACAGTGGGCTGCACAAACTGCAGCTTTCGGAATGGTTTTCTCCTGATTTCTGTCCACAGGAAAGGTGATGTTTCTGTTCAGCTTCTGCTCCCGTGGCCTCCCAAGTCAGTGGATCACTTTGAGGGATTTGCTGATGCAGATCTCCTGATTGGGAGCATATGCTGTGAACCCAGTGTTTCATGGGAATGTCTTGGATATGGGTACAAGATGCATCACTGCCACATAAACGGTGTGACTTTGAAGTATGTCAGCTGCTTCTGGGTTACTGTTTATGTCTATAGGCAGCAGTGGAAACAGTAAATTTTGAGAGCTCTCAGGCTTGGTGTCCTTGGGAATGTGAAGAATTAAGGTATTATGGCAGTCAGCACTTGTCCTGTCAGGTGAAAAACAGCAAGTGAGGTTCATTCCTGACCTCTTCTGAGTTATTTTACTGGGTTTATGTGGGAAATCACCTTTATTTCATATTGCTTCCCTGTCCGTCATCTCATTGATGTTTACTGCATGTTGCCATCACATCTGCTGTGAGAGGACACAAAGCTGCTTTTGCAGCAATCAGAATACAACCACCTGTGTTTGGTGATCAAGGGCCTTCATTCTACATCTGTATTTAAGAGGTAAACAGAAAGTGAGTGAATACCAGTTGGTATCTGTTCTATAGAGCAGAATATTTCACCAACATCTGGTCTGAGACTGATGGATAGTGGGTATCAGTACAGTCACTGCAGACCAGTAGATATATTTTGGATCTCCATAATTTGTCAGAGAGAAAGCGAGGACAATAAAAAAGAACATGATTAAGTGAAACTGGATGCACATATTTAATGACAGCACTGTTACAAACAATCCCTCTCTTTTTGCCTTCTGTTAACTTCCATGCCCTCTCCATCCTCTTCCCAAAAATCTGCCAAAGCATTGCCAGTTTTTCATGAGAAATGTTTCCATCAGGAAATCAAATACTGGCTATCACAGTTTACATGTTACAAGCTCATTTCCACCAGCTGGTTTAACCAGCATGAGAAATATGCCCTGCTCGTACGGTGAAGAGAAGGTTGCAGGGAAGATTGTCTTAGGTAAACTTTCCCCAAACCTACTTTAAAACTAATTTGAAAGGGGTGTGTACATTGCATTCTGAGCAGGATTTAACCAACATAAAAACCAGAAACAGCCATAACTGTTCAAGATGAGTCTCAAGAATGGCTTTTCAAACTATACACTGTGATGAGATAAATTCATACAAATGGAAACAGAATCTTGGGGACTACAGGACAGTTTTAAGCTTGGGGTTTACAAACATTTCCTGGTATTTTCTTACCTAGTTAGGAAGGGGAAAGAACACAGTCATTGAGGACAACAGAACACCACACTTTCCTTTGGGATTTTGTTTTGCTTTTATTTTTAGAAGTCTGACCAACCTCAAATGTTTTAAGCAAAATGTTTACATGAATATTTTAGGAGCACTGCTTTTTACTACTGTCAAATCCAGTTGTGCTTCAGGAACTGCAGAGTCATAGGCACCTCTTGCTCTAAAGGAGTAGAGCAGGATTTCAGTCCTAGTCTGAGGAACTGAGCCAACAGGCTGGATAACCTATTCTAGCAACAGTTGGGTAAACAACCTAGGTGATACATAGAGCTTACCACATGCGGGAATGACACGTGGGAAGGCTCTACGAGAGTGTTTGCTGCATTCCAGTGTTTCCAAGTCTGTTATATTTACATGGGCATTATACCCTTTTGTATACGTGCAATGCATTGACACGCACACACGTGTATATACAGACACACACTGCTGCCTGATGTGTTTCTTCCATGTAATAAGGATATTTACTTTTTTTGACTCTGTGCTCCTGGGAGAAGCAACCCATCTGAGAGCAGCTGGTGTTGTTACAGGCTGAATACATTAATTTTTGTTGATGACAAGGTAGTGGGGAACTTATTCCAAATTGCCTTTCCTCTGCTGACCTGTCAGCTGGATACCTTCCCTGAAAGCTGTGCTGTAGCAGTTTTACCATCAAGTTATTTACACACAGTTGTTGGTATTGAACTGATGAGCTTTAAAGGACTACCAGGATGTCTATAAAGCACATGCACTGAAATTCAGTTGATTTTGTAAGCTCTCTTGGGAAATCTTTTATGATTAGTATAAACCCAACTCACTTCTCACTTCTGATAAAGCCTTTCAATCCTTTTGGTCCTAAGGAGATCACCTGGAGCTTCAATGCTGCAGAAAGGGTACAGTCAGTGCTTTTTGTAGTTTGAGCTGTTGGATGTAGCTGTTTGAGCCTACAAAATCCAGTTATGAGACCAAAGACCTGGGTGAAAATTACATCATGCATGGCAGTCTGGGTTGACCACTGGATCCTGTAGTTGTACAAAATACAGTTTTGCACAGTTTTCAACAGCAAACCCTTTTAGAAAATGTTCCATTTTCAACTGATGTTGCTTTCAAGATGGTTATGAACACATTTTTCAATTCCTGCCACTGTCCCAGGTGAAATCTGTCTCACAGCATGAACAGAGCTTTTACCTACAGCAGTAGCAAAAGTTGGATGAAAGTGTGAACATGCAGAAGCAGTTCAAGATCCAGTTTCCATGAGGGCTCAAGGATCCACTTGCATTAAGCCAGGTTTGGAACAAAGGTCCTGCATGAAGACTACAAACATAGGATTGTTTAACTTCACACACCTAAGTAGTCTCTTAAAGCTAAAAGAATTGCACGGGCTTAAGGTCACAATACACACACACAATCTGGTAATTTAGGACCATACAGGGGCTGATAACCTGATTATGTATTCATACTTGATACAAACATTCAGGAAATCAGACCCCTTCTGATCAAGGTCATTTTTCCTGGAGTAGAAGTGTGTCATACAATCTCTTCCCTGACCTTACAAAGCTCAGTATAGCTCAATACCAAAGGAGTCTGGCTTCTGACCCCGGTCTTGAGGACTTCTTGAAGCAGATCCTGAATGTGGTCCCTGATTTCTTTTTCAGAAAGAAATTTTTTTTTCAGAAAGACCACAATCCTTTTCAGAACTTCTCTTTTCAGGAGAGTAATGTTTCAGAACACTTAAATCAAATTTTGCTATTTTTCTGTTCATAAACACTGAAATGACTGAGTCCAAAGCCAAATACTATGGGCATGCACATATCCCTCACTATATTTTCCAATAAATGTCATTCAAAAGTATGCATATGGAAAAACTGGAGAATAATGCATAAGTAATAATCATTATATAATGATTTGATCCAGTGATACATTAACAATTGTAGCACATGTAGCAAAGTGCAGTTTTCAATTAATGTAACTGAGATAAAATATCTAAGAGCAGTGCTCTTGACATTTGATCAGTGCCATGTTTTGAGTTTCTGGAGAAGCCTTAAAGGTTAGTGCTATATTTCATCCTTCCAAGCTCTGCATTCAAAAGCTCAGTCTCATGAAACATCACCTGGTGCCAAGGGAAGGCAGTCATTTTTTATATCACATTCTGATATAAGCTGTGCAGAAGTCTCAGTCAGAATCTTCTTTGCAGACAAAATCATTGTCTTCAAGAATGGCTTAAATCAGATGAAGTATTTTTGAATATATGTGTAAGATGAGGAGAGAAGAGAGAACAAATAAGCCCTGGATTGCAACCTGGCCAACAAAAGAGCAAATGGAAAGAAATCCAACTGGGCAGGGCAGAAGGGGAGGTAAAAGATCATTTTCCAGCCACAACAGCATAGTCTGAGAAGTAGAGAAACCAAAAAAAAGAAAAAAAAAAAGGGAGATTTAGCATTCCCCTGGAGAAATCTCATGGGCTGAGTCAAAATATCTGGAGGAGACAAGGACTGGAGGGATAATAGTTGTAGGAGGCTTATGGATGGAGGGATACCTGCCAGGCTTAAGCCAGTTGCTGGGCATTGGGACAGTGAGGAAACCCTCCTCTGGACCTTGTGTGCACTGCCAGCCCAGCATCAACCTGGCTGCAAGGGAAGGATGATGGGGTGGCTGTAAGGGATGTGCTCCTTCTCCAGAGCCTGAGCTGGCCTGGGGTGAGAGCCTTGAGAACAGCACAAAGTGCAAATAAGCAAACCTGGTCTGCATCCTGGGAAGAGCTAAAAAAGGGGGCTTGTGGTGAACACCTGCTGCAGCTGTGGAATGACTCCTGCCCCAAGGTGGAAGAAACATAGGGGAAGCAGAAAATCACAGAAATATCACTTTAATGATACCTTTAACAAGAAGGCCAAGTCCCTGGTACTAGAACTGAAGAGAGTCTTGTGAAGTGACCATGGGGGAATGTGTGTCTGAGGATCATTTCTGGTGAAACACTGGGGCAAAGTGTTCACCAAGAGCCGAGGCCTGAGCTGCCGGGAGCTGATGGCAAGCTCTGTGCTGGCTGGAAACAATAAACTGTCCTACAGGCTACTGTTGTGACTCATTAGGTGACACAGTCCTTGTCCCAAAACGCTGTCCTTCATGGATTAGAAGAGAAAAATACATACGTAGAAATACTAAAAATACCACTGCCTCCCTCATGCCTGCCTGACAAAAGGACATCTCCAGCAGGTGCACCTACGCAGCAGGCACAGGTCTTGCAGAGAAGTCTCTGTGCTTGCAGTGTTCATTCTCACACAGCAAGAGAGTTAAAAATAGCTTGTACTACACACACCTCTTAAAACAAGTCAAGGAGGACTTACAAAGCCATTGCAGGTGCCTTTTTTACACATGCATCTGTGTATGCCTTGTTTTTCTGTCTTTATACAAGTCAAGAAGTGATTGGAGGACATAATTTGTCGTGTGGTTGTAAGACACAAAACAAAACATCAGATGTCCCCCAAATACATGATTTTAAACTCTGCTTCTAAGTGGGTCTGATGAAACAGCAGAGATTTTTTGTTTTGTCAGGTAAAACTTTACCAACTTTATTGCCTTCATGTAGTCAATAAAACAAGACAGGGTTCTGAGGCAGTTCACATATAATAGATGTTGGGATTGTTTCAAACACAATATAAAAGGCTTTGAAGAATAACTCTTGGATTTCATAGAACTGCATTGCAAAAGTAACTTCTGCACCCTGCTAAAGCTGGGAAGGGAAATGCTGCTGTATTTGAACATACAGCCCTAATGAAAGAATAAAGAAGCAAGAAGCCTGTAGAAGCAGCTAGCATTTTTCACTGAACCACTCTTAATGTCTGTGCCCTTTGAAGGTAGAATTTCAAGCAATACTGATGACATCTGGTTTGTTCTCATTCCTGAACCTTCTTGCCTGTAACAGCACAGAATAATCAGAAATTCCTTGTGCTCTTGGCTGCTTGCTTTTAAATTAGCATTCCAAGTCAAAATAGAGAATTTTGTTAAACACAGTCACACAGATTGGCAGATTTTTAGGTTTTTGCTCTTCAGTCTAAAATTCTTCAAAGCCTTAGTCTTCTCAAAGGAATAATTAAAAAGAAAAAGTGGGCTTGAAGTGCTAGCAGAGATAGTCCTTGCAAAGGAGAAAGCTCCTGTGTCTGGACTACTTGTGCAAATCTAGTCCCAAGGTTAGTTTTTAGTCCCAGGAAACTTTGGGATCTTACCACACCAGAAATTAGTCCATCCAGGCTAAACTGCTGTGCATAGAAAGGACAGGATCAAGCAGCTCACAGCACTGCTGACAGCTTTGAACTGGGCAGAATGAGAAGCTTTCATGCCTGAGCCATTAGCTGGGTGTCCTTTAGCAGCTCTGGATTCACACCAGGCTGAAGGTGAAAAGTGATGGGCATGTGTGCAGTGGCTGTACCCTCATACTTATACATACATATATATGTGTGTGCATATGTATGTTTGTATAAATATACTGTATTTCTTCATAATTACATTATTTACATGTAATATTTAGTATATGTAGTCTGCAGTGTGTATACTTTTATCTACTGCTCTCCCTATAAACATGGTTATCTGTACACACAAACACACACATAATCACAGCATTATTTTAAATTCCAGTGGTACTGGAGTTTACAGTGTCTCAAGAGAAGGACACAGTAATGCAGCCAGACCCTAGAACTGCACCCAATCTTCTAAAGAAATGCTTGTTTACAATCTCTCAGGTAAATTGTTATTTACAAAGCTGCAAGTACCAACAGACACTGATTTGGCAACCCAAGGTTGAAGCAGGTGATAATGATACATCTTTGTCTTAAAACAACCCCTAACACACGAGAAGCTTCAAAGATGAGAGCATCACATTGTTTTTAACGAAATGAGATGGGAGCATGATGCAACCCACACTGACAAGGGATGAAGCAAAAGAGTGGGTGTTCCTTGGCTACTGCCAGGGGGGACTGCTCTGGTGGCTGCTGCCACACAGCAGCGCACACAGCCAGATTTGCCTTCCAGCTCTGGGTGCTGTCTCTGGCTGCTAGATGTGGGCTCTGGTGAGTTTTCCATCAAAAAACTGCAGTTGGCAGTTCCTCCAAGTGAGTGGAGATGACCCTCATGCCAGTTTATGGCTCTCAGCAGTGAGGTTCCAGGCAACCCTTCATCCCAGCTCCACAGCTCAGGTGGCTTCCTGCAAACTTAGCAGTCCCAATTCCCTCTGCAATTCCACTACATAGGCTTGGAGATTAGCATAGTGTTCACAAAGACAAATAAGGAATAGGATTCTACAGTTTATATCTGATAAGTTTTAAATAGGCCATAGAAGTCTGTTCTGTTGCTCAGGTAGACACTGAGAGCCTCAGAGCCAGCAGCTGTGGCACAGCAGGTGACACAGCACTGATGTCCCCGGAGGGGAAGGGGAGTGCACTGGCTGCCCTGCAGTCACTAGCACAAACTGTGCTCCTTCATCACATTCACCAACATGTGGAACATTGTAGGGTATGAAAACATACAGAATTCAAGCTTTGGATTTCAGATTTACATAGGTGTGCGCTGTGTGATTACCTCTAACCATCAGGCCAGGAAGAACAATGAAGATAATTTGCTTGAGTTTTTACCTAATTCCCTCAAACTAGTCCTTGATTCAGTTCCAGTATCTACAGCTGAATTTGAGGAGATCCTTCAGAGAAACATTGACTGAAAATTTCTCCAGGGATGGCAAATGTATGACAAACATCAACTTCATCGGTGAAAATAGTTATGTTATTTCTTGCTTAAACCTATCTATCAACTCTAAACACAGAAGTTGTTGTATCTTTACCTGTAACATCAAAAGCCTTATGCAGGGTCTTGTATCGTTTAGAGAAGAAGATGGGTAGATTTTGGATCTCCTGTAAGAGATTCATCAGGCCTTCAGACAGTATTGGTCTGTGCTGGACTTTCTCTGATTCTTTTTTTATATCCCTCTTGGAATGTGAAGTCCAGGACCAGACAGCACATTCCAGCTGCACCCATGCCAAATGCAGAGGCAACAAACCTTACAGAGAGGTCCTGCTCAGTGACAAGCAGGGGACTGCATTCAAGAACAGCATTGACCTCAACATCATATTACAATTTCATTACAACTGATTATCAATCAGTAAGTCCTAATCTTTCCCAGAAGTACTGCTCTGCCAGACAGAGCACCTTATTAGGCAAACAAGACTTGTGGTTTTTTGTTCCTAGATACGTTGTATTGTTTTCTACCAAACTGAAATACCCATTATTTGCTTGTGCCAGTATTTTTACAGATTCCCCAACATTGTCAATAACAACTGTTTTCTTCTGGATCTCTCTTGAAAAAGACAAAGATCGAGTGTCAATTTTGTCTTATCTTTTATCTTAGTCAGAATGTAAGTTAAGATTAAGCAAGCTTCCTTACACAGATAATCTAAGTGTGTTGCTCTAGCATCATGTTTATCAACCAAACTTCTCAAACTAATCTAAAATTACTTGTAGAATGAGAATGCAATATATTTCATAAACCTAGGTTGCACAAGACTAATCCTATTACCTTCTTGTAATTATTTATTAGTGGATCAGTCCACCACTTCTTCCGATAGCGTTGGAGATTGGCTGGTTGGTAATTAGGGGACCTGATGCACCAAGCACCCAATGAACTGAGCTCCCATCCAAAGCTCAGAAAAGGCACTGCTGAGGCTTGAGAAGTGGCACAACTCACACCACATGTACCAAGCCTAAAATAATCCAATCAAGAAAAAAAGTGTGAACTTTTTAAGGTCTGACAGAGCTTGTCTGATGCAGCAGGGCAGAACCATGATTTCCCTCTGATGTGGACAGCAGAAAGGCACCATGGGCTCATTCTTTCCAATCCACACTGGCCACAACCCAGAACTCTATTCCAGCCCTCATCACCATGAAATGCAGCTTTACCCTGCCTTGCAGACCTCCAAACCAAGGATCCCATGGCCTAGGGTTTCCAAACTCCCTGGTTACATCCAGTGACCCTAGGGTTTTCTCACTGACAGCCATTCTGGCCAGACTACCGGTCAGCCTGGTGGTGTGGCCAGCCACAACCACCACAGCCATTCCTTGTTTTCTCCCACATCCCATAGCACAGCAGCCTCCACTAAAGCTGTAGGCACAGAACAGGCTTCTAGCCTTCCACATGGCCCAGCAAAGGGGCCCCCATGTTCCAGCTGTATCCTGCTGGCCTCCCCAGCTTGTGAGACCAGACCCCTGGCATTGATTTTGCATGTTCAAGGCTCTTACTGACCAGACTGGGCTGCAGGGGAGGTCATGGTGATATCCTCACTGTGGGCACGCTGCTTTGCACATGTCAATGACTGCAGTCATATGTCAAGAACACCAGAGCAACTGAGATGCTAATTTTGTCTGGCATTGCTTGTTCCTACCCAGAATGGGTGTGGAAGTAAAGCAGCAATGGTGGGATGATGTTGATGTTTCCATTGTGTGTGAGAGGACTGGCTCCATGGGGATGGGAGGCACAGCCTGTGGGCTAATGCTCCTTCCTGCTCCCAGGGCAGAGAGCACAGCGCCTGGGTAAAGCCCCATGTCTGCCCCACATCTGCCCCCTCTGGGTCTCCCCGGCAGAGGACATCCCTGGGCAGGCTCCATCTGCCACCCAGGCTGCGCTGGGCTGCCCAAGACGTCCGAGGGGGCATGGAGGAGTGGTGGCATGGGCTGAGGCTGCTACAACGTCTGCACCCGTGAGCGAGCAGGAGCAGCCTGTGGCAGCCCTGCACGTGGGCCTGGGGGCAGCGGGAGGGAGGCAAGGACGTGGCTTGCTGAGGGACCGTGCTGGTGAAAGGCAATCCCCACCCATTAAGCTGTTTCTCTCCCTCTCATTCCTAAAAGACAATAAGCAAAACATATATATATTCATATATATAAACACACACCCATATTCATACATATAAACAAGCACACCCACATACTTCGCACACACACATATCTTTGCTAAGAATATCGTGGAAATTCTGTTTGCAGTTTTCTGGAGCCCCCACAATCAAATCATGCAGGAAGGAGGTGGCATAAAGCTGTATTTTATATATAGATATATATANATATTTCTAAATATATATATTATATATATATCTATATTCTAAATATATTTCTATATTTCTATATATCTATATATATAGAAAGCAATTTACCTTTTCAGCTATTCTTTGATAAATTGAATAGTGTTTGCTTAAAGGTAATTGTCATTGTTTAACCCCAGCTGGCAACTGATCCCCATACAGCCACTTGCTCACTCCCCCAGGTAGGATGGGGGAGAGAATTGGAAGATTAAAACTGAAGAAACTCATGGGTTGAGATAAAGACAATTTAATAAGTAAAGCAAAGGTCCTGTGCACCCAAACAAAGCAAAGCAAGGATTCATTCACCACTTCCCACGGGCAGGCAGGAATTCATCCATCCGCAGGAAAGCAGGATCCCATCATGCATTACAGTGACTGGGGAAGACAAACACCATCACTCTTAACGTGCCCCTTTCCTCCTTCTTCCCCCAGCTCTGTGTTCTGAGGGTGATGCCATGTAGTCTGGCACACCCCTTGTATCAGTTGGGGTCAGCTGTCCTGGCTACATCCCGTCACAACCTCTTGCGCAGAGGGGCAGAACAGGCCTTGACTCTGTATAAACACTGCTCAGCAATAACAAAAACATCCTCCAAATACCAACACAGCTTTCAGCACAAATCCAGACCATAATCTCATACCAGCTACTATGAAGAAAATTAACTCTATCCCAACCCAAACCATCACAGTAAGGCAACACCTATTTGCCAAAGAATAGCTGCAGAAGTCTTGTGAGAAGGTGGAGTCAGAGAGGAGAGTAATAGGAAACACCCCTCTTCATATTGTTGCAATGCCAAGGAGAATACTTCCTACCCCCACTGCCTTTAGTCTGCTTTTAAGAAGTTCTTGGTGCTCAAATACTTCTGTGATCTATACTAGTTTGTGAAGGCACCTTGAAGTTCTCTTCTTTGGAGGCTTCATGCATTTAACTGGAGGGGTGTCCAGGGCAGCTTCCAGGTAGAGGAGGTGGATGCTGTTTAAAGGCATCCCTTAGGACTGAGTGTCCCTGGGTCTGCCCTGACTCTGCAAATCCTCCAGGCCAGAAATAGAAACATACAGTCACAGTCCAGAGCAAAAGCAACCCAATTCTGGATAAGCTGCCAAAAAAGTCATCAGCCTGGGTTGTTCCAATGAGGAGCCTGGTGTGGGAGCCCAAGCAGGCAGTAGTGCTGCAAAAGCCTCAGGAAAAGTCACTTACTTGTGATTTTTCTGACGGGTGATGGGTCTTTGAAATAGTACTCATTTCCTGAAGAAGCTGCCTTCCTTGGGACCCGGCAAGGAGGATGAGGTGACCAGCTAAACCCTTCACCTGCACAGCACAGCACAGATGATCATGGAAATGCTGGACCAGGGTGCTGTGGTCCTTGCCTGAAAGGTCCACTCAGGGCACTGGTGATGACAGACCAGAGCCTCAGCAGGCTCATGCCAGAGGTCAAGCTAAGGGATGTCATGTAGAGGCTGTCCACAGTGTCCAGGCATGATCTTGGCATGGGCATCCCTGGAGCAGGGAAGCTCTCCTGAAGGGTTTGTGATGTTGGAGGTGAGCTGCAGGGTCATTCCCAGTGAAGGCCACTCCTTGGCCTATGGTGAGAACAGTGAGGGTTGCATGAGCATTGGAAATGAGCTTTATGTTCACTTTATGTCATGAAATGTTGTGATCTTTTTGGTTTCCCGTTTCTAGTTACTTGTCTTGTCCATGCCTTTCTCTAATACTGAGGCATCTTCCTCCAGATAAGCTCTGGTGTTGCCTGGGCATTTGGTGGGGCTGTGCAGCCCCCAGGAAAGCCCCTTCTGGCCAATCTTTCCAGCAGGTTGCATTGGATGGCACAGGGCTGCCAGCCCACCGGGGACCCTTCCACAACTGCCTGCTCAGCTCCCACACATTGCAGCCAGGCTGGGAAAGCTTGTCCTTTCCTCTGCTGCTCCCAGAAAAATGTGATGGAGGTCATTTGGCCAAGGCCTCGTCACCCAAATAACCCTTCTGCTGTTTGGTCTGTACTAACAGGTGGCTTTGCTGGATGTAATGCTCAGGGTAAAAGACAATTTCACAGACCCTGCCATGTGTGGCAGTGACCTGGGCCACAAGCAGGAGCAGCCCCTTGTGCTCTCCCCTGTTCCCGTGGGGGAGCTCGGCTGCCTCCCTCCCGTGCTGCCTCCCTTGCTGGAACCCAGCCCAGTTCCTGCATCCAGCATTTTGTGGAAGAAACTGTCTCCTTTCATGTGCTGATCTTTGATCATCTAATATAACTAAAGATCATGAATTAATGCTGCTGCTGTCTCACAGGGAGCCCAAGTTCCAGATATTCCATTTGGTGTGCTGTCGAGATCTCTGATAGCAGCATTCTGTGACTGGTTAAAAGCAACTGTGTGTGGAGAGCAGGGTTGATGGGAAGGTGACAGTAGTCCCTGTTGCAAGGATTTGGCTAATTATAGAGGAGCAGCTCCTCTGCTGATGTGAATTGTCACAGTCCTGCTGGAAAGCACGAGCCATAAAAATTCACATCAGCTGAAGACACTTCCCATCAGCCAAGAATTTGCTGCAGCTTTGTCTGTCTAATATAAATATTTATGCGGACGGTTCTGGCTCCATCTTGCAATTTGACAGTCTATGAAATACCTACAGCTGCAGGTCCCCTCCTTATCCCTCTGCCTCATTATCGCTCTTATAGAAAGTATTATAAACAGAGCTATTGCCTGACACGGATTTTTATTTGAATCTTGATTCCACAACAGTCAGATCACATTACTATTGGCAACAATGAATATGCTTCTGAATTACCTTTGCTATCCTTGTGGATGTAAGATGTTCAGATTCATTCTGAAGCATCAACAGACCCAGAAAATAACCATACATTTCAAGTAGAAATCTTCCCTGTGTCTTGCTTATTGTCTTTAACAGACCACACAATGAACACGTTATGTTTTCAGAGTGCTGGCTGCTTAAAGCCTAGAGATCATGGTAGATATTTAAAGAAAGAACAGAAAGAAATGGATCACTACTTTTCCAGACATTTTCTGAAGAAGTGCTTGTGAGCATGGATGAGAGAGTAGAGACATGGCATCACAGACCATGTCAGCTGGAGGAGTACCTCTGCTCAATACCAGACTGAGCCACACAAATATTGGGGTTTAAATTTGTTTAGGGCCTCCAGCTGCACCCCCAGGCAAGTCTGGGGCTGCCCAGGCTGTCAGAAGGAGCTTCTCAGTGCCCATGTCACAAACAAAGGGGCAGACATGGCTCCAGCCTGGGCTGGCTCTATCCAGTTACTCACACAACGCAGCCAGCGCACACCAACAGCGTCGTGTCTCATTAAATGCAGAAATGCTGAACACCAACCTCTTTTACCTAAGGCAAACATGGTAAACTGAATTCCCTCGTGTCCCAAAAGACGATTTGAAAGCTATCTTCCAGGAGCCATGTCCTGGCAGCTTGTGGATGTACCTTTGTGCTGTATGTGTCTGATAGCATAAAAATGGGTATCAGACATTCCAGGGACCTCAGAAAAACAAGGACACAAGTAGCTGGCACTGGTCTGGTGGTCATTGTGCTCCCCCAGCCAGGGGATTCCCATTTCTTCTCTGTATTGCCCAGGCTGTCCATCCGTGGTAGCCTACCAAGTCTTGGGATAAAGGAGTAAGCATGGGGAGAAGGCCTCAACCCCCTTCTCCCTCCTGGGCAGGCACTTGGCCCGGGTCTGGCCAGGGCGGAGCCACCTTTCCTCACAGCAGCCTGCACGGTGCTGTGCTCTGACCTGTGGCCAAGCCAGCGCTGACAGCACACCAGGGTTTCAGCTACTGCTGAACGTGCTTGCACAGCACCAAGGCTTTCTGACTTCTTCACTCTGCTTTCCCCCAGTGAGGCGGCTGGCAGTGGGCAAGGGGCTGGGAGGGAACACTGCTGGGACAGCTGGTCTGAGCTGGCCAAGGGGATATTCCTACTGTGTAACATCATGCCAACAATTAAACTGGGGGGAGGACGAAGGGCGATGCTTTGGGTTTCTAAAGGTTCTGTTGCTCAGTGAGTGGGTTGACATTGGTCTGCTTGTGGGAGATGGTGAGTGATCTCCTCTGTGTTACCCCCTGTGGGGGTTTTTATCTTATTCCTCCACCTATTAAATTGCATTCGTTTCAATCCACAATTTTTCTTGCTTTTGTTTTCCCTATTGGGAAGGAACACAATTCTGTGCTGGGATCCATGTAGTAAAGAGAAATATTTTCAAGTGCAGGAAAGGACACTTACAAACAACAGAAGAATTAAGAGAAAGAAAACCAAGGTCTGTGGAAATATGATGTGTTACATTCAAAGGACCATCTAAATTTCCTGCAAAAAGAAATGACAATGTAATGCATTGAATATAAGTCAATGCAAAGTATGAGAGAAAAACAGTGTACAATAGTTCAATTTACTGAAAAAAAGCATGAAGGCTCAATTTTTATTCTCTATTTCAATGTTATTGTAGAAAGAGAAAATATATTTTCCTATGAGAAAAAAAACCCACATTAATGATTCCTTCTTTTCAAAAGCAAGTGGGAAAATGCAATGTGACAGGTATAAATGTGTGTAATGTCTAAGGATTCTAACTTGAAAGATTTCAAAGCAGTGACAACTCAAAACTCACAGTAGTAGTAAAATCATATTCCTAAGATGCTGAGAATAATTGGATTCATATTTAGATTTGACTTAAATTATGACACCAGAGAAACCACTCAGTCAAGAATATCAGTACTTGCTAAGGACAAAAACTTATTTGTCTCATGTGAACATTATCGTTCTACCCGAATGGGGCGGGGGGGAAGGGGGGTAGTCTGGTGCAAAAGGCGCTCGTATGATACCTAGGTTCGATTCTTCATAGCTGTCCTCTGTGCAGAGTCCTCCTTTGCCCAGACAAGCAATTAAGCTGCACAACCTAAAAGGCATTTTTTTACCTAACTCCCACCAGACTTTCAGTGAGACACAGGCAGGAGCTGGCACTCCTCATCTGGGCACTGGGCAGCAGCCTATCCTCACTCCTTGGTGCTTCTGCCTCAGCTAAGCTGCTGGGAAGGCCAGTGCCATGAAAACCGAGTGTACTCTGGACAGCTGTGGGTTAACTTGAGAGGCTCCTGCTGCTGACACGTGCCCAGCAGCCACAAGAGCCCAGCCACCAGCCCTTGGTTAGACAGCAACCCTGGTACACTCATCCCAAGGCACTGGGGGCCTCCAGGTGGTTCCAGCAGAGAGGGCTCTGGAAGAGAAGAACTGGAGCCACCACAACTCTCACAAGATGACAAGTGGCAAACAGCTGAGGCTCCTCAGCACAATCCCAGCCAGAAAATAGGGTGTCAGAATTTTTTTAGTCATTCAGATAAAATCAGGTAGGACTGGAACAGATGTCAGGAAATCAGCTGATCCAACCTCCTGCCCAGCTGCCCTTATAGCACTTCTGAAAAAAAGCTACAGAACATTTTCTTAAATAACTTCCAGGGATAAAGGTGCTTTTGTAGAGAGCTCAGTGTGGGGAAGGTGTTTAAAATATTGCAGAGAGCAGAGGATCAAGAGGGTGGCTAACACATGCCCAAGGTGAAGGGGAAATCAACCATTTCAGCCCCCAGGGATGTCCCAGTTGCTGACCCACAGCGACACATGACATGTCAGAAGTTTGGGAGTGCAGAGGCAAGCTTTGGAGCCATAATACAAGGTCTGGGAACATGTCACACAAGGGCATCCCAGAAAAAAACAAAGCAGGACTCGGTCCTAGTTGCAGTCCTGCCAGTTATTTCCTGTAATCTTGTGCAGCTCACTCCTGTGCTTCAGTTTCCACATCTGCAAATCAAGGCAAATAACATCTGCCTACTTCAACATGGCCATTTGCCATCATACTGCAAAGAGCTAAGACTCATTTCATGTCATAAATGTTGTCTAATTCTGTGTTATCCTCAGTAACTATGGATGTGGCAAGAGGAGCTCACAGCCAAACCCCTCTTTTTTATGCTGAATGGCCCTATGTAATGGGACCAGGTGAAACAGCAGCATCTGCTTAACTCACTCTCAACCTTCAGAGGGTTTAAGCAGAACTTTCCTTGTGCAGTTCAGTTGTGTTGCAGTATTGTCCACCAGTCCCTCAGAGTGCAAATACAGTCCCTGCCTCGTCTTGTTAATAACTGTTGGAGCATAGGAACAGCTTCACATGGCTTAACCTCCTCCTCTTCCTCCGTCACCAATAAAAATACCTGCCTGACTTTACTGGTAAAACATTTTCTACTGCTTGGGCTTCTGGCAGCCACAAAAGGCTTTTCTCCCTGAATTGTAATTGTAATGTATTATGCAAGCAGTTAAGCAATGGAGAAAGAGCTAGAAACCTGCAAGACGACAAAATAGAGCCCCACACATGACTTTGCATTTTTTTCTTCAAGATTATAAAAGAACTGGCCTGGCCAGTTGGGTTAGCCAAATTTTAAATCCCTGTGATATTAAATGACACAGCCATGACACAACTGGGTTTGCATAATGGCTTTTTACAAATTTGCAAAACATAGATGACTTTTCCAGATGTGAGCCATGGGTATTTTTATCTCATGGCTAAACTCTAGCTCCATAGGATGGCCGTTCTACCAAAATATTGGATGTTTCACAGGCAGATACACATCTGGGAGGCTGTGGACTGTTTTATATTTATGGGCCCAGATATTTTCCCAACAGATGTGGGATCCCCCTGAGACAAATTTAAGCCTTCTGATAATAGGCTTCACATTTGTTGGTTACTTATCTTGTACCAGTGGGATTTAATGGGCTGCAGGTTGAAAGCTGCTGATTTAAATATCAATCAAATTAATTCTGCAGAAGGATTTGTCATACTGTGAGAGAAAGAGCTCAGTCCCTGCAGATGCAGGGAGGAGGGGAGTAGATTATTAACTTGTGTAATTATGGCGTGGTTATGGGAGGCTTCTTACCAGGATTTCTTGTTTCAGAGATCTTCTGGGGTGCAAGGCTGAGGGATCACAAAACCCCAAGGGTATCCAGTGAGGGCTGAATCAGGCAGCCCCAGCCCCACAACAACCAGCCTGCATTAAGCCTTCCTCCATCCAGGGATTTCACCTGAGCTCTGTGGCCACAGGCAGAATTCCTGGGTCCCCCTTAGACCAGCATCATTCTGGCCATGACTGGACACCTCTGCACCTCTCTTGTGGTGTGTCCTCCTCAGCTGCCCTCTCCCTGCCTTTTGTCCTGGGCACTTTTCCCCTGACAGAGTACGAGGGGACTCAGCCCCAGTCTGCCTCTAGTCCCAGCTTAACTCTGGCTCCACGAACAAACCTGCAGTTAGAACATCATCTGGGATGAAAAATGTGGTGTACCCAACACCACTCCCCCATATCACCCTGCTGATTTTGTAGACTCTTGGTCTGGGCTGTAACTTTGGGGCAACTACCAGGTTAGGTGCCTGGCTAGGGACATGTCCTGTAGGTGAGGATGGTTTCCAGAAATGAGCTAAATCGAATGGAGTCCTTGTCCCAAAAAATGGGACCACTGTCCCGCTCTCCAGCAGGATTTATGCTGGGGCTGGCCAAGCAGGAGGTGGAACATGAATGTCCAGTGAGAGCTCGTGGGCTTTGACACCAGGGTACAGCATGGAAGCAACTGTAGGAGAGATCTTCCCTGGGCTGCAGGTCAAAAACACATATTACAGGTAAACAGCTGGAGGGGAAGCCCTAGGATTTTGTCTTTTCTTCTCTCTGTGTCTTATCTCCCCCTGTTTCTGCAACTTTTTCTTGCATGGTGTATTTCTCACATTGCATGACACAAAAATTTGGGACTGCACAAAGTTATCAGTCTGCAAGTGGGAACAGTATCCCAAAAATATTTGCCCATGGACCCATGTCCTACAGATCGTAAGGCAGCTTAGGAAGCACCAGCCTGCAACATTTGGTTGTTGCACAAATTCCAGGAAAGCGTTCCATGAACTAGATACCTTTGGGATTAGCCTATTACAAGTCCTTTCATTGAGGCATGTGATATAAAGCCTGATTTTAGGGTCAGAAGCTTTCAGTCTAAGCTGTACATGCAGCGTTGTGCAAGAGGATCTACAAGGGCAAGAAGCAAACTGCATTGTCAGACACTGATGGATCTTCTGCTGTCCCTTTAATTTGGAAGGTTTTACTTCTGGTTTTGGAGTTGTTGCTCACAATCATCTCACAGACTTTACTGATTTTATGTGAGCTTTGGTCCTGTAAATATTAATTGTTGTCAATTTGTTTGGTGTGCCTGTTGCTGCTCAAGGGTCTGAGTACTTTGAACCTTAACCTAAATAATGCAGTGTGACTTTTTGTTCTGGAGGAGCCACTGGAAATCTTTCAGCTCCTGTGTGATATGAATCACAAGTGAAACCAGAAAATGTGTGGCTGGAGTTAGTTGTATAACAGCAGAGCTGCATTACACAAGTGCCCAATCCTCTGCTGAAGTCAAACTGGGGACTTGTAAATCAGGGGACACCACTAGCAATGGTGGGATGGTCAGCAGGTTGTTGTCAGACCTTGTTTACTCATTGACTAAAGAGCGTTGCCAGACTGGTGCTTTGCCCTTCCCCTCACCTCAGGCCCTGATTCAATTGTGGTACAAAGACAAGGAGAGGATTCCAGGTTGTTTTGCTCCACCGTTTGCAGAGGGCAGTGGCTGCCTGCGGGACAGGGCAGCACCCAGCCATGGCTCCTCAGGGCAGTGCCACTGAATCACATCCTACATAATCCTCCACCACTGCTGCAAGCTCCTCCCGGAGGCACTGTCAGGTCAGGCTCGTCTAACCCCCAGGAGAGGCTGCTCCTCCTGAGGCACACCAGGGCACTGCTCCCTGCCTCTGGCCGAGTCCGGCTCTGGGATCCCATCTGGGGCACAGCCTGGGCAGCGCTGCACCCCCACCACCTCACTGAGCACCGGGGCAGGCGGTGGCACTGAGCCCTGCTGCGGGGCACGGGGACGGGGCAGCGCCTGCCAGCGGTGCTCTGGGCACTCTCAGGGCTGGCGGCAGAGGCTCCGGGCTCCCTGCTCCCACACCATGGCCCTACCCAGGCTGCAGGCACTACAGCCCAAGGTTTTGCCTGGCAGCTATGAGGGACTGTCCAAAAAACTATTTGCTTTCAGGTCATGTCAGCACAGGTTTCTTTGACTCTTGAGCATTTGCTTCTATGCTGTGCCATGTGCATGGGGCAGGAGCCCACCCAGCTGCACCTGAAAGATACAGCTCCTTGCTGCTGGGGCTGGGCACATTCTCTGCTGTGATTGCCTTGGGATGAAGTGCTTGGAGGCTTTCATCCGTCCCTTGTCACCTCCCGCGGCTGTATGATGCTCAGAGTTTCTATTTTAAGCAGAAACAGTCCAAATGAATATGTCACAGTTAAGGTGACTCACGCCTCAAGAACACATTCCTCCAGATTCATAATCTGATTTTTGAAGCCTGAGCAGCCCCACTGCACACTCCAGGCATGCTTGAGTAACTTGTAATAACCCTCTGTGGAGGTTAAGGCAACTTCGTTTAAAGGTATTTCTTTCAGAGCAAGACAAGTAAAATTGCTCTGGCCAAACAAATATGAGAGCACTGATCAAGGAGGAACAATGTGGCTGTCTGCAGTAGAGACATTGCAGAGCACTGACCAGAGCACTGACCTGGTGTATTGCAAGCACCAGCCCATCAAACACAACACCCCAGGGTGGTCCTGGCAGCCCCTGCTGCCTGCCAGTCACTACTTCCCCCCACCACTATGGGTTGAGGTCCCTGTGCCTACTTCCACACGGCCATTTTCTACCCAGCTTGCACTGAAGGGACAAGAAATCTCTGCAACATCCATCAGGTGCTCAGGGAGGTCACTGCCTCAGCCCTGCCGTGTCTCTGCCGTGGGCTGTTGTCAGTGCTGAAATATTGGTCATCAGCAGGAGGGCTCAGCCTGTGCACACCCTGTGCCTGCTTGCACCAGCGCATCCCGAGTGCTGGGGAGCAGGAGGGCTGCTCTTCTGGTTTGGTAGCCTTTTCCACTCCCTTGGCAGAGGCCTGAGCAATGACAGAGCTGGGTGGGGTGACAGGGGATCAGGACCCTATTTTTCTACAATAGCTGCAGAATAATAAAAATGCCAGCATGAATCAGCTGGTGCACAAAAACACTCAGGTCACTCATGACAATGAAGTGAAATTCTACATTGTTTACAGAACATCTGCCTAGTGACAACATGCAGGAGTGACAATGCTGAAATGAGGTTCAGTTTTCACCTGCTAAAGGGCTTTTATAGGTGTCTTAGACCTCCCTAGCAGGGTCTGCTGAAAGATGTGCTGTGAAGACAGTCACCTCACAGCAAGAGGCAGTGGATTACCCATATGCCAGAGCCGTAATTCCCATCACTGGCAGCCTGGTGTACGCCTGCAGGATAACTGGCACATAACATCAGGGCATGGAGCAGGTCTGCAGCCCACAGAGCTACTGCAAGTCCCCCTCAGGAGCCCCCCATGTGCAGCACTGCCAGCTGGGACAGCTTCTGTAGGAGATCAGGGTGCAGGGAAGCCTCCTTGCAGTGATCCTGACCGGGGGAGCACTGAACACAGAAGATCTAGTGACCTGTGGAGCACTTAGCACTGGGGGACCCTGCAGCCACAGGACAAATTTCACCATCAGTTGTAATGCAGGAGCCTGTGGGCATCTCCCACTTGGTACCAGCAATTACACCACCAGCAGGGCCTTGCCTTTGTCCCAAGTGCAGCAGGAAGTTGTGATGTGAACATCCCCACTCTGTGACACAGCAGAAATGAGGAACAGAGTTGCAATCCTGTAAGAAAGTCCTGTGACAGCTCAAATCACCACACTTGGTGTTGCCCTCTGTGTGGAGGGGTCTGCACGATGTGCTGCATGTGGGTCCACAGCTCGGGGTTCCTGCTGTCTGAAGGGATGTAAGATTTTTATTGTGTTTTTCCCATGTCAGGATGTAACCCCAGATGGCAACGAAGGTACCAGGCAGCTGCTTGCTCCACTTCCCCTTCTTCCCCCCTTCACACTGGTGGAATGGCAGGAGAATCAGAAAAAGCTAAAACTAGTGGGTTGAGATAAGAACAATTTAATAATTAAAATAAAATATAATGAGAAAAAAAAATAGTAATAAAAAGAGCACCAAGAGTGGAAAAGAGAGGAATAAAACCCAAGAAAAGGAAGTGATGCCCAATATAATTGCTCACTACCCCAAGAAGCCATCAGCGGCTCCTGGCCAGCTCCCCCCAGTTTATTAACTGGACATGATGTTCCATGACATGGAATCTCCCTTTGGCCAGCTCAGGCCACCTGCCCTGGCCATGCTCCCTCCCAGCCTCTCATGCACCTGCTCACTGGCAGACCATGAGATACTAAAAAGTCCTTGACTTAGGGTCAACACCTCTGAGCAACATTAAAACATCAGTGTGTTCTCAACATTATTCTCATACTAAATCTGAAACACAACATTGTACCAGCTACTAGGAGGAAAATTAACTCTATTGCAGTTGAAACCAAGACACTCTAATAAACAGGATTTTAAATAATACTTTACAGTGCCCTTCTTACGGGGTCTGCCATGGACCAGACCCTCCGGGTGCAGGACATCAGGCACTGGGTGTCAGGTTGGTAGGAGGCATCTGCTTCCACAAATGGGGTTTCCTGAGTGGCAGGGGACCAGACAGGCTTTTCCATGGGAATTTAGCCTACTGTCAGTCCTAGAAAGGTCATTTTTCCAAGCTGGTGTAGCATTTCTGGTAATAACAGTAGTGTCTGGCACATGCTTGAGCACCACATTCTGCAGAAATGGGCAATGAAAGTGCCTTTTCTGATTTTCAGCATGGATGAATGTTCCAGTTTTTTTAGAAGGGAAAGATATTATGAGAGGTGATCAGTAAAGAAACTCCAGCATTTGGCAAACCACCTCATCCATAAAGCTTCCAGGGTCCATGTTGTCTACCTGCATTCTGGCCAGGTTTGTTGCTGGATCAGTCCCTGTGATGTTAAATCATTTCCCATGCAGAGGTGTTTTATTACTCTACTGCCTACAAAGCTCAAAATATGATAAAGCTGATAAATAATAGATGAGATCTTTAGCTGTCACTGGTGATGACTCTCTGGAAGCCAGTCAAGCACTCAGAGTACCCTTGATTTGCAGCACATAAAAGCTTTGGCTTCAAGGAACTTATACCAAAATCAGAACTGCAACTGTAATAATTACACTCTATGTTTGCTACCTTTGCTATCAACTTCAACTGCTAGAATGCAAGAAATAAGAAAATAATAATAATAATAACAATAATAAAATACCTAAATGGAATGAAAACCCTTTGAGATTTTTTTTCAGCAAATGTAGTCACTGCACTGAGATGGTATAAACGGATTCAAAAAGACACTTCTCTCTGTGACTTAAGGAGCTTTGTTCCTGACCCTCTAACTAGGACATACTCATTGTGCTGTTCATGTTTATAATAGGTTGTCATCACATCACAGCAGGAGGAAAATAAGGCTCTCTAAAAGAATAACATTTCCAAGTGGAAAAATGTTTTTACCTCTGTCACTTCTTTCATGTACAGTTACAGAACAATTACTCAGAAGAGTCTTTCTCTCCTTCACCTTGTGTATTGGTACAGTGTCAGGACTTAAAGGCTATTTCTATTTGCTGTCCCTCTGCACAGTCAGGGAGCCTACAAGTTTTGCCAGTATCTGTCCAGCTCTTCCATCTCATGATAAAGGAAACTAAAAATAGAGGGCAGTGTGTGCACCACATTTTGGCAGAGGAACTCAGGACCAGTCAGAGGACCTGGAACTATCTGACTTTCCTCCTTTTCCTCTTTACTGCTGCCCTTTCTGGCACATTGCAATTTGAATCTCCTGAATTTTACTGTAAAACATTGCATCACATTAATAGATGTGTGGGAATTGAGGAAGGGCAAAACTTCTTAAGGCTGTCCACAGTCTGTCTTCACGCCAGAAGAGGCGTGTACGATGTTTCTATCCAGATTTCAAACATACGTGCATTGGTGCAGCTTTTTAAAAATAATGTTGTTGAGAAATTTCTCAGAGCAAATTTGTACAGCAGGTAAGTTAACTGATTCTATATTACCCAATAGTCACAACTAAAAAGAGTTGAAAGTTTTCTAACAGAATGGTGTGCATGGGTAAACACAGTTGTGTTGAAACCCAGATACCCCAGAAAACAGGATGATTTCAGTGACATTTAATAGGAAAAAAATGTAAACACCCATTTGGATAAGGCTAAAAGTTCTAATTGTGCACTGCCAGAACAGGACATTTTTACTTCACAGTCTAATAAAAATATTTAAACGTTCAAGTCTTTCACATTCCAAACTTTTCAGCATTCAACATGCAAAATTTGAATGCATCAAAGTATTTTTTCTGATCTCATTCTGATTCTTTAAACTATGGACCTTCCTGCCTAAAAGACCTGAAGATTCTTGCTCCATGTGCTGCGAGTGAGCTGCCTCTGGTTTGTGCCACAGAGCCTGGAAAACCAAGCTGGCCCTTCAATGAGGAACATGCACTAAAAGCTTTGAGTTGAAAATTAAACACATGATGGTGAGCTGCTGTTTTCAAACCTAGCACTGCCTGAGGAACTTCATTCTTTTCCCACAGTCCTAAGCAATGTTTTTACTGCAATATTGAAGTGCAAACCCTGGATCAGCCTCTACTTTGCAAAGTTTTACCAGGTAGCTGTTTTGGCTGGGAGTGTTGGAGTGTAGGTATCTCAGTCAACACTTCAAAAAATTTTTAGGAAAAAAATACTGTTGCTTTAGTTGTAGAAAAAAAAAAATCCCTGCTGACAGAGTGCTGCAGGTGTGTCCTCACTGCTGACCTGGCCTAAGGCCAAACACCAGGGCCCCTCCCTATCTGTGCTTTACATCACTGAGGTTGGATCAGGACACCAGCTTCTGGTGAGGAAATAAGCTCTTTCCCGAAGTGGGGCCAGAATGATCTTTTTTCAAGGAGTCTGGGTGGAACAGTGATGAGCTCAGCTAAAATTCTTGGGGAAACTGGTGTTGCAACAGCAGCAGAAAAACTCTCTGCTCACATCTGCTGGGGTTTTGGAAGCCCAGTTCAGGTAGCCAAGACCCTGCAGAACAGATCAGATGGGATATGGCCACAGCCCAGACACAGGGTTCTGGTCAGTCCTTTGTAGTATCCTTCCTTATGATCATCCTTCCTTAGGGGATCCTTCCTCGAGCCCACTTTGTGTTTCTCCAACTTCACCTACTAGCAACCAGACAGTGGCCTCTTGCTGTCAAAACTCAGCTGAAAGGTGACACTACTGAGAACTCATTAAGCTCACCATTAGATGAAAAATGTCAAAAATCTGAAGGCACCAGTCCAGGCAACCGGCCTAAGGCCACAGTGCTGCAGAGGTGTGGACATACAGCCTCTTCTCCAAGCAAGAGAGACCATGCCCAGCTCTGGGAGAGCAGGCAGCCTGCAGTGAGGAGACAGCCATTTGGGCAAATAAACTAAAACCAGGCAGAGCTGCTCTCCTTGAGGAGCCCCTTTGGCATGCCTTATCCCATCCTGTTGTGTATGGGCAAGAGGGTGTAGAGCTCCAGCCTGAAACCAGGCCCGAGCAGGGGCTGACTCTCAGCCTGTGAATGCCTTGCTGGTCACCTCGAGGCTGTTATGGAGAGACACAAGGTCTCCATGACCTGTCTGCTAAACAGCAAAGGCCCCAGGAGTCGGGGTTCATCCTAAAGTAAATGGTGAACATTTCTGGTTTCTCAGACACCTGTGAGAGTGACACCATCTCCATTCTTCATGGGGAGTGTTCTTCGTGGGGATTTCTCCTACAAGATCTGTTCCGGCTACAAGAAGGTCTCTGTGCCTGTGTGGTTATAGCATGCAGCATCAGCATGCCAAAAGCAAATGCAGTTAAGAGTAAATCCTTGCTTTTGCTTTAATTTACAGGAACGTAAATGCTCATTATCTGACAGGGTCAGAGCAGTAGCTGGGTCCCTGGGAAGCACTTTCTGGCAGAGTGAAATAAGCCAAAGCACTCTGCAGAAGGGAAGAAGAGGGCAACAGGCCTGAACTAAGCAGAGGGCAGGAGACAACTATTTGACACATGCAGTTTGGGCTCCTTTAGCACCTTCTCTCTTCACAGTAAATCCACTGCTACCTCAATCTTTTAATGCACCTTATTGCTAATCACATAGCACAGTATAGGTCCATGACTTCTCCCACACAGAACCACCAGAAACATATCGAGGCCCCATGTCCAATTGTTACAGCTGGAATCCTTAGACAAAAGGAGAAACTCAATCAGAAATTCCTAAATAGCTTGTTTGTTTGGGGTTTGGTTTTCTTTTTAAAAAAGAAAAGTGGCTGGATTGCCTTCGTCCTTTTGCTCAGTTCTACTGATTCTTCTGAACTGCAGAACCAAAAGCCACACAGGCCCACATACCACAGGAGCAAGAGAGCCACCAAGAGGGTTGTTTTGATAGCAAATGCTGAAATTACAACAGCAAACACATCAGTTTGCTTTGAAAAGCCCTTAGTGGTATTTATGCTGAAAAATCACATGTAGTCAAAACAGCAAGTCTTTCTTAAAACTCCTAAATTGTTCCTTCAGTTATAAATCCACTCAAGACCTGAAGCAGCAGAAGCATGTATGTCTTGATAGTCCTTGATAGCTGTGTAGGCTGCAAATGGAGACCATCCAGCCAACACTACTCAAATACTGGATGGGGCAGAAAGATGAAAGCAGCAGACCATTTCCAGAGCTAATGATGAGTCCCTGTAATTCAGAATCAAATTAGGGACTGGCTTCTCTTTGCAAGCAATGGAGTGGGATCACGTTCCAGCCCTCACATTTCACGTGTCCAGCCTACAGCTTTCATGGGTGGGTGGTGGTGGTGGTACAAAGGATGCCCAGTGCAGAACTAAGGTGCCTCTTTGCCTTTCAAAACACTTCTCTATCTCTCTCCCTAGAGGCCAGGACTCATTACGAGGCAGAATCTGTGTCTTCCCATGTATAGCCAGGGCTACTTACGCTTCCACTTTTTTTTGTAGAAGTACCCTCTATTTTTCAAATATTTTAGCATACCATTCAATTGGTTCATTAACTCAGTTTTCTGTTCCAAATTGCACTATTCCTGCGAGCTGGATAGCTGGGAGAAAATATCATTCTGTGCCATGACCAAACAATGTAGAGGACCAGGATTCAGAGGGTTATTTCCAAACTGGTGTATGCCAACACTGCACTGGGAGAATTTAAGAGATCTCTGTGGCATTACTTGAAAATACCATTGGATGAATCAAAAGCGTGTTGTAGAAGATGCTTTTACCTATTGAAACAAAGATGTGTTTGTGACCCATTGCTACAAATAAGTAGCCTTGATCAGTCATCTGTGTTTGCATGGGATCTTTGTTGGAGTTTGTTCAATTTGAACATTAAAAATAAACACACACCAAAGAAAAAAAACCACAAGAAAACAACCAAATCATTAGCTATTTGGCAGAGCTGGATAACAGGTCCAACACTGCGACAGTGGAGAGTAATGGCGGCTGTTCAGTGACCTTTAAAAAATGTATTTGGCCATAGATAAAGGCCTAGTTGGTGACCATCTGTATAAAAAACACTTTGTTTAAAGCTGAAAAGACAGCAGGAGGTAACTGGTAACTGCTATAAAGGCTCAGACATGTCCTGCCGGGGGGTGGGCGGCTACATCCCTAACGGTCTGCACCCCAGGAGGTGCAGGAGATTAAAGGTTCTCTGTGGAGAACCGTGAGCTCGTTCCTGCCTGCTAAAATATTGTGTCACACAATCCCCACACTTTTCCTTTCCTTTTTAAAGAAAAAAAAAAAATTAAAAAATCCCCCCAATAAACAAACAAATAAAATTAAATTAAACAAAATCCCAACCCAATAATCAGAACAAACAAAACCCCTCAATGCAACACCCACAGAGTTGAGATACGTTAGAATAGAGATCCTGGAGCAAGCTGTCTCTTGTGCCCCGGTCCGGAGCCGGCCTGACCTCTGAGGAGCCTGTTCTGCCTCCGGCTCCTGCGCTTGTTTCCGCTGCACCTCACATGCCACCTAGTGGCTTCCCCAGCGGAAAATTCCGTACCGAGCGGGGTTTCCGGGCGGGCCGGCTCTGCCCGCC
>VZRO01006733.1:698760-763146 GCA_013397915.1 Daphoenositta chrysoptera
GGCCCGCCCCGCCGCCGCCTCTCCGCGGCCCCTCACGGCACCCGCGGGCTCCCGCAGGAATTTCCTCCTCCCTGGCCCGTGCTCGCAGCTCTCTCCCGGCCTCTGTCACATTCAAAGCCCTCACGGAGCCCACTCCCATTGGGCTGCCCGCCCTGCCCCTCTGCCCCACCACCTCAACCAAATATCTGGCGGGGAGGAGGTTGTACCTTATACTTTTAAGTAAAAGTGATGGCGGATGCTCGCTGCAAAATTCATGTTAGTTAAAATCCAACTTTTCCAAGAAAAGAAAAAAAACAAACCAGGAATGTTTAAAGTGGTCTTCCTCTTTCCCTCTTCCTAACTACTTACATGGGTCGGGGAGGATTTTATTGTTCAGATCAACAGCTACTTTTTGATTGTCCTACAGCCATTTTCATTCAGACAAAAGGTGTTATACCAAAGCCTTTCAGTTAGGCCATTTCTCCAAGAAACAGGAAGTTTTGGTTAAGAGCAATGTTTTGCCTCCAAAAGAGTTAATTTGATTAGTCTTGCTCCCTTCTCAGCAAGGTGGCCTAAGCCCCGTGTTAATTAAAGGCCTGAGTGCCCCAGTCAGCCCCAAGGTGCTGCCAGCAAAGTGAGATGGTGTCCAGAACAGGTCAGTGGAAACCCCCGAGGGCTGCCAGGACCACGGTCTCTCGTGACGAGCCCGGCTCCAGCCAGGATGCTGCCTGTCAGAGGACACAGAGCATGTGTTTGCTGTCTGAAAGGAGGAACTTTATCATCACTAAATCTGGGCAATCGCTGTCCAAGTCACTCTGGACAAAGAAAGGAACTGGACCTGACCCGTGGTATCTCCAGGACTTTCATTTGGCAGAGGCAGCAATAAAAAAGAAGGCACTTTCCCTAAATATTAATTTCTTGGTTTTCATTTCAAATGCTTGAAAACAGAATAGTTCATCTTGAAAGCACTTGAAAATTTTCTCTGCAAGAAACTCCTGGATTTTTCTAGGAAAAAACCGCAAAACATCCAAAGTAACTCTTTCATTATTTAAGTTTTTTCTTTCAGACCACTGGAGAAATTACTTTCTTTTGTGAAAGGCCACTGCTACGCTTTACAACAGCAAAAAATCATTGAACTAGACTGACATCCCTAAAACAATTTCTCCCCTTGTCAGTGTGGTACTTATCTTGTACGTGGTTTAAACCCAGGTGCTGACCTTGGGTGCTACAAATCACCGGACCCTAAGGGCTGTGAGAGCTGGTCCTGCCCTCCAAGAATGGGTTCCTCACCATGACAAAGGCATTGCAGGTGAAATTGTGCCACAAACTGCTGCCCTGCAGCTTGGAGAGTCAGCTTGACTGTGCGAAAGTCACACAGCTGTCCTTTGTCAGTTTGGCCATCCAGGTGATCGTGTCCATGCAGAGGAAGCGTGTGGCAAATGCAGCTGGAGCCCCTGGGCAGGACAAGGACCATCAGAGCCCTGGAAGCATGAGGGCAGGAAGCAAAACTGACTTTCTGTCCTGGCTGCTCTAGGAAAGCCAAGGAAGCAGGTACGAGGGTGCACTCAGCAGCTAGAGGGCAGGCTCATTTTTCCTTTAAAACTTGGGAATCGCTTCCTCGCAGCTGCAGTGACTGCCAGAGTATCCAACAGAAGTTGCTAAGATGTAAGTCAGTCGGGCTAATTGGGGAAATCTTCTGTGTATTAACTAGGGGGAGGGGGGACCCAAACTAAAAAGACACAAAAGCACAGATGTACAAACTTGATAGTTGTTTCAAAATGCTTGGCTTCAGCCAGGCAGGCTGATTTCTGACACAGCAGAGGGAGAGAAATCATGTACAAGACAGGAATATTCCACAGATGTGGCCATGTCTGGTTGCAAACACCCCACAAAAAGGACACGCTGGCCTTCCAGTCTTCCATAACAGGAAAAAGTAATTGAAAGGATTTACAAATAGCATTCATCAAAGCATTCCAGAGAAATAACTTCCTTTTTTTTTTTCCCCTATTCAGGAAAGGAATGTGAAACAAGCTAGGAAGTCTCTGCAGAGTATGGTCTCAGGTGAGTTATGTACTCCCTAACATAAAATTTTCCATTACTTTATGTGGACATAAGATTTGGGAGCTCAGCCCTTTGAGGGCAGTGAAGCTGGAGCAGCCACTCAGGCACCCACCCGATGCTGCTGGTGTTATGCTGCCACTGCTGTGCACCCACTCAGATGGGCAATTTTATGTCTTCAAAGGCAAATTCTCCTTCTCTTTGTTGCTTTGTAAAAAAGCAATTGAAAAATCACCTGTCACAGTATTACTGTTTGCATTGGAAACATCCTTAATGAAGCACGAGGGGAGAGTGTTACACTGCCTGATATCACCGGTGTCTCCCTGTTCACACAGTTAAGGACTAGGCCAAGCAACACTGCAAGTGATGCCTGAATATTCACATGGTCACGGGGGTTCTGCCAGTGCTGGAATTCTCACTGGTGAGGTGCCAGGCAGTGCCAGCCTGCTGTGGATGGGGGAGGTAACGCTGTGTTGGGCAGGAGGAGGATTTGAAAGCTCCTGCTGTACACCAGCTACCCACCAACTCAACAGGCAGAAGCTTAAAAAGCAAAAATATCTGGGGGCCTTGCAGTTCTCCCCCCATCTTGCAGCAGTGGTTGCACCTCCCAATCAAAACAACCTCATGGGCACCCTTGATGAGCAGCAACATGGGAGAAGCCCACCAGAGAAACAAGGCTTGGTCTGGGCCTGGGGGCTTCTGTCAGCTGAGCAGCAACCAGAAATCAGGAAAGTCCACAGAGGTGGAATCCACTGAAAAATAGATCACCTTGTGTATTCTGGTGCCATGGAGGGCACACTGCACTGGTCTGAAATGTGAGAGCACGGCTTAACATAAACACAGCCCTCAGCAGAGTCTGTTACTGAGAAAATGGTTCCTTTCACTGCACTTCCTCCTGCCTGTCTGCAAATGCCAGATCCTTATGGTTCTAGAATGGACATCTGATGTATAATTTCAATAGAGAAAGGCTCGACAGATATTTTGATTTGGACAATGAAGGTGCCATTAAAGGTTTGGACAGCCTCCATCCTTGGGAACAGAGAAAGCCTTGAGAAGTGCTTGTCTTCTCCCTGTTCACCAGCCAAAAGGCAGCGGTTTCTGTGAAAAAGCACTGTTGGAAGACAGGAGGATAGAGATGTTTGAACAGTGTCAATGCAGTGGGGAGTGGGCAGGCAGAGGTGGAGCTGTCAGGAGGCAGCCTGGTGGGAGGGCCGCCCACTGCCCTCCTCTGCCCTGCCTTTCTCTTCAGATTATGCTCTCGGCCATGTTTCAAGTGACAGAGTTAAAAGAACCCCAACCCCCGATGGCAGCAGCCACAGCAGCGCCTGGTTCCTTGGCAGGGCTGCACTGCTGGAAAGCTGCTTCTGGGCCTGTGCTGTGGCTCAGTCTTGCTGTGTTAGGATGACATTTTATCTTCCTGGTAGCTTTTACCTCTAGGTTGGTATGGCTCCAACTTGCTTTTCCCTTTTTTTTAAAGAGAGTAGAAAACACTTTCACATGTGTAAGGTCACATCTGATGAAGAACAAGCAAGCGCTATTACATAGCACACATATTTTTCTTCTTTAACCAGAGAGTAAAAGCAAGCCATTAAGAGAACAGGAACATTTCATCCTGAACTGAGTGGGAGAAAGAGATGCAAAAGCAGAAGTAGGATTAGAGGGCAAACCTTCTGCCAGACATCACAGCCAGCACAATGCCAGCCCTCAGATTTAACAGTGTCGTTATAAATAGCCCTGGTGCCAGTCCCCCATGTACAAACACAGGAAAATTAAGCTAAACTGGTGCTCAGTGAACAAGTTTTTCCTACTCCCAAAAATATGAACCAAATTACAAACAGTATTTCTCTTAAAGGGGAGGAGATGGAGGGGAGGGAGACCAGGCAGGGAGGTATGAGGGGGTACCTTGGTGGGAGCACCTGCCTCTGATCCCACCTGGGCTCCCCCAGTGCCAGCACCTCTGCTCATATTGGCTCCAGGACCCACACAGAGTTAAACTGCTTTGAGAGCTGAGCTGCCCCTTGCTCAAGAGAGGAAATGTTGCATCAACTGCTTCCTTTTCACACATTTACCAAAATCTCTCTTGCCTTGAGTACCCTGCTCCTTCATTTGCAGCCTCTCTTATACAAAGAAACCCTTGCACAGCCATTCACCTCAGGGACACTGAACCAAGGTTCATGGCTAATATTTCTGTTATACATTCTCCATTTAATGATATAACTCCTTGCTACCAGAAATACCTCTAACACAGCAGAACACCAATACACCTTCCTTTTGGTTCCTCTCTTCTGCCTCACCAGATCTCCATGAAACACCCTGCTTGGTGCAGGTCCCACCCCAGGACTGTCCTCCCTGTGCAGCTGGTCATGGGAAACAGGGCTGCTGTCCCTTGGGCATGGGGGGAGGGTGAGGAGCAATACTGGCAGCAGCAGAAATTATTGACCCAGAGCAACTGCAAAACCACAGCAGAAAATTCACTTGCTCTAAATGTACAAGCCCAGGAGCAGAAGCTGTATGTGCTGAAATCTGCTGTTTAAAGGCAGGAGAGGTACAAGAGAGAAAGGAAGGTGTGTTGTCAAAATGCTTTAAAACATCTCCCAAAAGGCCACCTCCTACATGCAAGTTTATTCTTGCCTCTGCAACCCAATCTGTCCTTCACCTCTGCCAGAAGCAGCATCAGGGCACCAGCTCTTGGGCACTAGAAATTGCTGCCTGGGATGTGCTATTTAAAATGGTCTTCTTTCCTCACCAAAGAGCAAATATGGAATAGCTATTTGCAGTATAAAATCCCATGCAAAGACCAGGTCCTGGTTGCAACCTACTGCAGGGCTCATCAGCAAGATGAGCACCACCACCTCTCACTGCTTCTTCTCACTTTCCTTGGCCTCAGCTGAAGGAAATACCCTTCCTGTACTCTTTGCAACATCAGAAGGCCTTAATATAAAATAGCTCCTCTCGACAGCAAAGCCACGCTGTGATCACACTGTGATCCTCACAGTTCACTCCTACAAGCCAAGCTGCTGACGAATATTTGTTAGGATTAACCAATTAACCAAGGCAGATTCAGACCACTGTTGAAGCAAACCCCTCCTTGTGCCTCCTCATTTGATCCCACTGCATGTCATCCCCAACCTCTCAGCATCCCTCAAAAATACATGTAAAATGGCAACAGTAAGACACTCACTTTTAGGAAACTTGTCATTGATTATAGCAAAACAATCTGCTAGTCCAGAGCCCTCGGTGGGATTATACATGCAGATCCACAGAAGAGGCATGAGTAAACTGACAGAGCAATTGCCTTTATAATTGTGTCCCAAATGTCTTAGATGCTGGATGCTTTGGCAATCCACTGCACAGAATTCCTTACGATAAAGAAGGGGCTGGTGTGTCCCCCAGAGAGGCAGAGGAGGGCCCGGTGGCAGATACTGGAGTAGCCCCGTGCTCTCAGTAGTGCACTTGTGACCCAGCCTGGCAGGACACCACAGGAAAGGAGCCACGTCTTTGTAGCTGGGCTCCTGGCAACAAGAAGCTTCAGAGGCAAAGGGCAAGCTGAGTGCAGCTGAACCACAGTGTGCTGAGGCTGTTTATGATTTGTTTAAACCACAGTTCCTTCTAATACATCTCAGCTATGTCCCTGCTGGTGGCAGATCTCCCGTGGTGGCAGCACACACAGGTGCAGCACCCAGCAATCCCAGTGCTGTGGGGAATGCTGGAGACATGGCCCGTCTTTGGCTGGGACAGCTGCTCTCACTACTCATTTCCAGCCATCGGTCACACAGCACAGAGATTTCCTCTGTGGTGGGGAGAGCTGCTGGGAAGACGGATCAATCATACCCCTGTCTGCCAGGTTGTTAAGGCAGGAAGGTTTTCATTAAGTCAACAAGGGTGTTAATTTATAGCATGTTTGCTACTTCTCTCCAAATACTCTTCCAGATGAGAGCTGCTCCCTCACGCTTGCTGCATGCCAAGGGCAAAGATTAACAAGCATTTTGTTTACCTGAGTGCTTGATGCAGTCCTTCACCCCTCTCACCCTCCACTATGGGCTCCTGGCCTCTGCTTTGGGTTGAGCTGCTGCTCAAACTGCAGCAGAAGATTTGTCTGGTTGAAATAAAATATATATGTATGTTTAGGGTTTGACCTAAAAGTGGCTATTTATGGGTATAATGTTGCAAGTGACTTAAAGCATTACAAATGAAAAGCCAAATTTTGCAAAAACTCCTGTTTGGACAAGGTGTAAGTTATGGCATACCACGAGCTAATCATTAGTGGAGTCTGAACCTACCAAAGCAGAGCTACTTCTCCACTCACAAACACTGAATTTTGTCAGCTTTTTGATACTAAAAGGATCTTCTCAGAGTTGAACAACTAAAGGTTTGTTATTGGATTAAGGACAAACTAGCCAATGCAATGAAAAATAAATGTATAAAGTATTACCACTGGTTTTTTTTGGGAACTACAACTACTTACATCACATATTCTATAGGAAATTTCAATTAATTGCATCTGAGAGGCAAGGTCATTAGTTTCTAACAAAGTATATTGTAGTGCAAACTTAACACATTACAAACTATGCTGCATTTTCCTATTTGCAGCAAGGACCATGAAAATTATCCAATAAAAGTAACGACTTCATCGTAACTCATTGGCCTGTATCAGTTCAAGTTAGTTAAAGCTGGGGTTTTTTTCTTTTTTAGTGTGATGTCTCATCATTATTACAAAACCTTAAAGACAAGATGATACCACTCAGGTCTGAGATGTACCTGGAGCACTCTGGGACCACAGGAGTCAAAGAGCTCTGGAGCTGTGTGATCCCACCAGAAACTCCTCTCCACTGCTTTGCATTTTATAGAGCTGCTTACATGACGTACAGTGACATGACACACAAAATTACAGTGTCATTGTTCTTGCTCTACCCAAGTAAAGTCAGTAGAGAGTAAAGTCCACTTTTATCCAGAAAGACATGTTGAATCCCCTGCTTTTGTTCCAGTTTATTGGAATGCAATATGTAAATGCAATGCAGATGTAAGTTATGGGTAATAAGCTGCCACAGCAGCTGCTGCAAGACCACACTCAAGAGGAGATAAGTCAGCAAGAAATGAAAACAGGAACTAGACTACAAACAATGGTGATCCCTTTTTTGTGTGACACATAGGGACTAACAAGAGACAAGATCTGTAAGTCCATTAACAATGCTCCGGGAGATGGGAAAACATAAGAAAATGTGAATATGATTTGGATCACTCTTACATTTGCAATAGCCAGAAGGAATCCCCAAAATGAGAGCAGGATTCCACATAACAAGAATGGAAAACTGTCAGACTTCTTTGTGTGAAACAAGGTCTAATAGTATTCCTAATAAATTCCTATTTCACACGTCAAATGTGTCCAAAGGGAGGATTTTTGACTAGTGAGTAAAGAGTGAAGAGAGCAAGTGCTGGGGTCACTAGAGAAAAGCTGGGACAACAGTAGCTGCTGATGGTTGCTATTGGAAGTCATTGCAACTTCAGCCTTTATCCCACTTTCTGTTGTACAGCCCTCTCACATGCTCCTGGATAAAGTCAGTCATTTGTTCCTAGATCAGGGTGTCTCATTTCCATTGACCCCCTTCTTCTCTCAGTGGTGCGTGTTTGAAAGCAGCAGGTAACACCACAGCCTCCTTCCCTCCATGGATGTAGAGCTGGCTGGTGTATTCTCAAAAAACACCGCCTCTCCAGGGTCCCATCCCTACCTGCTTGTGCCTTGTGCAGAAATACCTAAATTCAGTGCTCAGCTGTAAAAAACATCAAGGCTGAGCCAGAGAAGAATTATGCCATGGGTACAGCCCTGGATCGCACTGGCAGAGCTCCTCAGACAGAAGCAATCTAGCAAGTACCAGGCTTTTCCTGCCACAAGAGCACTCTGCAAGACAGTGGAGATGAACAGGCAGACATGAAGAGTTTCTGCAGAAAGAGTGCATTTTCTATAGGCAACAGCTCCCGTTCTCTCCTGTTCCCACCAGCCTGGGCATAGCAACAGAGCATGTACTGAAGAACCATCAAGATGAGGTCATGAGCCTTTGGGGATTTAGCAAGGATGTGTGTGCTCACCTCCAGCAACTCAGAAGATGCTGTCTGACACATCAAACACTGTTTCAGCCTGTGTTAACTGCGAGTTTACACGTGATGCATGCAGAAAGCTGCCCAGGTCTCACTGCTGGGTTCTTACATGGAAAAGGGTCTCACGCACCCCACTTTCAGAGCTTCTCTGTTAGTGAGCCTGGGACACTTTGTCCCTGGACAGACAATTGCTCTTTGAGTTGCTGGAGGTGAAGAGAAACCTAAGAAGGAGTAATAACCAAAGTGACAGTCAAGAGAAAGCTCTCAGGTGCCTGTAAGAGCCCTCCAAGCTGCCCATGGGCATTTTACCCTCGTGCTGACGTGCACCAGAGCAAGGCAGTTGCTGCACTAACATGGAAGGTGACGTGCTGTAACATCACTCACACAACTGGAGGACTTCTTCGGTTTTGCTCTTTACACAAACCTTAAGTTGAAAATATATCCTCTCGTAAAGCAGGGCATGAGAAGCAGCAGCCATAACAAGAAAAGCATTGCTGTCTCTTGGGAAAAAGCATTTATGTCCTTTGCAGTGGAGAATATGCAGTAGAAGGCTGCTGTTAGAAAGCCCTCTCTGCTGTTTCCTCTAAAGGAGAGCAGAGAGCACGTCTTGCAAGCAGATAGCTCAGAAAAAGCCTGGGCACTGAACAAAAAATCCCTGGATTACAGAAGAGATGCTGCCCCTCCTGCTGTGCCATGAGTTGGGGTACGCCATGCAGAGATTGGGAATTGCAGTGGTAGTGCCTGGCAGGTTTGTAAGGCAGTGTCTGAGTGTGGCTGTGAGCAATGATGTTGGGCAGGCTGCAGGAGGTTTGCTCAGACCTGCTTCAGCTCAGGTGCTCAGAGATGTGTTCCGAACTGTAGTATGGACCAGTCTGAATGGAGGGAGGAAATATCACACCATCCCCATGAGAAAAATCACTGGAAAAGACCAAGAGATGTTCCAACATGGAGAAGAAGATAACGTTTGGAGTCAGGAACTGAAGTCAGTTGTTGCCACATTCATTTTTTTGGAATTGCACAGACCTATTGGAAGTGTTTTATGTAGTGCAAAAAGGATGTGGCAAATTCTGAATGTCATTATAGCCAACTCGGATTTCTAAATTAACTCCTTGTCTCCGTAACCTTTTCATTAGAGACAGTCTACTTACAAATCCTTGAAAACAAGAAAAGATGCAATGTACTACTTTGGACTTTTCAACAGGGAAGCTTAGCCAGGAGGTTAATCTCTGGGAGTCTTGAGCCTGGCTAACATTGCATCCAGTGGTGGCATTCCATGCTATTATTTTACTGCAAGGCTTGACTTTGCTAGGACTTCCAGAGAGCTGCAATGTCAATGGTATGAAGACTGCATGCCTGAACTGTGCTTTACTGGTGAAAGACAGTAGTGAAAAAAAGGAGAATTTTCAGAGAGTATTTCTTCTTGAAAAATCAACACAACTGGAAGACCACTGGCTCCTTGTGAAGTTCCTTCCATCATAAATCATGCTAAAGCTTGGGGGAAACAGAAGGTATTGCAGCCCTATTCATTCTCATTAGGCAACAGGGAACAACAAACTTCCTTTATGGAATAAACTATCTGGAACAATAGGATCCACCATCCAAAGGCAGGCACATGATACAAGTCTTCCGAGGGAGCCGAGCTGCGCTGGCAAAGCCGGGTGTTGCTGGGTAGCACAGACTGCAGGAACCACTGCTGGAAAAGAGCTTGGAGCTGCAAGCAAAGTGTTTCCTCATGTTAAGCAAAGAAAGCAGTGCCTGTTCTTTGTAAATAAACAGCTAGGTTTTGAAACAACCCTGACACTAGAGAATTAACTGAAACAATCCAAACTTTGGCTAACCACTAGGGTCAAAAAAGGATAATAAATCCTCTTCTTCCTGTTAACAAAACCCACAACTTTATTTTCTATAGCTTTCAAAAAATAAAAATGACATCATGACTAATTTTGGAAATTCCTGAATATTAGTTCATTTGCCTGGCAGGAGCATCCTGTCCTGTCTCTTCTTTCTCTCACAACAGACCTTGCAGCAGGGACAGTCTCCCTTCAGACACTGGAGGTCTGGTGCAACTCTGTTTGACTTGATTACAACCACGTGGTGAAGTAGAAAGTACAAAAAATAGAGTATGGCTTTTCTGGATGATGTGGGCTGCAGACAACAAACATGAAGGATGATGATGGGTCCAAGTGAAGAAATCTGAAGGATACTGTGAGTCTTTGGAGAGGGGAAAGCAAAGAAAAGGCAGAGACGTGAGCAGGAGAGGGAAGCCAGAGCAGAGAGATGCAAGAGGTGAGCAGGGAGGTCAAAAACTTTAATGATACTACAAAGTTATTGGTAGGGAATAGGAGGGCAGATGGTGAAGCCCTCAAGGAAGACCTTAAGAGAGAAAGTGACCAGCCCAAATAATGGCGAATGAAATTCTGTCTAGGCAAGTGTAAAGCCATGAATGCATTTAAGGAGAAGCAGCTTCATCTTCACATATAGATAATGTTTACTACTTCTACTCATGAGGGAAGCCTTGGTTGAACTACTGTAGACACTTTCTTGGAAATATAAAATCACGTCTCCACAACAGTCAAAGAACAAATAAATATTTGGGATTATTACAAAAGGAAAAGCTAATAAAGTAGAAAGATTGCTGTGCTGCTGCATAAATCCATCTCACACCTGCACCTTGAATACTCAGTGCAGTTCTGGGCCCTTGAAAAGGATAGAGAAGAGATGGAAAAGGTTCAGGAAGAGTAACAGGGTGAGCAAAGGTGTGACACAACTTCTCTACAAGGAACAGTGCAGGAGAATAGGACTTGAGATGGGGGACACAGTCCAGGGAAAGCTATGAAATCATTAATGATGCAGAGAGAGTGGATAGGGATTGAGTGTTGGTTGTGTCTCCAGGACAATGAGGGACCAGCTCATGAAGCAGGTAGGAGCTGAGCTCCAAACAAACAGAAGGAAGGAATTTGTCATGCAGCAGGCAGTGGACCTGCCGAGGAGGTCCTTTCCAAAGCACGCTGAGGATGCAAGGAGCTTACATGCTCACCCAAGTGTTTGGAGGGGTCCATGACACAGGCAAACCACAGCAGGTTCAGGAAATCCTCTGAGCTGAAAATAGTTAGAAACTGCAGTAACTGATTGATATGAATCTGCTTATGGCCCCTGTTGAAGGCAGAGTAGATGGATGGGTTAGATGATCTAAACCAGAACGGCTGTTCTTACCTGGAGTGAAAATAGATAAGATAGACTCAAGTAAATAAGGGGATCCCGAAGGGAGCTAAGGTGGCAGCATGCAGCACTGCAGGAGCTGAATTCAGGGGTTTGGGTGAAACTGGCACAGTTAAACTGCAGTCCAAAAGTGCAGATAAGGAGGCAGAAGAAAAGCTGCAGTTTCAACTCCATCAGTGCTTGGGCTGAGCCCAGACATGCCCCACTATAATCAGGAGCAAAGCTTCCACTGACTCCAGCACATCAAGCCCTCAAGACATAAAGGCAAGCAGTTAAGTGAGAAGTTTCAGGGTCAAAGAATATCTCCAAGATAACAGGAGACATGGCACAGGTGAGTCTGTACAGGCAGAATTTGCAATTTATCTATGTTAGTTATCTATCAGCCAGATACGAATTATTTCAGTCCTGATCAGATCCAAGAAAATTTTGAATTTTGAGATATTCCGTTGCAGAGTCTGCATGATATCCTAAATAATAATTACTATGTAGGTATTGCCCACAGCACAGTTATTTTTTTCAATCTTAACTTTGAAATAAGTACAGTTGCCTCCACTTCAAATGTGATATAATCTAGTAGTAAGGAGTTAGAGAGTCATGGCCTCAAGGCAAGGTACAAAGCCCCATAAAAGGCCATGAGTTTCAATTTTCCTTAAGGGTACATGGGTGTAAGAAATATGACCTCCAACTGGAAGGAACCACTACTCATTAGTTACTCAAAGCACAATTGCATCAGCAATAATCATCAAAATAAATGTTTCTTCACAGAACTGAAGAATGCTTCACATTCTAGGGGATATTCCTAAATACCACGACTTTTTCTCATACAGACAACACTTATTTTGGGTAATGACCTTGAAATAAACCTTTCCTGTTCTGAGGTTCTATTTTCCTGTAGGACTGATCTTGGTTTGTTTGATTTACAACTCCTACATGCAGTTTCTCAATAAGTGCGCACATTATGGTCAGTATTTTGAGAGAAGAGTCTTTTATTCTTTCAGCTGAAGTAGACTGCTTATTCTGGAGCACTGAAAAAAAAATCATTTTAAGAAGCTGATCAGATTAACTGGGTTAAACTAGAAATGTGCCAAATTGCTCTGCAGACATGGCATAGCTGCTGACCTGCTCCGAGACTGGAAATCATTCCAGGCTGTGACGTGCCATGTCTGTTCACATCAGCTGTGCACTGGGAAACGCACAAGCAAGCAGCTTGCTGAAAACGTCCTTCAGCTTAGGGCTCAAAAAAGATTCCTGTCAAACATGTTGCTTGTGAGGAAACCAGCCTCTCAGACCCAGGAAATGTAATTTCTTACACAATTTATTAGTATTTCTCAGTTTTCTTCCAGTGTATCCAGGACAGCATGCAAGATGGACACACAGAACAGATGGACACACAGTCCTTCATGAAGAACTTTACAAATATCTGACCCATTCACCCCACCTGGATCTGTTCTTCAGCCTAATGCCACTAGCCCTCAGTAACTCAAGTTGTTTCTTCTTTGCACTATTGAGATTTTAAAAAAAGCTTGCAGCAGTCTGATTCTGACACTGCAGTTTGACATCTCTGTGTGAACCTTTGTATTATGTTTGTTTCCCTGCATGCTGCTCAGACACCCAGTTTGCAAAGCTGGGCATCTCCACATAGACCACTCCTTGATCCCCACTGTTCAAGGATGTATTTTGGCAGCAGGAGGTTACATCTGTGGCTCTCAACTACCTTTTCAGAATCCATCCTCCTGGTTGTGTTCTTTATCACATCTGCTCCTCTTGCACATGGGCAGTGGGGAGGGGACACTGGCATGTGAAGACAGATGCTGGAAGAAGAGCAGACCTTCCCCAGTGCAAAGCCTCGGGATTGCTGAAGACATTGCCTAACAGAGCTTTTGTTAACTGTTGGGAAGGAGGAGCCTCAGAGGTCATTCAGGCTGCAGTCTGGCGAGCATTGTCTTTTGAAAGAGTCTCTCCCATCTGTGCCTTTAGTCTATTTTTGTGCTGTCTTCATTCCATGCCATCACAAGTCAACATGCAGCTGCACCATGAACTGGCCCGGGGAACTGGTCTGGCTGAAAACTCATCCAGCTGAAAGGAGGAAAAAAGGAAAAAAAAAAAAAATTCTTTTCCAGCCAGCTCAGATCTCTGATCTCATCTATCACACAGCAGCAGTAACAGCTGTACCACCATGAGGGAGGTAACCTCTTCCCACAGCTGTGGTGGCTGCTGCCAACTCTTCCTCAGGCAGCAACCCAAGCCTTTGCCCTATGGACCTGCTCCTTAGGAATTGAGTTTTCTCATTTCATTTCCACTACTAAGGCAATTTTAGCTTGTGTAGACAGGCAGTAACACATGGATACCCAACATGGGATTTGAAGAGGTCTGGTTAGAAAGCTCACATGGGGAAGGATCTGCCAGAGCTCTCTCCTTGTGCATACAAAGGCAGTAGGAGAAAAGGTCCACTGACTGCTTCTTGCTTCACTTCTTGCTCTCCTATCCCCTTGGGGAATTTAAGTAAATAATTTATATAAGCAAAATATTTTGGTAGCTTCCCCCCTCTCCTTCCTCTTCCTGTTAACCAGTGGATGGAAGCAGCATTCCCTGCCTTGAGACCTCTGGTCCCAGAGAAATTGTTTGACTGTACAAGTACTTCCCTTCTAGCATGAATTACTGAGTGGAAACAAGAAGCTGGTAGCATGTGACCCATTTGCCACACACTACAGCTCTGTCTGTTAATAGATGTGACCTTTGTGACTAATACAGTGCTGGGAGGTACTGGGAGGGTGCATTAAATCCCTCCCTCCAGCACAGTTGTCATCCTCATCATCTCATCACCCATCCAAGAGAGGAAGCTGCAGTTTCAAAACCTGCCAATTCCTGCAAGACACACAAAATGCTGCACTGGGTCCAGAAATCAGCCACAGGATGAGGGATTAATGTTAGGAGGTGACAGCAGAGGTCAGGCCAGTGCTGTGCTGTCCTCATGACTGGAAGAAGGTCCCCACTGGGGTGACAGCCCCCCCCAGCCCTCACCGTGCATTCAGCTTGCAGCTGTGACAGGCATCCCACGGCTGCGTGACACAGGGCTGGCAGCTGCAATCACGCCATCCAGCACTCCGCAGAGCCTCCTCCTGCCCTCTGCCTGCAGATAACAAGCCCTGGGCACAGACAGGGTGGCTTCCTATTTGCAGAGTGTGGGTGGATGCCAAGGGTCTTGCAGTGTCTGAAGTGGCAACTCCCAGTGAAGAAAACTTGTTACAATCCATCAAAACCACTCTGCTGCTGGATCTGAGGACAGGAAGTTTTCTTCCTTGGGTCTCTGGCCTGGGTCATTCTGTTACAGACCCTCCTGTTGAACGCCACAGGGCACAAGGAGCCCTTTACACCTCTTGCACTCCTCAAACCACCCCCAACCCACCAAAGATTCTCACCCATAACGTCTCACTCCAACACTCCACCCTCCAGTCTTCTCCCTGTTCATCCCCTCCACTCTCTGTGGAGCCACATCCTGCACCCTTGGGCCAGTACATACCTTTACATGGGAAGGGAGGGGGCATCTTCCCAAGCTCAGCCCTGTGGCCTGCTCTGCACACCCTTGTGAGGATGTGCTGAGCTCAGCTGTCTGGTTGGGGCCCCCCTTCAGAGCACTTCTGTTTGCTGTGGCTGTGGGCCAGCACCAGGCTGAGGATGCACCACAGAGCCCACTTAAAGCAATGGGCCAGCGCTCCCTAAAGATAGAAGAATCATTTACAATCATACAGGTATGGAAAAATCAACAGACAAGGGAAACTTTTATCTTGGGTATCAAAGTGCATGGTCAATTAATGTTTGCATCTCCACCAGGGAAACTTGCATGGAATTAGCAAGCTGTAAACACTGAATTTAGAGCATGTTCTGAGAACTGATTGTGCAATTGGCAGAGGACACACAAGCATGCAGAAGGGATCAGGGAGACAGAGCTGTATCCTTAGCCCTGAATTTCCAGATAACACTAAGAAGACAAACTTGGAGACAGCAGGAGAAATCCCCACAGGAGTGGTAGGCAGGTGACTGCTTCCTGCTGCAGCGCCTGGGCCACTGGCCACACCCAGCACAGGGGCAACACAGGGCTCAGAACTATTGCCAACAGCAGTGAGGTTATGGTGGGGATGGACCCTACCATCTTCGCAGTAAAATCTGCCAGTCATCCTGTTTGCTTACCTGTCCCTCCTTCATTTCACTCACTCACAGTGAATTCACTGTCCTTCATTGCCTCGTGGCTGTTTCATCGTCGATTTCCTCCTTCCTTACTCATCCTGTTAGACATTGTCCTCTTGTGACAACTCTCATTTAATTAAGGATGAAAAATCTATGGAAAACTGTAAGAGGACGGCATACAAACCGTAGTGCTGCCAGACCCAAAAGTTACAGGATAATTATAAAAATTTGAGAAATAAAGATTTTGTCTGAGGAACAGCTTCGTACTTCTTCCCCATGTGCATGAGAGGGGCATTAGTTTTCCAGAGTTACTGGCTTTTGCTTCACAACTGTAGCGCTCCAGGGCTGCCTCTGTGTGTGCACGGGGGGCTCAGCTGGGCTCTCTCCTTCATCTTCAACCTGTGCCAGTTCTTCTGCTCTGCTAGCACAGCCTTAGAGCAAACCTGTTCAGATGGTTGATCTAGCTGAATAATACCTACTGGGTTTTTAAAAAAACCACCAAAATCCAGCCTTTTGCTGAGTTACATCCTCTCATCTGATTCAGCACATGGAGATCAGCTGCTTCAGCAAAAGGAGAAGATGCAGGAGCAGCAAAGACTGATGGAGAGGTGGTGGCAGTGGCCACACTTCTGCTTTTTCATTGTTGCTGGTGAAGGTGAAGCCACAGGATGACTCTGGCCCTTGACAATTGCCTGACAATGCAATCCAGTCCCTCTCCAAAGCGCTGTCACTTTGTCTTTCCCTCTCTGTGCGTACTCTCCTGTCCTCCAGCAAGTAACAATGAACCAACAAGACCTGCATAAATGTTCCTCCCTCATTTGCTTCCCAGCACTGCCTGGGATCCTACTCCCTCCCCTGCCCCCCGACAGCCTGGGACAGATGGGGTCCCCCCAGTTCATCAGCCAGACAAGGGGGTGATGGAGACTCCCCTCTGCTCCCACACATGGGCTGAAAGCAGTGGTGAGGTGAGCTCACACCCCGGCTTTGCAGGTGGGAAAGGCAGAGGTGTTGTGAGTTGCTTTCTGCCCCCATCCCTCTCCATCTGCCCCTGGGGTCCCACTTTGGGCAGCACCCCTGAACTCATCCCCAAGGGAAGGAAAACAGAAGTGACAGGCAGGGGTAGGAGTTTTCCCTCAGGCAGGGCTTCGTTTGCAAGACGTGGTGCTGCCTCAGGGATTAGCCAGAGGAAGTTGTGCTTCGAAACACGACTGAGAACTTCAGTCATCTCTGAACTTTGTTCACCTGTGAGCTTCATCCATCTCTATTCCTAAAGAAAAATCTCAGGTCCTTGAGGACCACAGGAATTGTGCTGTTGCCTTCAGCTAGGACTCATTTCAGCCTTGCTTTGCTGTCTTTGCAAAACAAACTTGTGCCGCCACTTTGGGTGTATTAATACACACCACAGCTTTAGGTTACAAAACTCCATCTGGAAATGCAATTTTTAGCCTAAAATTAAGACTTCAGCTCCATTTCTCCAAACAATTCTGTGTATAGCTTTTTGGTTTATAATTAAAAACTCTGGGGGATAGAAAGCTACGTCCCAAAAGTTTTCCTGAACCACAAACCCACATTTGCCTCATGGAAGAAATGTCTTATGCTCTGGCACTGCAAAGACCTCAGTTCCCTCCTCCTGCCATTGTGCTCTCTCTGAGCTGTGCAGTGCTGGGGGTGCCACGATGCCCCTCTCACAGCAGGAGCTGGGGAAGGCCGGGGCTCCAGTCTGAGAAACCAGAGGCTCCCTGGGTTGGTTGCTACCTGGAAGGTTTAAGGGAAAGATTATAGTGCTCAGCCTAGCACAGGAGATGAACCAAAGGATGAGCAAAGAGTGCCACTGCTGTTAGTGTTTCATTCACTTCATCCCAGCAATGGAGGAGAAGTATAATGCAGTTCTCCTCATCCCAAAATAAATACAGCCGCGGTTCAAAACAAACTTAGGGGGGGAAAAAGTATGTATTGTCTGCCAGGAATAAACTTGAAAAATGAGCTATTAAAATATTTATTGTATGCAAAGGTCTTTGCCATCCTTGAGCCTTCAGGATCATTTTTGAGATTATTATTTTAAATGCTAAAGACAAACAAAAATTTCTGGTTGGAGTAGTCTCTTTTTATTATCTTCAGCAGACTACATGGGAGCATGATAAAACTGGATGTTGTCCTTGATGCTGAGCTCCTCCTTTTGGTGCCAGCAGTAATTCTCATTATTTGAACACACTGGAATGTTTTTTTTTGCAGCATACTCAAGGCCAAGGATTAGCTGGGAGAAATTATCTTGAAATGTTGAATTATTTTACTATCGAAAATCTTAAGAGTAAGGTTGTAGAAGGAGATACTGCTGGCATTTTCACTTTTTTACCACAAGTCCAAATAGCATTAATTGAGGAATACATCTGTCAGAAATATCGTTGTTATGAGATGCAATTTGTTTCTGCAACTCTATTTTTAAATGCATGGCAATACATCTGAGAGTCTGTTTTTTGACAGTCTTTGAAGGGATAAATTGGAGGGTCCCATATTGCACATGTGACCAGTGTGATCTGCTTAATAGCTCCTGAAATGATATTCCTAGAGGATGGATGCTCAGATCCCACCTCTGACCAGGGCCATTCCAGGCTCAGTGTTAGGATCAAACCACAAACCAAATCCCTTCCCCATATTTTCCACTACCGCTGCTGTCAGCAGCCAAATTTTCACCAGCTTCTAATTCAGGGTACAAGGGAACTCTGGTGTGACAGCTGTGGCACATTTAGCAGGCCACGTGTCTGGTCAGCTGCTCAGGGTATCTGGGGGTGCCTGTGGTGTCAGAAATGTGACATTATGCAGACTGGATGAAACAGAGAGATAGGTATCTTCCAAACATCCATCCTAAATGAAGAGACAAACGGGATCTCTGCTGAGGGGCACTGGGGCAGGACACTGGGAACAGCTGCACCCACCTTTCTTGCAGTCTTCATGCCAGTCAAAAATCCAAGAGCTGGGACTGCATTTTTGTGCTTAATACTGATAGTAATTTAAAAATATAAGGAAATTATGTCAAAACTCTGATGACTGAGTGACTGGTCCTTCTGGAGGTGGGTGGCTGGGGGTGCTTTGGGCTGGCACTGGTAAAACCCATATACAGGTTTTACCAGTGCCTGGTTAAAGTGCCTGCCCCAGGTAAAACCCACATATGGAGGAGCAGGAACAATGCAGTCTCCTTCCCACCTCCCAGCCTCCCTGCCAGAACTAGAAGGGGTGATGCCCACAGCTTATTCAGCATGTTTTGGAGTTCTCAGAGGTAGGAAGTGCAGAGAGATGAGCCTGTGGGCACAGCTGGCATTTGAAGCAGCCAGCCAGAGTTTTCAGCTTGCCATTCATGTTAAGGAACATCCCAGAGGAGTGTACAGGATGTCTCACACTTAGCTCTGTGCTGTCTGTGCAAGCATGCTTTCACCAGCTCTCCAGACTTCATCACAGTTTCACAGTGTTTGCTCTTTCCCTTAAATCTAGTTCACAGAACCATGTGGTGAATATAAACTTCATATTAACTTGCCCTGTTTGAAGCAACAAAGGTATAACAAATCACAGCTCCAACAGCTCTAAAGGGTTAACAATATCTTGAAAGATATTTTCAGTGCTCATCAGTTGTGACAGATAATTATGGCTTTGAAGAGATTTGCAATTTGTTTATAAATACAACTTCAAAAACTTTCTATTGAGACGTCTTCAGCAAACTGTTCTACTTCATTGTTAATTAAGAAATCACATTTACACATGCATTTAAAAGTGTCAAGAAATTACAGGAGCACTGCCACTTCCACTTTAAATGTTAAATTTGAGAATCTTCTGGCTGGGGAAAAAAGAGGAACCCTGAGGGCTCAGCAAGCAGAAAGAGCATATATACTGTCACACTGGCTGTGTTTTATCCCATTCTTTTGAAATTCCTACCACGAATTTGCTGTTAGATGTATTTCTGTCTGAGTGGGTCCAAGGACTGGTTTGCCTGACTCTATGCCAACTTTCTCCCTTAAAATATACAGCCCAATAGTACCTGATTTAAGTTTTGGGTATTGTAGTCTATTGCTGACCAATACATTATCTGATCAGAGAATCTAATGGAGTGCACGTGGAGGACATCCAGTTTACACCTTTTCTTTCTTCCTTCTTTTTTAAGTAGAACAGGGTTGTTTTGGCATACACATGGTGAGAAAGAGTTCCAAACCCAGTCTGCCAGCAGCACATCCCTCACTCAGCACCAACTCCCTTGTCTGTATTTTATTTAGAGGGGGCCCCTTCCCAGGCAGGGAGCTGCCCAAGTGGCTCAGCATCCTGGGAAGCTGCAGCCTAAGCCCCTTCAGGTGCTTCCTATGAAAGGGTGCCATTGCTTTGTCATCAAAATACCAAAGTCTGCTACATTTACACAGTTCAGGAATACATTTCATGCTCACTAGGTAATGACTGATGGTGCTTCCCTTATCAAAATCCACATTTTGCACTGCAGGGTGAATTCCTTCCCACATTCTTTCCTTCCAGCTCTGATTTTCAAGGTTAGCCTTGTGCAGAAATGTGAGCTCCACCTTTCCATATGTGCAAAAATGCAAATCCCACAATCACTCACATAACAGCTCCATTACAAATCTGTGCAGATGAGATTGCACCCAGCAGCCTCACAATAAATATGGCTTATTAGAGATCCCCCAGGACAGCTAGTCCCCTTGTGTCAGCTCTGCAAAAGGACCCTAACTTTAAGGATGTTCAGCTGGAGTACTCTGCACACAGAAAATATTCAAATCAATGAACACACTGTGGCTGCATGTTTTGGAAAGCTGGGAACACCCTTTCTATGTATGCTGGAGCTGGAAACAGGGATGAACCCAGAGCTGCACAACACAGTTTCCAACTTCATCAATTAAGTTTTCTCTCTTGCATACACATTTTTATCCAAGCCCATCTTTCTTCTTCCTTGATTCAAGGAACTTGAATATTCAGCCCTGTCCATAACCATTACTAAATGTTCGGTCCTTGATCATGCAGCCTGATTTGGGTTACTTTTAAGTTCATGCATATGTGAATTTGGAAATCTAGCTCAGATCCATATCTGGTTAGAAACACTCCTGATATGAATAGATAGTAAAAAAATACCTCAGTTCTTCCTATCTCCCTTTCCAAATAAATAATTATTCTGTGGGCAGATGGTCTTTTCCAGCTTTTCAATCACATTGAAAAGTCCCCCAGAGACCACATCAAATAACACACAACTCCCTAACAGGAACAAGAACTCCAGCAAATGAGGCAGAGTGCACAATCAAAATTTCCACCTGGACCCCATCAACCTGCAACACCTTAGGGCAGTGCATGGCCCCCATGAGAGCAGCATGCACAGCCTTAGCTACAACATACTGCTCCTTAGCACAGTTCACATCCCTCAGACAGAGAACAGAGTTATATCCAGCTTGAACCCATGCAAGGGAGAAATTTGGATGTTGTTCTGTAAGGGGAAATTTACGGCTGAACATATGGAACAGGGGACTAAAGCGGAAAGCTCAGGGACTGCTGGGTGATGATCTCCTCCTTTGCTTCATGGTGTTTCTCCACCTCGTTGATAAGGATTGCACACTCTCAATTAAGCAATGTGCCTTTTTTTTTTTTTTTTTCCCCCAGTTCTAGGGCCAAAGTCCTGAACACCAGCAAAAGAAACTACTCGAGGTTTTAGGAAGAATTTGAGTCTGTATCTAACAGAATAATTTAACACTCAATGGCTATGAAGCCATCCAGCCCGAAAGCTCTGTACATTCAGCAGGTACTTCCTGGCCAGTTTTCCTACCTGCCCGCCCTGCTGAACTCAGCAGAGTGCCACAGCCCATCATTACAGGGGGCAGGAGTCTGTGAGCTCAAACACCTGAGAAAGCCCAGCGCAGCAGAGCCTAGGCTGTTGGTATGACCCTCGTGTGTGGTTAAAGGCCACTCGACAGGGGACGTGCACAGAGAGCACAGATGTGCTTCTTTCTAGCACTTCCAAACTCTGAAGAGTTTAACATCATAACTTTAATAATGTTTTAAATCTGTTCCTAGGTTTTAAAAGAAAAAAAACACATCCTGAAGTCCCATAAATATCATCATGCAGTTGGTATCAGATTGGCAGGGACAGCATCCATAGGCAGTGCTTGCTGTCCACATGAGCCACCTGAACCCTTTACAACTTAGGTGGCTCTGTTGGGGATTTTTTTCTCATTCGGTATTTCAGGGGTACAAACATTTTGACTTATTTTCACCAAGCTTCCACTTAGACTTGGCTCCTTCCAGCTCTTTCCTCTCTTCTGTCCTTTACACACCACCTGTTTCTCTTCCCAGTTTGCTCATCTAGGCAACCCTATGTGCTTAAAGTAAATCTCCAGGACAAACTTAGGGTTTTACCTGGACCAAATGTTTTAAAATAGACATGTCTGGCTGTTTTAAGTCTTGTGTATTGGCATGCGGTAAACAAAGTGATACTTACCCAACTGTAGTGGAGTTACATTGGATTTGCTCCAGTTAAATCCATATTATCATTTGTTCCTTTACCCTTCGTTTTGCAAGGCAATGCTATCTCAGGGAACAACTGAAGGTGGCTGTGGCCTTGGACAGCTGTTATGTCCCAGCCTTGAACTTGGACAGTTTGTATTTGGCATCTGTCCACACTCACAAGCTACATCCTAGTGCAATTTTCTCACTCTCCACACCAGTTCAGCTTCTAAAATGATTTAATAACACCCCAGTGTGCACAGTTATAAACCAAGTTCAAAGTGTCTGGTATTGAGTCTGCTTTATATGAGAAGGTATGAACCAATGTGCTTCCTTATGAGAAAATCTTGTCGATTTACTGCAATCAATTTGGAAACTCAGCTTGTGTAATGGGTTGCACTTCTGTAGAGCTGTCCTCACACTGGAGAGGAAAAAATGTCAGGCTTCAGGGAAGGATCAGCTGCTGGTCAGACCCACCCTTGCAAATGCAAGCAATCCCCAGCTGTGTTTCCATGTCCAGCCTGCCTGGCAGCTGTTGAGGGGCTTCACCCTCCAATTTCTTCATGGCAAGGTGGCACACGTGTCTGTTGAGCCACGACTCAGCTGAAGCCTCCTAAAACCCACATCAGGGAAGCAACTGGGTAAATTGGGCAGGCTCCCTGGCGTCTGCTTCAGCGGCTGCCAGGCCCTTCCACTGGGCTTACACCTCGCTGTGGTGGCCCACTGGCAAAGGACACAGCGGAGCAGACCACCGTGCTTGAAGAATTCTGGTCCTCCAAGGTGGGAAAGGACCATTTCAGAGCTCTGACTGCACTGACCTACACCTGGGCTTGTGTCTTGCTCCTGTTAGTCCTGATGCTCCTCAGAGCTTAAAGGCAGGGTGCCAGATAGGTGAAGGAAATCCATGGGCAGCCTGTAGGAGCACATTACTGCTTCCCATCAGAGCTGCTTCATAGATTCACCACCCGTCTGCATGTTAAGGTTTTGGCTAGTTTTGCTTGTTCCTCCCTGTGAAATTTCATCACTTTGTTTAATTGCGAATGTCAATCACTATATTCAAGAGGTGAATTACCCTACTGCTGCAAGAAAGTTTGACATTTAGTAGCTTAGAAGATATTTATGACCAAAGTAGTTGTTATTCTGAAATACAACATCATTTGTAGAAATTCCCCATTGGGGAAAAAATAATCAATGACACATAGAAGGTGCTAAAGCCCCACCAAAATAGCATCTTAACTGTTCCTTAAAGTGGTGACTTGTACACAAATGATGAAAAACAACTCAGAAAGTTAACCAATTTAGTCCTGGAGCGATGTAAGCATTTAAAGACAGATTTACAGTGCACTGAAAATCTGATTATGTAAACTATCATAAATGGATTCAGTGCGTTAGAGGCCAACACTAAATCTTCATCTGTTTACTGGGGAAAAAAAGGCAGGAGGGAGCTATACATTAAAATGAAGATTGATTTCAGAAAGCGTAGCAGAAATGAAATATGCTGACATAATGAGTAAGCAGAAAGAAAGAAAGCATAAAATTAACAATCGTCAGCTCTTGCTCCAGGATTACGACTATAAACTAGAGAATGACATTTATTGTACTGCTAGTCCTTGAGGTGAACTGCAAAAGTTTTGATAGAGCTTGTCGAAACTTTCCAGGTTCCTGGTTCAAAATCTAGTGAAGGTGAATCAGGCCTGATTTCCCTCCATTGACCAAAGGGGAGCCCAGAGCAGCCAGCTCTGACACAAATGGGTGCACATTGGCATCTGCAGTGAGGTGAGAGGTCCTCGAACTGAGCCATTCAATCTGCCTTAAAACGTAATCATGGGATTGATTGTCCCAGATTTTCCTGTTCATACAGAGCAAAATTCAAAGAGGAAGGAAACAAGAAGGAACTAATGTGAAGAATCTGACCCAGTACCCCAAAGATGAGTCAGTCCAGTCTCTGATAGCCAGGAGACAGGCGGATGGATCACTCACATCCCTGTCAGCACACAGACACATCCATTACCTGCAGTGACGAAGTCATGAAACCTCCACTTCTGCTGTAGGTGTGTAATTATAGTAAGAGAAAAATCTGAGTCACGGGTGTAATTCAGCCTCCCTTCAGGTGTGTGACAAATAAGGTGTTAATCAGTTGAAGGACTGGAAAATACTGATCAGTGTTCAGTACTGGTGAATCAGAAAAGGAAGTTTCTTGGATGTGGCATACAGAGAATATGTGGTCTGGAAAATGTGAGGGGCAGCATATTAGTGCTGGGTCTTTCACAGTGTTTTTTGCTGGAAGACAAGTGTGTCTCTTAATACATCCGTACACTTTTAATTGGATTCTTCCAGGCAATGTCTGGAGTTTTAGGTTTTCTTCTTTTAAATGTATATTGAAATATCTCAGGGTATGGAAAACACATATATAATACCTGCACAACCTTTCCCAATTGTATAATTACTTAGTGTACAAGTAGAGTGCAGTTGTAATAGAGGAATTCTAATGTCTACATAAATCCAGTTTAGAATTAAACTGCTACTTAAAGATACTTTAATGGGGTATTTAATTTTCTTTCTTACTCCAGTGTAATTAGTGGAAAGATACAGGTTTTTTGTGGAAAGATACAGAGGTTTCAGATACCTTATTTGAACATTTGTGTCTCCTCAGACTGTGTTGTGATTTGGGTAAAACCCTTTTGGTGCTTGTTGCAGTTGTGTAACTGATGTTCTGCCAGTCAAGAACCAGGAGCAGTAAAATGGCCCTTTATTTGGGAAAGGCTCATCAGAAAAGGTCACTGCTGAAGCATGGGTCAGTCAGTGCCAGACAGAAGTTGCACCACGAAGCCACCTCATTTCCTAGGCAAGAGGGTGCAATGAGGACCACCCAAGAACTGAGGTTGGTGACATCATCTCTGCATCCTTTGCAAATGCTGGAAAACACCCATAGCCAGGAGCAAGAAAAGCCACAGTCACAGGCAGGGCTGGATCAAAACACAGAAAGAAATTACTTTGTTTCAGAGTAAATTACTCTTGGCCAACCCCTGTGGGCTGCTACTTTGTATCTGAGTTTCTTCTTCCCATCACAGTCCAAGAGGTAATTTTTTATTCAGCCTTTTAATGACTTTGATCTGACCCATACCAGGTCTTTTAATGTTTACCTCTTTTCCAATCTTCTGCAGCTTCACAAATCCTCCGAGATATCATCAGCTCCCCACTGGAACATCAGCAGAGCTGAGACAGTCTGGGAGACGGATACAAGGAGCAATGCAGGTCTGTGAGAACACAGAACAGAGATGGTCCAAGGCTTTTTACCAACTTAGCTTGGATCCAGTTAGACTTAGTTGGAATGCATGTTAGATGTGGCTTTTTAGATGGACCTAACTAGTTTGAAATGACCCAAACCACCTCCTTCACACTGTGCCTAAGCCTGTGATGAATTGTGATGATTCTCTAGGAGCTCAGCAGGGAATATGATACAGGTACAGGTGTACACAGTCAGCTGACATCCAGATGGGTTTTCAGAGACAAGGCCTTAGCTTTGCCCTGCATGGAAGTGGTTGGACTGTTTCCAGACCCAACCTGACTCTGGAATATGCAGCTCTTTATACACATGGTGCTGGTGCTAATGAGCCATGTCAGGTCTGGCTAGTTCTTTATCTGTGGCACAGATAATCTACACTCTGGGTAATTCAACCACAGATGCCTGAGAGCTGGTTTTAGCTGCAAACACCTTCATGATTGCTTCACCCATGTCCCTAAATACTGTAGAGTGATTTTCATTAGACCCAATCAAGCTGAAAAAATCTAATTGAAGGAGCATTCCCTAATCTCTTCCTTCTCTTCTAGTCTCAGTTCTTCCGGTTTCAACAATGCTGTTAATTGCATTAAACATCTGATAGCTGTTAATCTTTTTAGAGAAGGTGAATGCAGCAAAAAAACCTTGTAAGTAACCTGAGTGATCATGGAAGTCCCGATGGACTAGGGACTTGCTTTCAAAGGGGTGGTTGCATTGGCCAGATCTACCAGTCTTGTACAGGCAAAAGAAACTGATGTTTGCTGTGAAAACATCCTGCCTTCTGAGTGATTCCTTCTTAGAAAGGGGAAGCTTAAGCACTGCTTTGCCAAAGCAGTACAGGAGCATGGGACTATCTGCACAAACCATCGCTGAAGTCTGAGAAGGAAGGAGAGTGCAAAGAAACCAAGCAATGGAACAGCTGTGAAAGCCTGAGCTCACTATCTCCTCAGATTATGCTTTCACCCACAGGTGGAGCAGAAAGCAAACGCAGCAGGCATTAGAAAGAGAGAGCAACCACAAACTCAGTGCAAGCTCAATATTGGTACTTTCCCTGCCTCCCGTTCTCCATCTCTTGTGTCCTGTCTGCTGGTCTTCAGCCCATTCAGCTGTGACAGCACCGCAGTTTACAGGACTCTATTTTGAACTGGAGTAGGGATCTGATACAATTAAAAAAAAAAACAACAAAGACTCCTGCCAAGAAATGTCAGTTGTGTGATGGAAATGAGCGATTGTGAGAAAAACTGAAATGAGCATTGCCCCTGAACACGTGGTGTTAAGAAACCACAGCCCAGCTCCATGGCCAGCCTGCTTTGCATTGTTTTGATTTACAAAAGGAGCTGCCATCAGAAGCAGGGAGTCACCTTTCCTGGGATTTGGGTTTTTTAATTTGTTTTGTTTAAAATAACTAAGCACTGATGTTTTCCATCACAACAAATATTGTGGCTGTCTTATTCAGTGTTTATGTTTGCCATATTTTGTCATGAAAATGAAATTCAAAGATGGAAAAGGGCTGAGAGGTGAAAGGACATACATATCAGCAGTTGCAGAGTGCAGAACAATAAGGAAGCAAATTACAGCAAAACAAAACTTTATAAAACCAACAAAGTCATAGGAAAAGCTATACTTAAAAAAAAAAATTAGAAAAGCTGCTCTTTGGCAAAACTCAAATCTGTACTCCAGAGGTGATGAGTGCCCACCCATGGCACAAGGGCTGTGACTCCTTACAGCAAGGCTTTTGGGGCAAAGTACACATCTTACGTGTCCTCATGCTCCCAACCAGGAACCTAAAAGGGTGGAGTTGCTCCAATTCTTTCTGTGATTGTTTTGTTTTGTTTTGTCCATAGCAGTGGTTTAAATTCTCAGGCTACCTCAATATCACCACATTTAACAGTACCAGGAACATCTTCTGCTCTCCCTATGCTCCACACCACAAATTTTTAGCACAGATCTTGACACATTTTGACCAGTGCCAAGTAGCTCTATCCTAACCAGCTCCTGGGTAGAGTTCAGTACCACCATGGGCCAGGGACTGCTCCCAGAACCAGTTTCCATGTGGTCACCCTGTTTTGGAGGGTAAGACAGTTTATTGTTACAGATGGGGGCTGCTCCTTGCCAACTGGCCTCAGCTCCAGGGAATGGCCCCAGGCACATTTAATTTGATAGTATAGACACAGCTTCAGTTTTTTGTGCTGTGGTTCCTCTCTCACTCACTTGTGTTTTAAAACCTTTTTGGTAATATTTTGCTTGTCAGTTGATAGGTATTTTAGACAGAAATTAAGGACTTTGCAGAATTCCTTGTTTTATTTTCCTAGAATGAGTCCACTGTAAATCTTCAGGTGTCCTGAGGCTTTACAGCCACCTCCTGCAGAGATGGAATAGCTGCTGGCAATGGGCACCCATGCTGAGTATTTTGGTAATGGAAGAGACAAATCCTCTTTATTTTTCAGCTTGCAAGTGCTTGCAAATACTCTTTTTTTTCTTGTACTAGAAGTCCACAGATTTACCTGAGCTGTCACTTTGAAGAAGAAACCAAGCATTTCCTGGCAGCTCAAAGCACAGTGGTAAACCATAATCCTAATTTGCTAATACTGTTCTGGTTTAGGGAGTTGCCCTTATGAAACTGTCATCTGGGGAGGAGAGGCAGGAGTCAGCCCCTGGTGTCCTGTAATTTCTGTGCTTATGGGCTCTGCCTGCATTTTGTCCTCAATGTCGGTACAGCACAGTCAGACCTGCTGTATGTTGGAGAGCCAGGCAAGTACTAATGCCCAATTTAACATGCAGCTCATGTGCCTTTAAATAGCAGCGAGAGCCGAGCCAAGCCATCCACTGCAGCAATTTCTGGACATATGTGCAGAGCCCCCCTCCTCCCCCGAGCCCTCCCAGCCTGGAGCTGCCAGCACACACGAGCTGTGCAGAGGGCCGGGATTGGTGCTGCTGCCTGTCATTTCACAGTCACCCCACTGACGTCTCCTCCACGCTGTTGACTTGATCCCGTTTCTAGCCAATGTAATTATAACATGGAGAATCAACAACAGTTAACGATTTAGGTTAAACGTAATTTAATGCCCCAAGATTGCTGCACTTAGATGAGATTTTGCTTCACTTGAACCATGCAGAGAATGTGAAGAGCCTGCATACTTCTGCTAAAGTAGTTCTGGACAAAGGAAAGATTGACACTGCCTTCTTCAGAGTCTATTAAATGCTTGAGCGACTTTGGCGTGAGTTTCTAATCTGTCACTGCTCTTGGAATTCAACATGCGAGAATGGGACCTGTCTGAGAGCAGAGGTTCCAAATCCATCCTTCTTTGGGGGAGGGTGTTCATATATATGGATATATTCTCCTTAAAGAAGCAGAGCTCAAAATCCCTGATCATCTCTGAGGGTTTGCTTAGTCCCTTGAAGAGTGTATGCCTAATATTTCACTTACAGTGCCATTGTATCCATAAACCGTGGAAGATAGCGTGAAATGTTGCTGTTACAAGGTCTGAAAAATAGTCACACGAGCCTAGAAATTCAAAGAGCCCATCACAGAGTGCTCTTGTGCTACTGGGATGGCTGCCAAGCAAGGCATGCAGATTGCTGTCGCTGAGCTTTTGAATGATGAGAAAATGACTGGGACTGCTCAGCGCAGCAGGCGCTCCCCGGAGCACCCAGAGAGGTCAGTCAGCAAGGCTGCTGCCTTTGGGAGCCAATTTCTACATGGATTGTGCTAGATCCTGGTCCCAGAAGTCAGGGCCAGATCTGGAACACACATTTTAATAGAGGTTTCCAGCTCTGTATATCAATCCAAGAGAAGGCTTCCTAAACAGGGATTACAGATTTAGAGCTCATTTGCCTTCTCTGCAGATGCAGAACAGCCATCATTCTTCCAGCCTTCCAAGCTTTCACTGCCTGACTAGGAAGGCAAATATTTGTAAGTGAAATTGCCAGCTATCCTCTAATTCCTAAGAAACTCAGCAAAAAATAGCCTCAGCAACCTTTTGTGATTTGGTGACAATGAGCCTTTTGTTAATCTTTAGTACTGAAAGAAAAAGGTTGTCATCTGACACGCTCATGTATTTTGGTTAAGTTATTTATGAGCTTCACTTTGTCAGGAGCTATTAACTCATACCTCTGTGCTCCTGAGCAGCTGCTTTGATGGCAGCATTTGGATTTACTGGCAGAAGCTCGTTGGCCTGTTGGTTCCCAGCACATAACAAATGGAGAAGCTTCCACATTCTGTGTCTTAGTGTCAAAAAGTCAATGCTTACCACGGTCTTACTGACTTCTGTAGCTCTCCAAGGGCTTAGGACTGGGTGCATACTGTTTGTAAAGCACGTGGCTCTTGGATGGCAGGGGACAACTGATTTCCAGGAGCCTGTTGCAACGGCAGCAGCTCTCCACCCTGCTCTCCAAGGGCCTTCAAGCCCACTTTGACTTGCTCTAGCTGGGATCATTATGGCAATTTTCTTGATGGCATCCTAACAGGAATCTCAGTCCTTGCATGGAGGTTTTTGGCAAAAGGCAGATGCCAACCTAAGAACCAGCACCTGCAACTGACAATCACAAAAAAGGAGTTCTGGCTATAAGTAAAAAGTAATGAACTAATCACAAAAAGAAAAAAGCCATCATTATCCTGTGACTTGAGGTAAAGATCAGTTGTATGGAGTGCTTTCTAGCCTGCCCAGGCTTTTTTATTTGTTTAGCATTTCTGGTCTTCCAAGAGTGTCCACAGAAACTTCTCCAGCACTGTCAATATTTTTCATAGCTCATATAGTTTAATACCTATTAACACTGATCATGTGGGTTGTAGTGTTTTAATATTAGTAAAACCAGAAATGAACATTCAACACTACAAATGTCTATCACAGTAATACCACTTGTTTTATTCACAAAGTTATAAAATTGCATAAACTATATTGCTTGAATGGAGTTCCCGAGTTCATATTTTACATGTAAAACAGACATGTACTTCTGCTGGTAGTTCACAAGCAAGAAAAATAAATAACCTTTGATCAAGAGCCTTCCACGTGGCTCTCTGGAAGAATGAGAGTAGAAGTATTTTATACAATTTGAGCATTTCACATTTAGATCCATCTCTTAACTGCAGGATTTTTAATGTAGTGACAGATTTAGTGATATGGTTTCACTGGCTGTGGAAATGGGTCCTTTCCTGGTTAGAAGTGGTCACCCAGAGTTGACAGCTCAGTCATGCAATAGGAAGCATCACGGCACTGTTGCCAGATTCTCGTCTTCAGATGAGTTTTCTGTCGGGAAGGACTTGGAATCCCTTTTCAATCATGTGGGCTAGACCTAGAGACCTGTGAGAAGCACATTCACGGATGTAGCTGAGAATGTGTTGGGACTTTCCAAAGGAAGGAAGCAGCAGTGAATCACTGCAAGCACAAAAACACATAGGGAGATACAGGTTATTCCAACATGGATGATGGACTACTTCTATTGTGCCCTAAATAGACCCCCAGCTGAAACAAGACTGAACCTGGCAATGCAAGTAAGAGGAAAGATCTGGATAATCACATGGATTACACAGGGTGAACTGAAAGCTTCCAGCAGCTGCCTACAGAGTTATAAAGGCCGTCAGCAAGAATAGGAAATGTACATCCACTCTAAGTGATATAAAGAATACAACTACCTCAGGGAACTAAAATTAATTTCAAAGGAAAGGAAGAAATTCACCATGACAGAATTACATAAGAAAACAACTGGAGATAAATAATGCTCCTGCCCAATATGGGGTTTTGTACAGTTATTCTGAAGACAAGCCACTAAGTAGAGCTAGCTGGTTTCCTTCCCAGTTCTTTGTTCATTGACCATACTTTTATGCTACATAATACTAATGAACAAAAAATTAGTAGCAAGCAGTACTCTCACACTTCAGTGATCGTAGAAAAACATTTGACAACAATGCTGTTGTAGCAAGACACTGAAAATTTATGGATTTCTTTGCAAAATCATTTCTATTTTGCAAAACCTTTCTCAGTACACAGGTAATTAAATCATTGCTTTGAGGTCACTGCCAGTGTAGGCGAAGGGACATCACCTCCCTGCAATGTCTCATGGTGCTGTGTAACAAATATCTGCACAGAGACTGGAGTCCCAGGGGTGCTCAGCGGTCTTGGTTTGCTGGGGATATCTATTCATCAGCAGATGAGATACAACAAAAGACAAACAGCTTAGTCAGAACAGCAAAACAAAAAGGTCTTATAATCAACAGGTCAGAAAACAAAGGCTATGAAAATAAATATGACCTTACGTGGCAGTGCTGTTCCAGAAGGAGTAACTGCAAGCATTGTTGTCACATTTATTTACCCAGGCAGTGTGTCTCACAGCCCCTGTGACTCTGTCTGTGGTGCAGGGCTCAGATGAGCAAGGGAAAGAGTCCTGGTGAGAATACAGAGTAACATAAATAACGTCTTCACTAAACTGTAGATGAGGGAGAGGCAAAAGGTTCTTCAAGCACTGTTTGAACAACTTTCAGTTGGAGATGTGTATCAGATGTTCATAATAAAAGCATGAGATAAAGAACAATGACAATTTGAGGTGTTTACAATCACCAGTAGATGACCAAAAGAAGAAACAAAGAAGGTAGAATCTATTGGCTGTATCCTGACCATATTGAACAACAGACTTAGTGATCTGAGGGCCAGAGGAGAAGATGTTGACTTGAGGAATGCCTGCAGGATGAGAAAGACTGGAGAAGTGACCTTGAAGATTAGCAGATGGATAAAATTAAAAGTATTACTCTACAATAGGATTACTTAGGGGCAACTGACATCTGTGAGGGTTGGATTGCTTTGAAGCATCCTTGTATGCTGAAGTTTTCTTCATATAGAGACCAAGCATACGTCTTCCCACATTGCCAAGACAATAGTTATATTCATGCTGTCTCCTGTAGGCAGCCTAGAGTTTGCTGTCATGACCAGTTTTTCCTACTTTACACACTGCAAGCCTGTAAACCTGCCAATGGTTGCTTTGGATATCCCACTTCCAACACAACCATGTGTGGTGGTGGGCTGACTCTGGCTGGGTGCCAGGTGCCCACCCAAACCAATCAATTACTCTGCCCATCATCCGGGCAGGGGAGAGAAAACAGAATGGTTTGTGGGTCAAGATAGTGACAAGGAAAAATCAGTCACCAGTTACTGTCACAGTCAAAACAGGCTCAACTTGGGAAATTATTACCAATCAAACCAGAGTAGGATAATGAAAATTAAAACTAGATCTTAAAACATCTTCAATCCCTTCCTTCTTCCTGGGCCCAACTTCTTTCCCAATTTCTCTATTTCCTTCTCCCCCCAGAAGTGCAGGGACATGGGAAATGGGGGTTGTAGTCTGTTCATTTAAAGTTCTCTCAGTTTTGCTCCTCATGCTCTTCCCCTGCTCCAGCATGGGGTCCATCACATGAGACAATGAGACACAGTCCTCCAACAAAGGTCTTTCCCATGGGCTGCAGTTCTTCGTGTAGTGCTCCAGCACTGCATCCCATATGGGTCCCTCGTGTGGGATGCAGTCATTTAGGAACAGACTGCTCCAGCAGTTTATGTTTTAGCAATATAAAAAATTTATTCCTCAAACATTTCAAGGAACTTAGGTCTCTTAGTACTGTAGCCCAATGGAACCTATTTCCAGCAAACAAGAAAGCTTTTTCTTAACTCATCGAATGTTTACATTGAACTATCTTAAATGAGTGATCATTATACAGGAATACAGTCATAGGACAGTAATAATTACACCAAGAAGTTTTGCAAGTTCTAGCATGGCTTTTTACATACCTATTTTTAAAAACAAATACCTACTGAAGGTGTGTACATGATGAGGTATTTATTCCTTCAACTCCTAAGGAATATTAATGTATGCTTTTCTATAGGTACATTGAAGACCATAGGCAACTTTTGGAGAACACATCATTCAAATCTCTTCCACAACTCAATAGTTACACATGTAAAGATAAGTCAAAAGGAAGGAGGAAGGATTAGATGGATTCAGGGAGATAGAGGAGAGAAATTTTCTCTTGTTTTATCTTGAATCTAAAAGGGCATCCTTCACTGAAATTTTTAACAACAGTGGAGAAAAGGTGTATCTCGGGTGAAGAACAAAGACAACTTAATTGCCTTAGTACAGAAGTTTGGACTGGCCAATCTTTTAAATCCCTCCCATGAAACTTAGAACAATGTGGGATTCGTTCCTCTTTCTGCCCACTTGATCCTGAGAAATTGATGTCCCCAACAGAAGAGAGAGAGAGCAGCCTGCCACCACCTCACCCAGGGTTTTGTTGTCAGTGGCTCACCCCAAAGGCACTGCTGAGGGGGCTTGGGGGCAGTTCTTTTTGGAGGAAAGAGGGCTTGTTCCAAGCCAGATGAATTCCCAGAGCCAATTTATTGCCTGGCCACACAAGTGTGTGTGTTGGCCAAAGGGAGGAGGGGTGGCATGTGTGCAGGAGCTGGGGGACACAGGACTCATCTCCACCAGGATGTGAACTTTCTCATGGATGTGACCATGAAACAAGAGCCTAAGTTGTTGTTAAGGCAATGGAGTCATTGTACTTAAAGGTTTGTGTTTTCTTTGCAAATCTGGTCTGTCACTGGACTCCAGCCACAGAAACAATTATTTAGATGTCCTATTCAACTCGGTTTCAGAGGTAAATCATGGGTCTGGACCAAAGGGCAATGTACCAAATTTTGCCTGCCTGAGTTCAGTGTGTATTTGCACCTCTCCTTCCAGATATCTATTTCTTTCATTTCTCCAAGAAGAAACATTGACATTTACACCCCCTTTTACAGCATTTTGGGTCTCTTCTGTTCACTTTGAGCCATGAAAGCAGCCAAACTTTATGATAGCAGAACTTACCCAGAAGGGATACTCTGGTCATGAGGCTCTGATGGATGTGGCCCCTTAGGTTAATACCTTCCTTTTCCCTTCACCATGGGTCTGGAAACCTACTGGCATGTGCTGGCCTATAATAGAGTAGCTATTCTGTTTCTTCAACTGGTCTCCTTTTTGCACTCACACAGGAATTCAGCAACAGCTTTGTACACTTCTTTTTGGACTACAGCCCCATCCTCATTTACTTATAGAGACTTCTGCATTGCAATTTGCATATATAATGCACAGTTAATTACTGTTCAAATTAAGCACACAAAAATCAAATGTGATGATCTGTGTTATCAAATCAGGTATAAGATAACAGCTATTATAAAATAAATAGAATATGTAGATAACTCTTACCGTTTCGGTGGCTCATTTATAGAGCCATTAATTCTTGGGGTTGCAGTGAACATACGAATGGAGAACAAGTTGCTCATACTAAAAATCCAGTCCCATCCTTTGTCCTCTTTTCCATCAGGCTGCTGCCTAAGCACACTAGGTTTCCCGTAGTTTATGACAATCTGGTATTTTATACATTTAGCTTTGTCTTTTCTTTTGCTTACCTAAATACAATTTTTAGTAACAGTCTTTGCTAGGAAAAAACAGATCATACAAAAATTTTAATTTTATTAACAATTCATATCTTACTATAGTGTCTGTGTCTCTCTTTTCTATCCCCGAAGCAAAATAACAGCAAAATTAGTAAGGTTGTTGCCATATCCCATCCCCAGCAGGACTGCAGAAGAACTCCATGGGAGGCCCTTTTCCATAAAAACCCCTCAGGCTGCTGCTCAGACCACACTCTGGGGAAACAGGGTTCAGGTCCCACATGAAGGAATGAGGACTACATGTAAGACTTCTACTGTCTAGATATTACTGACCACAGTGTTGCATAAATTGGGGATATCTTCTCTTCAATAAAGTGCCAAAACTACTTGGTACACTTTTCTCGTATATACAAATAGTCTCTGAGTAACTAAAACAACATTTGATGGCAAATTTGCTATTTGCAGTAAAAAAGGAAAAATTGCAATTTACGAGCTGCAGCTGTAAGTGTCTTGTGTTTTGTATGACATGCTTAGTGAAGCATCTGAGAGGAAGTGAAGATGTTTTCTAAGAACAAAGTTAATTATTCAGTAGCAGTTCTTAAAGTGATCAAAAAGAAAGGTGTAAGTGACTTTGGGCTTTTTTAATACAAAAGAGCTGTTCTTTGAGGTATTGATCAAAGTAAAAAGAAAAACAAATTAATTAGGAATTGGTTTCACTATTATGCATAGGCTTTTGCTGAGATGTTTTCCCAAACAACAGCAGTGCCCACCAAGATTAATTATTTTATTAAAAACAACCTCCACGTTGCTTGTTTCAGTATTCAGTATTTTTAACTTTGGACTAAGAAGTGAACATTCTTTGGGAAGATAAAAATCAAGTGGTATCTGAGTGGTTCCTTTATTTAAATGAAATAAACATAGCCGTAACAGTGAAGAAAAAAAAAAACAGAAAAAAGGAAGACAAAAGCAGGAAGTAAGGAAAGGCTTTTAGTAGTATTAATATAATTTGTTTGCTGTGTGTCCTTGTTGAAGAGCACAAGCCATGAAGCAATATCCCGTTTTATGAGGCACTGTGCAATCACAAAAGGAAAGGACAGGGTGTGCTCCAAGCAGTTCCCTGTTTAAATACAGCAGTGCAGACAGCAGGCGGGTATTGACTGATGGAGGAGGACAAGGACAACAGCCCTGCACACCCAGTGCCCGAAGGGGCTGTCCCTAAGGAGAGTCCGGAGGGACTCGTGCCAGTGGCTTTGGGGAGCTCCCTTGGCAGTGCTGGCCATGAGCTGATACTCCAAAGCTTTTGCTGGAAGATGTGACAAAAGGATGGTGGATGGTGGATGGTGAACATCTTTCAGGACAGAAGGGAGATGATAAGAAGCCCTGGTTTTGAGGAAGGGCTTGTGAGTGAAGATAAGGTTTATGAAACAGAAAAGAAGGGCAAAATGGAGAGGTGCTAGAAACATGGGTGTGAGAGCTGGAAATTATTTCTTTGCTCCTGGGTGATGACTGGAGGGCTCTCCCAGTTCAGACACAGCTTCCTCTGGTGAATGAACACCCATTTTCTTGGCGGGGTCAAGCAAAATACCTTAAACAAAGGTGAAAGCTGAGTCAATGGAACTCCTACTTTCAATCCCTTAGGCATCTAGTACAAAATTGAAATGGTCTGTTCCCCTGAACTGGGAAGGAAGAAGCATTCCAACCAACCTGGATCACCTGGAGGTAGAAATTACAGCGAAGGGTCAAACCAAAGACAGGAGATAAGGATTTACAGGAAGCAGAGATGGGTCAAAGTATCAGTCCCCAGCTCACCTTAGATAGGATCTTATTATTTATTACTTCCAGATCAGCAAAAATGCAGGATGTACCGACAGCTTTACCAAGCTTTTCTTCAGCTAAAATTATTTTTTTAATAGGGCAAAACCTACAAAAATTAAACATCAACACAATTTAAGACAACTAAAACCGAATTCAAATGAACTCTAAAAATGAAGTTCCTGGAGCAAATTACAGTCCTGTGTAGCACTGAAAGAACAGTGCTGCAATATTGTCCCACCATCTCTGGACAATATCAGTTTCTGCAATTACCACTGTCCCTAAAAATTGGCTGACCCCTTCCTTTAGCTAAGCAGGTTCCCTGGTTCCTGGCAAAACAGTGCCTTTGGCAGCACCTCCTGGCCACCTGGCTGAGGCCCCTTCCAGAAGCCCAGTCTCCCTGGAGTCCTGCTGTTGGCAACGTGAGCAGGTAACTCGGGTTTTAGTCAGGATGAATCACCCACCAGAAATGCTTCACTCATTCTTCTGGTTGCCTCTGCATGGAGCCAAGTAGGCTTGCCACGTAAGTCTCTTGTTTAAATCTCTAACATGGGATGAAAATAAGCATCTGTAAGACTCTCAGCTTGTAATAGCTTTTTTTATTATCCTTCTGTTTGTTTCTAAGGTTGTAGACCACATTTTGTTTAAATCCTTAATGGAGAGATTTTATCCCAAAATAATTGTGAGAAGAAGTTGCCTGTCACTGGGAGGGCACAACACATCACCCTCCTGAGAATGTAAAACAGGAACAAAACCCCATGATTCACCTTTGTATGCTTAAACACCCGAGGGTAAAAACACCTCCTTTGAATGTGTAACTGAAGAAAATGGCTCTTTATGGGGCGGTGTTGTCAGAAAAGCTGCTGATACCAAAGAGTCTGCCTCTCAGAGAGAGGGAAAGAAAGACAATAAAGACACTGAGATAAGGCCATAACAGAGCAGGAGAGGGGAGAGGGACAATACCAGCAGAAGAAATGCTTTGTGCCTTTCAGGGGTATTTCCTCATCCACAAGTGAGACCATTGTCCATTGACCATTAATGGATACGTTGGCTTCTGCTTGGCCTGAGACTGGTCCATAGGAATTCTATTCCATAAGGCCATCAAGTCTAATCATGGACCTCTGATAACCATCCTTTGAGCACAGCTTTCCAGACTATTTACTACTTATTTAGTCCATATTTGCTTAGCTTGCTCTTGAGAGTTTTGTGGAGCAATACCAAAGCCTTGCTGATGTCACTGGCTGTTTCTCTGACTCACTGGTGTTTATCCAAGAATGCTGTACAAATGATGGATGGATATGCCTTGTAAGCAGTTGAGACAGGAAACTTTATCTGTATTATCAGTATCTATCAGGGTACACCAATTCAAGCCAAGAGAAAGGCTAGGGTTTTTTCTATGTTCTTAATATTCACAGTATTTTTCTGAGAACTGAAGCTTGGCAGATTGGTCTATAATTCCCTGAGAGCTTGTTTCCCTCCTTTTCTGAATATATTTAAGTGTGGTATATATTTTTCAGTCCTCTGAAACATCACCACTCACCTTGATAATCTAGACACTGACTACTGGGTCTGCAGTTGCTTCTGCTGGCTTCTAACAACTCTTGGATGAATTACAAGTCCAGGAGATTTGAAAACACATTCTAGTCTATGTATTCTGAAACTTTTTTTCGCCTTCTCAGGCTTCAGCATTTACTGTAGTCATCTGTATTAGCTGTGGTAGTGTTCAGAACCCAGCTGAAAGCCCCAGTGAAGACAAAAGCAAAAAAACCCCATTAGATGTTATTGAGCCCTTTGTTTCAATCTGTGCTCAGTAAGAAAATTATGAGCATTAAGAAAATGAGAAGCAATTTATACAAGCAGTAATAAAGGAAAGATGGGAAAGGTCTGGTATGGATGGAAGATTTGAACCTTGCACAGTGACAAACCTTTTAGAGAGCAGATAAAATTTGTTAATAAAGCCCTAACTGAATTACCAATAATTTCTGTTGTATTGTCATGAGGAATTCTTGAGCTACCAAGAATAAAATCAAAGCAAATTGAGAAGAATTTAAGCTTTCAAAAGACACAGTAAGAGTGGTCGTAGTGCCCATTGTGTTTCGCTGAGCTAATGACACTCAGGAGAAAAGCAGCAGAAAAGATACTGAAGAAAGAGTCTCTGTGTAGAAGGCAGCCATGAACTTCAAAAGAGCACCTCATGTATGAAATCAATTGCATATTTTTCAGTAGTGTGAACATGGAGAGTACTGGCAGCATGGACAAAATTCTCCTCGATTCACAAGAGGGATGGATATCTGTTTGGAAAAAAAAACGTGTTGGGCTTCAATGTGTTCAGAAGATCAGCTGAAGAACTGTAAGTAATGACATCTTTCAGTTTCAGTTTCTCTCTTCCCACTCTGGTTTTGCCTATCCATCAGTTGCACAGCAGTGAGGATTTCTTTCCTTTTGGCTTGTCTTTTATTTTCTCTGCAGCTCCCTCTGAACAACAGCCCTCTCCTCTGCCACTTTGCCTCATTTAGCACCTTTCTTCTGCTTCCCCGCTGTGTTTCTGACCGGCTCTGAGTGGTTCTTTGCTGAGATCCTTCAAATTGGCAGAGCAAGCAGCCTACCTGAGAAGTGCAAGCCAAGCAGAGAGGAGTGCTTGGAAATTCTTGGTGTGAGGTGGCTCCCCAGCATCTCCCATCTCAGATGTACCTCGCTTCAGATCTCCTGACCTCATTCTCCCATGTCCCTTTTGGTTAAAAATAAGAATAAAGAAGGAAGTCTTGCTTCTTTTCAGTGTCTGGGGACAAGTGCATTTGCCCAGGAAATGTGATGGCAGTCCCCAAGGGTCAAACCCTTGTCCATCAGTCCTCTCTAGACTAGGCTGGTAACTAGGAGAAGAGGCAACCTCTGCCCCCCCATGTAGGTGCAGCACTATCAGATAGAGAGGCAGACTGAGAAATGAGATTTCAGGAGGGTCATTAGTAGCTGAGTTGATGGGGACATGGAGAGTGGACAGCAGGGCTGGCTCACACCCACCTTCTCCCTGAGCCAGTGCCCAGAGCTGCTGCCAACACACCACTGCTGCCTTTTCTTAAAGCTTGTTGATAGGAAGCAAATGGCACGAGAACAGCCGTGAATTTTGCTTTCTTGCCAACATATTTGGTGTCTTTCATTCAGAGTAAAACCTGACATTTTCAATTACCATTCAGTGTATGAACCTGTTACACATGCAAAGATAAAAACAAAACCTGTGTCAAAACACGGGGCTAACACTGTGAAGCTCCATTTTCCATCCAAACAATGTTTCCGGGATGAGGTGGCCTCTGGAGCAGTGTGGGGTGGCTCCCTTTTGGGACCCTCCTCATACCCCACACTGCTGACAGGTCCAGGTGCTAGCTCACATGCAAGGGCAGTAGGTTGTCCTTAAAGGACTGCTAAAATGAACACCTCAAAGCTGAAGGCAGGACGTGGCCTGCAGGCTGCCTGTTGGGCCTCATTACATATTCAGAAGTCCTGTATGTGGAGTCTGTCTCCATTAGATCCAAAAGCTATTTAGAAAAATTATCTTTACTCTTGTTACATATATGGAAATGCAGAGGGCAAGAATTTAGGTAATGTGTATATGTCCACATAGGAATTGCTGGAAAAGCTGATAAACAGCTCAGTGCTCCCTTGCACCCAATCCCACCTCCAGAAAATGTCCACGGCTGGTGACCCCTTCCAAGAGCAGGACTTGGCTGAGCAGCTCTGCCCTGTCCTACCTTCAAGTTAGATTTGGATCAGCATGGTTATGCCAAAAGAAATTGCTGTCTCTGAAGACATTCTTTAAAAGAAACATGAAGCAGATGCCTTTTACATAAAAAGAGTCTAACTAAATAAAATTATTCAACTGTCTATGTCTGGTTATCTCCCTTCAGATGCGATGGAAAGAAGACCTCAACTGGTAACTGAGTTGAGAGAGAGAGTCCAAGAGAAGATCAAAGGGAAGAGGAAAGGTATAACCCCAGGACGGGTCTTCCTCCTACCTGTGCTGACATTACTCATGGTTATCTTTGGCTTTGACTGGTGTAATGCTGTCTCCTCTCCCTGTGAGATCCGAGGGATCTGCTCCTTTACAGTTCAGATGGGGCAGCCATCCCAAGTCCCACCTTACTGGCTCCCTCTGTGACTGCTGAGGTTTGGAAGGGAAGCATCTGCAGGACATTAGCATTGCCCTGCTCCAGCTCACAGGTAAATCAACACAAGTGATCAATACCCCACTGCTTTAACAGAAAAGTGGTTGCTTCATCTTTCCAGTGCTGGTTTGCAGGAAGACACCTGTGCTCTGATTGAATTGAGCCCAGGGAAGCAGGCAGGCAGGCAGGCAGGAAGGAAGGAAAGAACAGGAGATAACTGTGTTTACAGCCACCAGGTGGGCTGACTTTAGCTTACATTAATTTTGAGTTATTTTTAGCTGCATATACATTCCTGGGACAGGGGTGTTCCTAGAATGTAACTTCGCCAAGTATAAAAACAAGCCCAAACAGTGAGATGCATCAGAGACCAGTGTCTTCTGCTATGTTAGCTCCCTCTCAGCCTGTCCCTCTGTCCCCAGCCCTCACAATCCACAACAAAAGCCATTTCTGAGGCTCCTCTGCCAGTACTGCAATTTCCCCATGGACAAGGTGGCCCTTGTTTATGGCTCTGTGTTCATGTTTCTTTACACGCTCTTCACATGGATTTATCCAACCTGGATTTATCATGCACACTGATAAGCAAAGGTTGAGCCAAGAGCTTCCCTTGGATCTAGCACCCCTCTGGGTTTGATGCCTGTGAGGCTACGTTCCACATTGCTTTTAAGGTTATCAGAAAATCTCAGGGCTTTCTTCTGCTGTGATTCTTTTAAACATTGGCAACATTTCCAAGTTTCAGTTGTACAAAAGCCACCCCCCAAGCTAAGACTGTTGTGAGGAGGTCACGTAGCATGTGGAGCAGGTAAAGGGAAGTCTAAAGCAGCATATCCAAGAGCTCATTAAAGGGGACATTGACCATTAAGGAGATTGTTGTCAAAACAGCAGTACATTTATTTGTACTTCTATGAAGAATCATGTGTTCAAATTGTCTCATTACAAATGATTATGTATCCTTGTTTACATAGCAATATTTTTTTCTTAAGAAGACAATCTGCCTTTGAGCAAACAGATAAAATTGTTTTCTTTGAGTAATCATAAATCACCCTTCCACCATCCTTCTTTCTCCTATTACAGAGATCCTAACTCTGTCCTCTTTGTTATTAATAGATTTTTGCTGACTACTCCCAGTGCCACAGAAATCATAAAGATATAAAATCAACTGTAAATTACAAAGTCTCTCCCTCAGCCATAAATGGACAATAATCTATTCATAGTAACATCTGTGTAAAGTGGCTTTCAGGAGATTTTTTTCAGATTCCTCATAATATTTACACAATAAATGCAGACAAGTATTAAACAGCCCTCACTTCATCAGTGGGAGCACGCCTTGCTCTGAGCCAGTGCCAGCTGAGTCCCACTGCGGGCAGGCTCGGCGTGGGCTGGGGCAGCGGGAGAGGCGACCCTGAGCTCCTCTGAGCAGGGCTGGAGCTCAGACCTCCACACCAACAAATGGAACCACTGGCCAAGAGCTTCTCCCTCTCCAGCCTCAGCCCAGGCTGCGGAGTTTGCAGCTGGGGTGAAGGAAGCCTGCAGCAGGCTCAGCAAACGGTGGGAAAGCTTTGGCACTGAGCACATGCACTTTGCCCAGGCCAGAGGGGAACAGCAGAACCACAGGCTACACTCACAGTGGGATGCGTGGCAGGTCTGCAGAAACCTGCCCAAAGCAACCCACGGGATGCACCACGCCTGAAGAGAAATAGCTGTGTTGGGGAGTGTGGCTGGGGCTGGAGGGGTGGTGTGAGACCCCTGGTTCTGGCCAGAGGCACTCCTCGGCAAGCAGGGCTCTGGTGAGCTCCTGGGAGCGGGCCCAGCGCCGCTGTGCTGCTGGGAGCCAGCAGCCACGGAGAGGAATGAGTCCTGTTTCCCTGCTGAGCAGACTGCCCGCTGCTTGTGCCAGGAGCTTCACAGTCTCAGTGCAGAGAGGAAGTCATGGCCCTGAGCAAGATCTAGGATCTCCCTTAATTTCTTCTTTTCTGAGGACCACATTTACACACAAACATGTATGTTTGATGCCCCAAAAGCCCCATGAGCTCAGCAAATCATAGAATCATAGATGTGTTCAGGTTGGAAAAGACCTCTAAGATCATTGAGTCCAACTGTTGACCCAGCACTGCTAAGTCCACCACTAAACCATGTCCCTAAGTGCCATATCTACATTTCTTTTAAATAGCTCCAGCCATGGTGAGTCAACCACTTTTCTGGGCAGCCAGAATCTGACAACCCTTTTGGTGAAGAAACTCTTCCTAATATCCAATCTAAACCTCTCCTGGCACAACTTGAGGTGATGTCCTCTCATCCTGTCACTTGTTACAAGACACCAACACCTACCTTGCTACAACCTCATTTTAGGCAGTTGTAGAGAGTGATTAAGTCTCCCCTGAGCTTCCTTTTCTCCAGGCTGAAGAACTCAGCTCCCTGAGCCACTTCTCATCAGACTTGTGCTTTAGAACAAATGAACCAGTCCTTGCTCATAAGAGTTTCTCAGAGGGAGACACCAAGCCCTACCAACCAAGTGCTCCCTTAGGTGGTTTCATCTCCTCCATACATTGCTAACTGCACTACTCCAGTCACCTTCCAGCATCCACTGGACTCGGTGTGAAAGCTGTGAGGGAGTCCTGTGCCTCTCTCAGGGTGGCTGCTTTTGTTTGATCATCCCAGATAAAGATGCTTCCTTGAAAAAGATCAGCCCATCTGAAACAAACGTCACACGTTTCCCTGGTCTTCTGACATTACTCCACCCTCAGGCCACAAAGCCATTCACCTTCTCTGTTTCTGCCCCAAAAATTCTTCTGTGGCCACCTTTGGCTGCCAGCAAGGGCAGATACCCCTCAACACCACCCTGCAGGGTCCACTTGTGAAAGATGGAGGAATTTAATTAACAACCACCACCTGGACTGGGCAGCCAGTGGGTGTGAACCTGCCACGTCCCTCCAGAGAGGAGAACAGCCCCGGCAGGTGACACACGCCAGTCCTGGCTAGCGACACTCTGTGCCTTGTACAAAGTGTGACGGGCAAAGGACTCATCAGCCCAGCCCTTAGGGAGTCACCACAGAGAGGTGGAGTCAAATCCCTGCTGAGAGGAGTGAAATGCAGCTCCTTGGAGTGTGGTCTGTCCCTCCCGAAGGGGACGGTGAGGCTGCAGCTCCTGCAGTAGCAGCAGGAGAAAAAATTCGCCACTTTGTTCCTTGGGCACTCCTTAGGAAGACCAGAAACCAGATATTTTTCTTCACATCAGATGCAGAGAATTTTGTTTCTGCTCTTGTTTTTCCACCACCAAAAGGAAAATTTAAAAAAAAAAAAAAAAGGGAAATGGGAAAAGATGGGCTTTGTTTGGGACCACACTGCTTTGGTTTTTTTAGGGATTTTTAAAATTTTGGCCACTGACCTATAAATTGATTTTTCCTATAGGCTCTATGTACTCCTGAGGGCTGTGCATCAGCACCCACCCACCACTTGGATAATGAGATCAACTGCATAATTTAATCAAATTGACAAAAACACGTTCAGACATAATGGGAGGAGGCTTTGTGTGAGGATGCATTACCAAACCTCTCTCCTGCTTCATTCCTACTGCAATCCACTGCTCCATTTGTAATTCTGTAGCTCATGTCCCCACACCCGCCTTGCGCTTCCTCTCAGCTTCTCTCTAACCATTTTTTCCTGGGTTTCTTTCCTTCTCCCTGGGAGCCTAGGAGGCTTTAGCAGCCTGCCCAGCTCCACCTCCTTTTCTGCTTGCTGCTTGCTCTCCCTCCTCCCCCTCATCTCCAGGCTTCTCAAAAGCTCAAGGCTTCTGCTTCCAGTATTTTGATTTCCTTTTCTTCCTCTTACCAGCTTCTCTCTTCATTGGGCATTAAAGCAGACCCTCCACATCTTTCTTAAGTGCAAGCGTTGCTTTTTCATTTTTCCCTACTTCTCCCTCACCTTCAACAGCCAGGTGTATCCTTTGTTCATTGAGATTTTCTTCCTGTTTTTTTTTTTCCTTTGTCTTTGGTGGAGGTGCTACCCTGCTTCCCTTTTATGTCTCCTTATTTACATTCTTTTCTCCAATTAAAGCGATCACATTTGCACCAACAACTGTGAGTAAGCAGTCAGACCCACATATTTTCCTTGCTCTTTTCTCCTGCAAGGTCCATTGATATCTCAAAAATTAATTAATATTTTTTCTCCTTCCCCTTTTCTCCATGTCTATTAAAATTACTCTAAAATCTCTGTCATTGTCACTTTTAACCAGGATTTTATTTCTGGCTCCTCCACCGCCTTCTCTATGCTCAAACAAAGGCCATCCCATGATTGCAGTAATACTTCTGTAAATTCCTGGTAATTATCTTGTTTACTCATCCTTGCTGCTGAGGCAGTGTTTCCTTCTTGTTCAGAATAATTGTACATCTTTCTCCCCAAATGCTCATCTCCCATCTTTGGCCACAGCTCTCCCCACTCACAATCCTGCCCTGGATTTGCCTTTCATGTCATGATCGTAGCTGCTGCCCTTGTCTGCAGAGCAGCCCCTGTGCTGCAGCTGCTGCCAAAGCACTCAGCCCTGGCACAGAGCTGCGCTCAGGGGTCCAAGGATCCCTTCTTGGTATTACGATGCATTTGTAGGCAGTCTAGCATAAACACAGGGAGAACTGTGTTTGTATTTGCAGAGAGGGATATATAGTTAAATCTCTTTTCTCATACCACCTTCTCTTCCATATGTAAATTCAGATAAATGCAGTTTATGGGTTCTTAATTAACACTGAGGTTGAATTTTTCTAGTTTTCCCTTTAGGAATTCAGCTGGAAGATAAATCTTCAGATATCAGAAAGGGAGTGTTAGTTTATATCTCACATCCTTTTATAAACATGGGTTTCACACTGCTTCCTCCAGCTCTCCCAAAGCAGGATACAATACACAGGCTCTGTAACACCAGCAGCCTTAAAGGGGAGCGTGGTTGTTTTTAACCTTGGAAACCAGAGTCAGAGATGCTGCACAGGAGGCAGGGCGTGGGCAGCAGTACCTCCACTGCTTCAGGACGGGCTCCTTCCCCTCTGTGGAGGAGCTCTGGCCTCGTCCTGCATCCTTGGGAGCCACAGGTGGAGGTGCAAAGGAAGAGCAGGTCCTGCACAGCCACAGCACCTGGACCTTCAGGGAGAGTGAGCTGGCACCATCCACAGCCCAGGCTCCCCAAGAGCCAAAACCTCCTTAGCTGCCATACAGTCTTGTGAGGAGAAGACCGGAGAAACTGGGAATTATAAATTAATTATAAATAATATAAATTAATTTCTAACCTGGAAATACCAAAGCGGAGAGAATTTTTTTATCTTCCACTAGTAACAGATGCACCCAGATACAACAACACCTCAAGAACCCAGCTGCCACCTCTGAGAACCTTGGAAATACTAGTAGTAATTAAAAATGTATTTTAACTGTGTGTTTGCAATTTTTAGCTGAATTGCTTTTGAAGTGTGGAATGAACAGCAATAAATGCAGGTTTCCCTGCAGGGAAAAGGTCTCTTCATCAAGGGATGATGACACATTTGATGTTTCAGATTCCTCCTTTTAAAATGCCCAGTTGGGAAATTTGGCCATATTGCTTTGTAAAACCAAAATAGTTCATCCTCTTCAGGTAGAATTAATCTAAACACGTACTTGAGTATGAGAATAAAATCTAATTTGCAACAAATATATCTCTCTAACCTTTACAGTAATTATAAAGAATGAAAATAGATGGTAATTAATCTTAATAGTTTAGCCTGCAAAAACAGAATCATTACATATCAGCATTTTAAAATACGCATTTTGAAAGCTTATGCATATGCTTACAGAAGTACCCACTGTCCTTGAGACAGGGCCTGTCCCCTGTCCCCCTGGAGCCGCCCGAACGCTCCGTGTGCCTCGCACCCCCCAGCCAGGGTGCCGGTGCTTTTATCTACCCTGGAACCACGTACCCTGCTCCTCCAGGGACCTCTCGCAAGACAGAGGTCCTGATAACTCCCGTAATTCTCCATTTCCGAGCCTCTCTTTATGCTATTTTACTACCACTTCAGCATAGAAAATGAAGCCTGCTGACATCCTGTGTGGAGGAAACACACTGCTGATCAACACACCAAGAAAGACAAGAGCTACGCAGGTGCTCAAGGCAGCCTCTTGGGGATTAAGTTACGCTGTATTGCTGGAATTTAGGGGGAAAAAAAAGGCAAAAATAATCAACAAATCATGCAAATCTAATACAGAGTAAAATGCAAACCAGTCTTAGATTTTGTGCATTTAAATTAGGAGGCGAGACCCCACTCCCCTACAATTGATCTTGCATTTGGAAGCATTGCTGGAACACCTGCCTTGGGGCACAGCAAGCACCGGAGCCACAGAACACTGCAGACACCCAAGAGCAAACGTGCACGCTGGAGCTGTAAATCCCAAAGCTCCAGCCCTAATGAGCCAGAGGAAGTGAGCACAAAGGAGAAAGGCATCGCCAGCATCCCAGACCCCTGCAATGCCGAACAATGCTGCCTTTGTTACCAGTCGCTGTTTCATCCCTCCTTCCACTGAATTCAGAGGGATTTTCATCACTGATTTCAGTAGGAGAACAGAGTTCTGTGCAGAGCAGAACCAAAATCCTTCTTCTTGCCCAGAGATCACTGCTGTGTTGTGGTTAAGATGACAATTAGAACTTGAAGATGATTAAATACTTGCAAAAGTGTGCTAAAATCTAGCTCCTGTCTCCAGAAGTAGACAATTTGCTTATGCAGGAGAAGCACAATATGCCAGGTGGGAAAAAAAAACAAACAAAAACAACCCAGATCCTGAAAATCTTGTGCTTCATTTAAAACATATAAAAACTAGAATTGTCTTCTATTTTAAGAGGTAGGAATTCACATGCTCCACAGTTGTAACAGCATGCACTTTCTCCCCTCTCTTTTAATGAAGATTTAGTCTCATGTAATAAAAGAACTCTTGCTTCTGTGAAAAGAAATATTTTGAAGTGCAAGGTGGTATTATCAGAGGTAGCAACATGACAACCACCCACACAGACCTGCTCGCTGCTCTGTGGTTCACTGAAAATGCTGAACAACATGATTTCCTTGGATAACCAGAGTTCCTTGTGAGACTTCAAGGACAGTCTTCCCTCTCTCGCCAGTCCCTCACCACATTTTGGAGTTTGTCAGTATATCAAAATTTGAGTTTTGAGTTTCTGTGCTGAACTAATAATAAAAAAAAAACCCTCTTATTTTTACTAACATTAATAAGAATTTCTCCTGGAATGAAATGCAGGCCCTATTTCCAAGAATTGCACTCTTTTCCAGAAAGAGGAAAAGACTGATAGGGACTTGCTCCAAGGAGTCTTATCCTTTGCACATCCAATGAAAGGATAAAAGACTAAAAATACTTCATATTAGAGCCAAATTCATGTGAGGTATTTGTTGCCAAGAATACTCAGACTGTGTGCATCCCTTTTATTGTTCTTGGCACAAAGGGCACTTCCATTCTATTGCTATTGTTATTTGAGCAGTCTGAAACAAGACATAAAGTAATACCAAGTCTATCTCTATGTTAATTCTCCCCAGCAATTCTGTTGCCATAGCAAGGTTATACATGGATTTCAGTGGGCACTCACAAATTGAAATCTATTGGCTTTTAAAGTCAGTTTAGCATGTTTGCAAGTCCTGTGTCTGCCTTCTGGATTCCCTGTAAACTTCAGGAATTTCACAACCTCATTTTTCTGCATAATCAGAATGTTCTTCTGATGGTATAAGAAAATAAGGTATTAATTCCTACTTACTTTCTAGTAGAGAAAAAAGAGTGAAAATTACAACGCCTAATATCTTGTCAGATGTGCAAAAAACTTGATTTTTTTTTACCCATTTGTAGCATTAATTTCTTAAAACAGTATGTTATTTTCAGAGACTGGGTACACTATGACTTGTAATTGAGATATTTGATTAAGGAGGTGCTACAGTCACCACAAATCAAATCTGTCTTTATACACACACACATGTGTCTCTATAGCTACTCATCACCAACTATTTGAGTCAAAACATTTCACACATTACAAGGATTTTACAATGCATTTTGTTTGTGTGCTGGTATGTGAAGCATATACTGAAGTTTTTTAGGCTTTCAGTACTTGAAAAATTTCAACTTTAAAAATTTTTAGAGTGGGCTTTTATCCGACTTCTAATGCTTTACAATTAAAAGCTTAAAATATCAAAATAACAAATGGAAGAATATACATGGTTAGATTTGAGATGACTGTATACTTAAAAAATAAAATCTTGACAAGATCCTAAAATACTTTTAGGCAATGTGGACTATTAATGTTTCAACTATAGCAGACTGTGAAATTCTTCATTAAATAATATTTATTAAAAGGTGTTGGGGTTTGTACTCTGTAGTTCATAAAACAAGAAATTCATTCTTGTTCAACCTTGTGTCCAAGCCTCCCACTGCACAATGATTCATTTTCTCTGAAGTTAAGAAAACAGAAGAATTCTCTCATGAACAAAACTAAACATGAATTCTGAAGATAAATCCTATTTTTTTGGAACCTAAGTCTGCAGAGAAAGAACACTATCAACTAGAGGTGAGTGGGAGAGCAATGGCTGGTCCCTTCTTCTCCAAGATTTATGGAGGATATAAACATGGACATGCCATAAATTCAACAAGGTGAGTTTTCAGTCCCAGTTTCTGTCATTTTTTTTCTTTTAGATTGGAAACCCTTTTCTCATCTTGCTAAAGGATTCCTGAAATGCAGATCTCCCCAGTGTCTGAGTGCCAAATTCAATACTGTCTCATAGGATTTTCATCACTGGAGCCTGCCTTTCACCACCCTGAGCACTGGCACATACTGTACTGCTGTGGCCGTTTCCCTGTGGATTTTCCTTTGTTCCAAGCTATTGCATCTAAAGCCATATTCCTGACAGGCAGATGTGGCTGTGTCAAGTGTAGTGATGACATCACACAGGCGAGGGCCAGCGCCCAAGGACACCTCATCTCCAGTGCTGAGGAATTTGGCCTTGGACAGGGGAGCTGATGTGCAGCAGCAGCAGTGGGATCGCACCGCGGAGATGGACAAGGACGGGGAATCCAAAGAGAAAAGAACTGTGTTCTTTGAGCCCACCATTGCATAAATCCACCACGTCTCTATTTTGTTTAAACTGTCTGGGAAGTGTAGTCAAGTGTTTGGGTGATAAATTACGGGGAGGCCCTGAACCTTCCCCACCCCCTCCTTGCCACACCCCAAACCCCAGAGCTTGTGCGGTGACCACGGTGGCTTCCCCACGCCGAGCTCAGAGAGACACTGAGCACCCAGTCAGGTGAACGTCTCACACCTCCTCCCCGAGCCGGTGGCACCCCGGGTCACTGTCACTTGTGTGCAGACAGAAGGCACTGCATCTCCCTGAGAGCCCCCAAACTCATGGCAAGTGGGGGAAAGGAAAAGGCATCTACAGCACAACCTAAGCGTGTAGGAAACTGGGTAACTACAGACAGCTAAGGAGGATGCAAGAGCAATGAATCATTCAGTGATACATCTTCTGAAGAAAAGTCTTTAGGAGTGTGGCAACACCCAGAAAACCTCCTGAACAAATACCAGGGCTGCCTTGGCTGGAAGGAGTCTGGCAACTGAAGAGCTCAAGAGACATAGGGACATAAATGTCAAACCTTGTGGAAACAGACCCACAGGCTACATTTAGTCTTCTCTTTCAGAACCTTTGGAAAGATGGCTCACCAAAGCCACAGTTGCACAGAATGAAATTGAAAAGGCCAAAATTTGTGTATGGTGCTGGACAGGATTTTAAGAGAAAAGGAATAGGATGTGGGATATGCTGTCTGTATTGCATGATGCATCTTACCACCACTGTCCAGGTTGGGGGGCAGACTAGAGGAAAATATATATCCCAACAGCTGTTCCTAAAATCCCAGACAAAGTAACAGCCTGGAAAAAAGTCTGGGATAGGAGGAAAAGCTGTTTTTCTGAGATTGCTTTTTCACCCAAGTATAAACATGTCAGTTTTGGGTAATAAGCAAGGGAATAGATTTAAGGTGAAACCAAAGGGGACTGGAATTGGCAGTTTATACCAGGAGGGGCTTTGGAGTGGCCACCATCGCAGAAGACTCTGGGGAGCAGACAGTGGTGCTGGGTGACAACCCAATAACCCAACCTTAAAGCAAATTCTGAGGGTTTGCTCTGCACAAGGCAGGCAGAGCAATGATTGAGCTGGACCCTCCAGCTAAGAAGAAAGGATCCCAAGTGTGAGATACCAAACCACTAAAAATGTCCCTGGCTGTTAAGGGTTTGGGATTTAGAGCTGCATTTACGCAATAATTTTGCTTCCAATCTTTGGTGCTAGATGCCATGACTTCAGCTCACAGTGGAAGTCAGGTCAGCAAAGATGCAAAGCATTTAAGCCTGCTCTGTTAAGAAGCAATTTATCCTATAAAGCTGTGCATCCATGCCATGAGGTGCCTCATGTTTGCTTGTCAAGACTAGGGTGGGAGCACATTTGGTTGAGTTCAGAGGGGAAAACCTGAACCCTGAACCTGAACCTGCACCCAGAACACTTCTGGATAGGGGCAGATACAGAGGCACATGGCAATGGACTAAGGGCCAGGCAAACCCCTGAGCACCTCACCAGGCTGCCTCTGAGTCCTCACAGGATTTTTGTAGCAATGCTTCACACCTTCTGCACAAGACTGAGAGGGGCAAAAGTTAATATCCAGCGATCAAAACATTTATGTATGAGTGCAGAAGTTTGAAAGCTAAACTGAGTATATCCATAGTTCACAGCATCTAAGTTTGTAGGCTGAAATGGGAATTATGTCACTGCAATGTTTAAAGTCCTGCTTTAGTTAAGGCTCTCCAGCAGTGCTCAGAAACTCTGTATTCCAACAGCTATCTTTAAAACTTTTGGATTATTAGAAACTATACCTAAGTAACAGGGCTCCAGTTTTCTTTCTCCAGTAGGAGATATTATGGGAGGCAAGAACTAAAACGTCTGTGGGAAGCCACACATGAGCATATCATCTCCTCATAACACAGCCTTCCAGCTGTTCTCACATCATGTTAGATGGTGGGTTTTGGTCTTTCTGTTCTGTGAGCTGTAAAAGGGTCAAAACTTTCTCACAAGATGCCCTACACCCAGTGCTTTATGGATGCAAGCCCAGAGGGGTGTGAGTCCTGAGGAAATACTTGCCTATTCTGCCAGAGGCAGGAAAAAAACCAAACAAAAAGGTGGACTGACTGCAAAAGCAAAAGTTGTTGCTCTTTATTTCTGATAGTTGTATCCTCAGACGATCTAAGTATATTCAAAGGTATCTGGTTTATCATGGAATTGTACTCCTTTGGTTATTTGTTGTGCTGCTCAGTGCTTTTCTCTTGAGAATGTCTCTCTAGAATCTGTCCCTAGAAAACAGTGAGCTATTTTTATCTCCGAGCTAGACAAAATAATTCTGCTGGGGGGAAATGAGGATGGCTGAGAGGCCACTTAACAGAAGGCAGGAGGGATGGGGCTCACAGTGCACTCGTGGACAGGCTGTGAGCTCTGCTGGGCTCTGACAGGGCTCTGACAGGGCTCTTGAAAACCCCCTGCACCAGCGGCTGCTGAGGGGTAATTCACTGGCCGTGACTGTGGTCTGCAAAAGCAGCAAAGGGGAGACTGACCTGTGCAGAAATGTAAAGGACACTGGGGCTTCCCAAGCAAACAAGAAATGCTCTTTTATCCCTTCCCATTCTTTGAAAGCACAAAAATTAGACTAGCAGAAAATGGTTGCCACTGGTAACAAGGTGTTTTAACATGCTGGTGGTTTCAATAGCAGTGAGAGCTGTTGAGCACAGTTTTATGGGGACATATATTCTGTCTGGAACACAGCCACAGCCCTAGCATCCATTCTGTGGGATTTGGAAAGACAAAAGGAAAGCCCCTGCCTTTAGTCCCTTTGTGAGACCATTTACATTTATCACCTCCTCCCCCATTGTGAGCTCCATCTCACCAGGAAGGGGAAGTGGGAAGGAAGGAAGGAAGGAAGGAAGGAAGGAAGGAAGGAAGGAAGGAAGGAGGAGGAGGCTGAAACAGCAAGGGGTGGATGGTGAAGGAATGCTGCTGTGGTCACTCACAGATACACAGCACCAGAGCTGGTCACCAGCACACACCTGGGGCTGGAAGCTGGTTCATTGATGATGTTCTCCTGTTTCCAGCTAGTCTGGGGAAGAGGACCAAAGACATGTCCCTTGATGTGTCCTTGCACGGCTCTTCAGTGAAGGCCGGGGCCCCAAAGGAGTGCCAGAAGAAGTGTGCCCCTCCAAACTGTTCAGGTGTTAAACAGGCAGGGTGGTGTGCTCCCACCAAAGATTGATTTGAGCTGTCTGCATTGGAGACACTTCAGCCATGCCAACCCCAGGAATTTGTCTGGATCTTCAAGAGCAAGGCCATAACCTTCCCAGTTTGATGAGGCACCGTTCAGCAGCTGGCAGCCTCCTGGTCCTGCCACTGGGTGATGTTGCTTCTGGGTACACTGACAGCCCTCTTGAAGCACAGTTAATGGCTTGCCTCAGTTTCTCAGCTGCAAGCCCTCTGGTCTTCTGGAATGCTGATGTCCTCAGAAGAGAACAGTAGGAAAGGGAAAATAATAGAGAAGGGTAGCAAAGGCTGGGGAAAGCAAGAGAAGTCAGGGTTTCCAAGAAAGAAGATGAGGTAGGTGACAGAGAAGGAACAAAACAGTCACAAGGAACTGAGGGCTGGCAGTTGCAAGGAAATCTGAAAATGGTCCCTTGTACAGCAGGAGACACATTTGGGATGTTGCAGGATTAGTAGCCACATTCTGAAGTAGGTCACTACATGAGCAGCAGTCATTGCCTGTGGACCCAATTCTGCTGTTTGCAGTGGCACAAGGAGCAGGCACCAGCGATTCAGAGGGTGCACACACACTGTCAAACCTCTCACACCCTCAGATGTTGTCCTGATCTCCACGATCACCCAGCCCTTTCTCTGGCTATGCCTGCACTGTTCATCTGTTCTGGGTCTGAATTTGTGCTCAAGCCCATCACCATCTCCCACCCATGCTGGTTTGTGAATGCTGAACTCCAGACCTGCCTGGAGTGGTGAAAGCTTAAATACTTGCATTATGCTAGCACATGCTTCCAAATTTTCCTTTACCTAGTCAAGACAGACTGACATCAGCTAGATTGAATTGATCCACCAGGAGACATCCTGAAACTTGGGTTTTCCTAAGTACAGCCCAGATGATTTAAGTCTAAACTGCAACTACCAAGATGAAAAGAAAATGGATGGATAATATGATTGAAACTCTTTAACATATCCTCAAATTCATGTTCCAGCTAGCCCTAAAATAATCATTAGTGTGTGTGATGGGATTTCTGTGCACAAGAAGCCTAGAGCTAGGAATGGGATGTGCTCTGGGCTTTGCAAACCCACACCCTTTACAATGAATTTTCATAAGCATTCCCAGCTTTCATGGGAGTAGCAGAAGACTGCTTTGCTACCAAAGATCATCTGCACCTCCCCACAGGTTCTAACACCCGGGGAATCCTGACCTGACCTCATTTCAATTTTTCAAAACTGTGCGTAGAGAAAGGCAAATTGTGTCTCCCTACATTGTTCCTGTGTCACCTACACATGTACCTGTGTCCTCTCCCTTTCCTATAGCCTTACTTCTCATCATTTAAAAAAAACCCAAACCACACACCCATTCTCAAACCCTATAACCATGTCAACAAAACCTCTAATATAGATGTTTTTATACATGCAGCAACTCCCTTCTGCTCATGCAATTCTATTCTGGGAAGCTGCCTAACTTTCATCTTCATGGGCAGGGTTTGCCAGTTGCAGTTCTAACAGGAACCCCCTTTAAGTGGAAACAAGCTCTGATGTTGGGCTCCCATGGCAGCAAAAAGCTGCTTCCCTGCCTGCCTCTCTCATCTCCCGGGGTGCCTGTTGCCCAGACAGATTCCAGACAGCTGTCTCCAGCCTGCTGCTCCTGTTCACAGGCAGGCTCTGGCTCCCTCCCAAGCCTTGTCTTCTCTGACCCACGACTGCCAACTCTGGGATTTTATTGCCAGGATCATGGTATTTGTTGGTTTTCGTACTGTCCCCATTCCTAGACTGAGAAAATTTATTTATCATGCAAAATTAAAATGAGATTCTGTTCTTCCTGAAGGCAAAGAAAATCTTGAAAAGCATGATATTTTGTGACTTGTAAAAGTTGCAGGTATATATATAATTTTTAAATCTTTCGATTTTTTGTAAGCCAATCTGGTGATGGGGAAAAGTGAGCAAAATGATTTACATATTAATTAGTGACACTGCTGACATGAAATATTACTTCCTTGTCTGGCACTCTAGATATTCTGTAGCATTTCAGCAAGGCACAAGGCACAATTCTGATGTGGTGGTGTTTTACATTCCATGCCCAAGAAGAAAAATCCTGCACAATCCTTCTCTCGGGGAAGGAGAGCCTTGGGAGAGGGGAATGCTAAGCACCAGCAGGGAGGGCACAGCAATCCTAATATCCTATAACGTGTGCCAGAGTCGTGCCCAACACAAGGGCCCTCCTGCCCAGGCAGTGCCCAGCTGACCTGCTCACGTTTCGTGATTCCTTTAGGTGGGTACTCACACAGCCCTGCACTAGACACTGCTAGCAGGAAAACCACGGAGAAAATAATTGAAAATAAATGATTTCCAGTGCTCATTGATATATTGTTCTGCATTTAAAAACACCAAGTTACTCAAATAATGAAAAAAAAGTCTAAGTGGCTTTCACTTCCATTATCTTTTCTACTTTTGCCAAAAATGGAAGTATTCAAACATTTAGTTTAATGAAAGACGGTTTGCAAAAATAAAAGATGTTTTGATAAAAATGTCAACAAAATAAATCATGCAAAAACAACTGTCTGCTTTGTGCTTTTCTTTTAAATGAGACATTTTTCATTAAGACAAACTTATTTTTCAAGATAATTTCAGGCAGCTCTCTAAATTCCATGAGGTTTTGTTTCATTCGAATTGTTTCAAGTGGTCCATGATCCCTGCAATTAAGAATTTTTTTTTTAATAGAAAAGGGATTTTTACATACTGTGGAAATATGGAAGAGAAAGCTGGACATGAGTAAATAGACAATGATAAAAGTATTAAGCCAAATCAAAAGGATACAAACACTAGGAGATTATTAAGATACCTGGTTTGATATAAAGGTTTCCATTAGATACTGGACAATGAGGTGAAATTTATGTGCAGATGGAAGTAATTTATGCACATTTGTTACACAAAAGATCATAATTTATTGCTAATAAATGAGCACATTTGATGTATCTAGTCAGTATTCAAATACTTAATGTGTTTTAAGAGCACCTTGGGTATACTCTCTGTAGTACAACTCACTGCACTCAGGAATTCTGTCAAATTACATGGAGCTGCAGTGAAAGGCTGGCTCATAAAACAAGGCAGTGTTAAAGTAGATGGAACAAGTAAAAAAAATTTGACAAATATTTCCTCCACCTTCTCCTCTACCTCTTTCCACTTGTCCAGAAATAAGTTTTGGGATGTTTCTGCTCAACAGCACTAATTTTACCATTCAATATGAGAGGATAAAAAGCTCCAAATGACATTATGGTCACAATGTACAGATTTTACAATATCAAAGATTAGCACCTTCTTTTTTTCATTGTGGATTTCACAGAGCTATAGAATTGCTGGGGTTGGGGGGGACCTTAAAGATCATCTGGTTCCAATCCCCCTGCCCTGGACAGGGACACCTTCCACTAGACCAGGTTGCTCAAAGCCCATCCAACCTGGCACTGACCACAGCTCTCTGGCCACATCCATCTGGCCAATTCCTTACTCACCAAAGAGTCCACCCTTCAAACTCACACCTCTCCAGCTAAGAGCTAAGGCTGCCGCGTGGGACTGTGCTGAAAGCATTGCAGAATTCTCGGCAGAGGGCATTGCTTGGTGTTGCCTTGCCCACTGCAGTCACTCCACCATGGCAGGCACGAGACTGGTCAGTCATGGTTCGCCCTCAGTGACCCCTCAGGTCACCTCTTTGTCCTGCATGTGGATCCTTCCCTGAGCATCTGCTCCCTGCTCTTCCCAGGCACAGAGGTATGGCTCACCAGTCTGCAGTGCCCTGGGTCTTCCTTTCTCCCCTTTTTAAAAAGGAGAGTGATGTTTCCTTCGTTCCAGTCCCCAAGGACTTGGCCCGACTGCCATGACTTTTCAATTATGACAGAGTGGCTTGGCAATGACATCAGCCAGTTCCCTCAGGACCCTGGGATATATTTCAATACAGGAAAATTTGCCCCTAATCTTGTTTTTGATTAATTCTCTCCCTATTCCTTCTCTTTTTATGAGTAGTTAGGATGTCTTTAAAGGACCACTTTTCAAAATATCTTTTATCTGTGCTTGCTTTTGGAGGATGCTGTTTGACCACCTTAACCTCTAAGAGCCCCTTCCAATCTGAGTTATTTTGTATTCCACAAGCACAAGTTCCTGAGCAATTGATACATATTTGGAAAGAAAAATAGTGTGGGCAGCTGTTAAAAGATTTAAACTTTGAGTTTCTTGAAAGATCTAGGAATGAAAAGAAAAGCTGACTATTGCTTAGTATAACCTAAGCTACAAAGTGCTGAGAATTTCTATGAAAAACCACACCTGACATTTACAACCACATTAAAGCCCACTCAGAATCAGCACTGCACTGTTTCTGTACTTTCCCAGGATAAGGTGCTCTGTGTTTTTTCCTGGAAAAAGTACTTAACTGGAAGGCATTTTGTGTCTGAGTTGTGTGACCCTTCCTGCTGAAGGCCACTCACCAGCAGCAGGAACTGCACTTCAGTATTTCTCCTAAGAAAAAAGATTGGGTTTAAGATTTTCTGTCTCTCGTTACTTCCTCTATCAAACAATCACTGTAAAAGTAGAAGAAAAACCAGATACCCATTCTTCTGGAAGAGCTGAATTCCCCTCACAACCTCCCAAGACTGCAAGTGCTAAGTGGAGGTTAAACCACAACTTTTTAATATCAGTGGATTTAACATAAGGCGGAAGTCTACAGAAACCTTACCAGAAAGGGGTTTCTGGATGGAATAACCATTAGGAAGTACATAAGGAAGATTCCAGGAGGGATTTCTGTGGCCTTGGGACAGATTTGTTGACCCTGCATAGCATGGAAATGTGGGGTATTTTTAGAATGTATGTGGGACATTTTTAGAATATGTATCCCAATGGCATTGGACAAATAAAAACTACAACAGAAGCTTCTGTAGGAAAACTGCCTTAGGGTCTGAGTGCATGTGTGCATGAGTACACACATACACATTTATTACTTACAAGCTTTCAGAATTATATATACCATCTATAAAATTTAGTCTTTGCTGTACATAATTACATTTGTATAATTAGGAAATCATTGCTATTTGGAACCTTACACTGGAGCTTGGGAAGAATGAAGGGTAAGCACAGGATAAGGGACCATGCCCTAACCCACACTTTCTGCTCTATTTCAAGAAATCTTGTATTGCTGGTCCCAAACTGTGGCACTAATTCCCTTTAGCTGAGTAGACACATACCCCTAGAGGGGGTGAAATGTGTTGTGTCAGCTTCCAACACAATCTGACACTGCACAGTTAATTGAGAAGTGTATGCTCTTTTTTCACCAGCTACCTTACAGGACATGGGACAAGTTCAGTTATAAATGACTTTAACAGTTCTGGGATGTATGAAGTGGATGGTTGTTATTTCAACCACTCAACTGGAAAGGGAAAAAAACCAAACCATAATAATACAGTTATCTTCATTTTAGAATTTTTAGGAATTCATGGGGAGACGGAAAGAAACTTTCCTTCTTTTTCAAAAATACTTTGAAAATGCATCTTGGATCACACGGACTCAAAGATAAGAAACTGTCATATCGGCTTCTTTCAGTTTGGTTTCTTACCTCTCCTCCAGGAAATATCATCTATTTGTAAACAGCATCTAATATTTTCAATAATGTCCACTGCTGCCAAAACGTGAGGTTAGGATAACACTTACTATGTGTACATATGAACGTGTCCCCTCCATCTCCAGAGATCATCCCATAGCCAGGTGGTTTGGCATGGGCAGCACGAGCTGATGAAGAGGCTGCTCAGCTGCACAAGCCAAGTAACAGGTAATTAGAGATGGCCGATGGCAAGAAAAGGCAAAGCAAAGAGGCTTTGAGGAAGTGGAAAGCAGCAGCCAGCTACATGCAAGCCACACACACGAAAACAAAACAAAAACCCCAAACAAACAAACAAAAAAGCACCCAAATGACAAAACCCTTGTCTTTCAGAGGAAGAATTTCACCTCCCATCTATTCTAGAGTGATCAATTCTGTCTCTCTCCTCAAAATCAGCCTAGGAAAGGAGGACAGGAGCGGGGGCAGGTGCAGGATGTCTGCACTCCTGAAGCAGCAACGGGGAGAGAAACCCAGAACAATGAGAGCAGTTCAAGGGATTGAGGTTTCCTTTGAGACTATAGTCTTTTAACTTCAACACTATCAACGCTAATATTCTGTAGTCTCAAACAAGGAGGCTGAAAGAAAACCAAAATGGAAGTTTTCTTAAAGCCCAGCAGAGAGTACAGGGAACCACACTTTTCTGTTTGGCTGCACATCTGTTGAGTAAAGTAAAAATGGACAGCATGAATGAAGGTTCACTTCTTCCATCTCCTATAATGTTGAGTACTACTTAGCAGTTTCATTAGGAGTTTTACGGTGAATAAATGGATAAACAAGATTCTATTCTTGGAATGAATCCTGGAAAACAATTTCAGGTCTCTTTACATTAAAAAATGGTGGCAAGAATTTTTTGGTAATTCTATGAAGATATTTAAGAATTCACACCAAGGAGATATATATATATATATATATATATATATATATATGATTCATTTTTACAGTATGGAAAAATGGTTTTGCCTTGATTAGGGATGTGTTCCCCAAATTCTCCTACATAGTCCTACCACCACATATACTGGATGCCTCATTATACTTTGGGAATAAACCATCAGGAGAACTCCAACATTTGGAGTCACTCCCTGAGCAGATTCCCTACCACAGAATACTGTGGGATGGGTTTGCCTCAGTCTTTTTGGTTAAGGAAGTTATGCTCACCTAAATAGCAGATGAAGAAGCAAAGTGTTCCCTAAAAACTGTGATATCCAGGAATCTTTTCTAGCTCAGGGAGTATTTATTGTACAGTTAACTGTTTCAAACTCTTATAACATGGCCCTCATAACACAGAACTTCAAAGTTCACCCTTACAAGTGTGACAGAGGGGACACTGAAATTTGGGTCTTCAAAGTCTAGGATTTGTGATCTACCTGCTTTCTTGATATGAATTACCTCATTTCCATGAGGTATTTCCCTTCGCTCTTGTGAATCCAGTCCTTTGCTTCCGGATTTCCTGTGTTTATAGACACAAGCCAAACCTGAGCATTTCAAATCAAACTAAGTCTTCTGTTCAACCCCAAATCACTGGTTTTGACTCATATATACAAATCAAAATTTTTGTGTCAGTCCATTGGGCCAAAAGGAAATAGAAGTGCTTTCAGTATTACTGGCTTCATAGGCATGCAAACTTCAGGCTTGAAGTACAGCATCAAGTCATCACATATTACCATAAGTCAACTACTTTAAATATAAATAGCACGAAGAGCCCAGGACTCTGTCTTGCTGAAGAAGCAGTAAGTGAAAAATTGTTTGGGATCAATGCTGAAATCTTCAAAGCAGATTCACTCTGTCTTTTGCTTCTGATTGGCAAGGAAATACAGAAACACAACATTCCCTAGCCCTTCAATGCAAAAACCAAGTACCACAATTGCCTTCTGCAAATACAACGCTCTGCATGAGGTTTGGGCATATGAAGACTTCGTTGTTTAAAGACCAGCAACAGAGGGTTTCAGGGACCAGTTGTACACTTTGATTCTTTTGATGTAAGAACTTCTATGTAACAATAGAGTCCAGGAGAACTCTTGCAAGGCACTGCATTCTCCTTTTATTAGCTTAGTCCTGAACAATGTATTTGTGCAATGACTCAGAGGAAGGCGCTGCCTCTTGAATGTGAAGACTACACCAGGTAACATGGTAGGCCACTGGTCACTTCAACTCTATCCCCGACATCTGGGGCCATCGTCCAACTCTTTTGGCACTGTGGCATTTTGGAGTTCAGTAACCTTTGAGTGATTGGTTGAAAATTCAGATCTGGTAAAGGAAATAGCCCAACTTCCAGTATACAAAGCCATTCTATAAGGGGAGCTCATAAGGGAGGGAACAAGCTGCTACAGGAGAATTCCAGCGACAGAGGCTACCACAAAACTCCTGTTTAATATGAGACCATCCATGCTGACTGAAGTAGACTGGGCATTGTACACTGGATTTACTCAGGGCCTGCATTTTGTCAGTCTCAGAAATAGCCCCATGTGACAGGATGTTGAAACCACTGAGTTAAATCAAGCAAATCACACCTCTCACACTGCTCAGTGTGGGCACAGGAACAGCCACACGGAGTCAGACCAGAGGTCCATCTAATCCATTGCACCATCTCCAACACCGTATGTATAGGTAGAGTACAAAAATATTATTAGCCCTTTTCATAAAATAAACCTACTGCTATCATGTTTAAAATTATCTAACTCAATATTGTGGCTATACCACGCACGCCTTTCCAACCTTCCTCAGGTCTGGTCTACAGCTAGAAGGCTGAACAGAAGCCAAACCTAAAATTCAAGAGTTTTCTGATTGCTTAGATTCCTCAGATGAGCGGAAAGGTAGGTGTGAATAACACCTCTGAGAAGTAAAAAGATGGGGGAAGCTGGACCACAGACAATCCTGTCCTGGATTGCCACAAACTGCCATGAATACAATCACAAAATAAGCTGGTTTAGTTTCCCTGTGTCCTGTTGGCTTTCACACCCTGTCCTGTACTCAGATCCTTTGCTGAGCTATTTCAGCACATTAAATCGCCAGAAAACCTGACTAAAGATTTCCCACTCTTAACTGACTTCACAAACTGAAATAGCTCAGTTAAGAATCTGTAACTGCAGCTGACAGTGGAGTTCAGACTCCAGCAAAACTTCAACCCAATTTGCTAACAGGGTATCAGCAAAACACACTATACCTGCAATAAAGCTCCCACTTCTAGACCAAGAAGTCAAAGCACAATCAAGAGAAAAATAAGCAAGTCTTACTCATAGAGCCCCCACAGCAAGAGTCACCTAACAGAGTTGTAAGTTACTTCACTATATTTTGTTCTTACACAGAACCTTTCAGGATATGCATGCAAACAAGGCAGCACAAATTTAATAGTGTCTCCCATATCGTACCTCTGGCAGCCTTAACTCTCGCCCTTGAAATCTGACCTAGCCTGTCCTGCGCCTGTTTAGGAGTTAAGAACCTGCACAAGCCAAATCCTTAATTTTATCATCTTTCTACACCGTTGAAAATAATACTAAAAACCCCCTCAGCCTAACGGCAGGAGCACTGAAAACACCTATACACTTTAAGAACTAGTAACGATACTCTTGTGTTTCTGAAGTAGAATTTCAAAATTGAAATACCTGGAATGTCAGCATCTGGTCACGCTGCAGCTTGCTTTACTGGGTTTTAAATCAACCCAATTTTGCTTTTACATTCAAGCAGGTATTATACAGCCAGAGGAACAGCACAACAATATGCGCCCTTGAACTTTCATTTAATTCGCTTCTGAAATGCGACGTGGCACTACTGCAGCCATCAGCAGACGGTCCAACGTTATGTAAACAATTTCAAAAGCCAAAAGGATGTAGAATAGATTAAGCATTAGTTTGGAAGAATAAGGAGTTTGCAGCTTCACTAAGTAAGAAAAAACTACAAAATATACATGTTTTTAGAAGAAGCCATCTGCTTTAGGTTAACACTAGCAAGTGTTTTACAAGCAGCCTCTACACCATCAAGATGTCTTACTGCCTTTGTTGAAGGCAGGCAACAAGGAGTCAAGAGACATCAGAAATTTTAAGTCACCAAATGATTCTATAAGCAAGTTGTGAGGTTGTTCATTCCACCATGAAAACTGGTTAGTCCCATCTGCCAAGATAGTTGGAACATAGGCTGTGTATTACCCAGCATTTCTTAATCCTCTTGCAAGCATAAAAAAAATCAATGTAAGAAAAGAACAATCAACCACCTTCTCCCTCACACACACCTTTGCTCCTCACACACCAATTGCAAGGCATAAGAGCTAAAAAAAACCTTTAATAAATCAGTTTAAAGAGACTGCCTATTACATGGAATGACTACATGCTGCTTTTCAGTCAAAATAATCAAGCTACATCATGAGTTTTTCAGCAGTCTCCTGTGAAACCCATGAAAGGTTTATAAAAACATTATGTGCAAGTAATTATATTAAACATGATTATCCGTCATTAACCATCTCACAACCACAGGACAACAAGTGCTAGTTTGTTATCAAGGGACCAGATATCAAGTCTTGCTCTTTTTGCAGAGAGAGGCACTTGAGTGTGATATTTGTGTCATGCAAGCTACTGACTTCTGGCTGTCAGCACCAACACTGGATCCCAGTTCACCTCCAGACACCTACACATCGCTTTGATGAGCAGTTACATTCTTTACAAAGCCAGAGCTCACTGACATGCAGCACCTCAGCGGTGGTGTACTTCACCCAGGAACCCATCCCTGTGCAGTTTCATTGAACTGAAACACCATTTGTTCTTTGACTTTTATTAAGTTCACTTAGGTTGACCAAATGAGCTTCCCTAAAGTAAACAGGGTTATAAAATATCAGGATGATTCTATCTTTAGGTGCTCCATAGAAACAAATACTTAGTTCAACTAGAAAACTTTAAAAATGACTTTAGATACAAAAGTGTAACAATTATACTGCGCGATACATCTTTATATATCACTAAGCTCATGAAATTAAAATTTAAAAAGTTTTTGCACCATCAAGAACAGCCACAAGTCCTGAACCTCCATTGTTTACGCATCCTTTATCAGAGTAAACTGAAACTTGGGAATGCTTGGGATTCAAAATACCCTGAGCACATACTAGTGCAACACCACAAAGCATACATAATCCATCGGAAAAAGGGGGGGAAAAAAAAAAAATAGCAAGAATCAGATGGTGCTTTATTATACAAGCATGAAAGTAAGTTCCTTTGGAAACTAACTTCTTGGGTGGACTTCTGGACCAGTGAGGTAGCCCAATGGGAGAGATAAAAGGTGGAAGTGGAACTTGGTCCCCACGCGTGATACCTGCCAGGCGGTCCCACCCCGGGGCGAGGCCGGGGCCCGGCAGGCCGCCCCCCGTGTGGCGGGGGGCCCGGCGCCGCCCGAGCGGGCCATAAAGTGCAGCAGCAGAACACGATCCAGACAAAAGCAATGTAAACAGGTGACTGATACCGGTCTCTTTGTCCGCACCGCGGCCAAGGCGAGGCGCGGGGAGCGGGGCCCCGCAGGCTCAGGACGGCAACACGGGGAAGCGGCGCACCCGCACCACGGGGGACAGGTCCACGCCGAGGATCCGCTGCGCCCGCCGCCGCGCCGCCGCCAGGCTCCGCCGGCTCCACACGCTGCCCCGCACACGGATGGTGGGGAACGTGGTGAGGCGGGGGGTGGCCGCCTTCCAGATCTCCTCCAGCGACTTGCCGCCGAACGGCTCCCAGGCGGCCGCCGCCGGGCTGCCCCGCCCGCCGTCCGCCTGCTGGCCCGGCGGATC
>VZRO01006733.1:771784-788640 GCA_013397915.1 Daphoenositta chrysoptera
TATATTTAAAATATACTTTATACTTTATACTTTATATAAAATATAAAATATTAAAGTATATTTAAAGTATATTTAATGTTATTAATGTAGATACAGTTCAAAACTCCTCAAGTGTGATTTATATAAGCTTTCCCAAATTTTCTAATAATTTATAGTTCTGTAGCACTTGGTTCACAGTATTTCTTAAAATAATTTTAAAATTCTTGTGAATTCATGCCAGTACATAATAAATATCAAAACTGGATAATTTGAACACATTAATTATTTTGACCATTTTCGATAACACTGCTACAAAGAAAGAATAAAAATAGATTGACAGTATCTTGAGAACTGGGCTTTTAGATTGCACGTTTTAAAAGGAAAGATTCTCTGTAGCTATAGATACCCTTCATTTCAATACAGGCACAACGACAGATACTAGCTGAGGTTCTGACCCTACACATGATCTGCATTATTATAAAGGCTCTCCACAAAAGAGGCGGGTTCATTCATCCTTGGTGAACCTGCAATGGCTCCAGGTGGATTAGTAGTTTATTTACCAGTACTTTAAGATTATCTTTCAGAAATGCAATAAATTCAAAATGAATTTTTTGATGTGTTTGTTCTCACAGAGACATATATGAATGTTATCAACCAGCAATTAAATGAAATACTTTCCAAAGTATACAAGTGCCCCAAACTTCCACTGTAAAGTCAAAAAGTAGTCAAAGTTAACAAATCACCTACATTTGATCCCTATTCCCCTCAGCTATCTTTGGAAGGCTCCTCCAAGTAAGAAATGATAGTGGTTTAATCTTTTACTGACCTAATTAAACCCGTGGTAAGCCCTAGTGTGGTCACTTACTCCAGTTTGTTTTAGTTCATACAGGCTACTACTCAGTTTAAGCTCAGTGAGCCATTGTTGCTCAGATCTAAGAGTATCCACATACAGGTTACTATTGGTTTAATTAGAGCCATCTAATTAAGCCAGAATTTTCACTGCCCATTAGCATTCCCTTACGTCTGCATTTTGAGTCGGAAGCTTTCAACACTGGGAACTCACAGTTAAAGTCCCGGTGCATTGTCTGGAGGGAGCTGCTGAGTGCTCGGCATTTGCAATTCACGGCCTGAGCCATTCATTTTTCCCTTGCAGGCAGTGAGAACTGCAAATGGCCCATCACTTTGGAAAAAGTGATCATTATTTAGAAGTGTAAATGAAGATGCCAGAGGCTAACCTCAGGTTTTGTCTGAAACAAAGACTGGTGTCTCTGGTCTATAGCAATGGATTGGACATGTCATAAGAGAGAAATACCACATTTATCCTCAGCATTACATCCTACATGCACCAGAATCATCTTCCTTTTCATATTCTTCATATTCTCCATTCCTTCTCTAGCTTGTTCCAGATCCAGATTCTTCCTGGTTGTCCCTCCCTGACTGAAAGCTGAATTGCTGAAATTCCTGCCTGTTTGCTTCCTGCCAAAATGAGCTGGTATTTCCAAAAGCACCACTTCCTCCCACTGACTAATATAGTACAATATCCTACAATACAGGTTTGCTTTGCTTGCTGTGTGTTCTGTTTTATCCCACCTTGTTTACAGAATTAAACAATTTAGTTACAAAGTGGATAAGATAATTTGTAGACCTTGATATGTACAGGCCACACACAATAGCAAAGGAAAAATAAATTAGGAAGAAAACAATAAAGAAAACTGAAAGGCTGAGACTCCAGGACTGATGCAACAATTATTGATAATGAACCATTGCTGAAAATGGTTCCCAGACATAATCTCTATTTGCATAAAATTTGAACCAAAACAAACACAAAAACAACAAAAAAGGCCAGCTCACCAAGGCAGAGGTTGTAGAATGGCTTTCCCCAGTGGCAGGCATTTTCTAGCAGACCGTTCTTGTGCCAGGAGAGGTTTAAACACATGAAGATGGAGAGTTTTCCTGTTATACAGAAGTGTAAAGATTAGAAAGGGATTAAAATATTAACAGAGGAAGACAAATGGATTGCAAGAAAATGCCTCACCTCATGGCAAACTAAATCACTGAAGTCTGATGTAGGCTAGCTGTCAGCATGGATATCAGCATTTCACCCATTTATCTCCATTGATTTTAGAAAAGTGTTATGCTTAGTTCAGATAGGAATCCTCTTGGAATCCTGATTACAGTGAAATAAAATTTATCACAGTTGCAGATATATCTTCAGTCAAAAAGTATCATTTTCTTACACCAATCTCTTCTTTGAATTAACCTACAGTTATGTGACATCCAGAGCAAAAGTGGAGAAATGTGACAAAAACAAATTGGTCACTCTTAAGTCAGTTCAGCTCCTGTGCAGCTTCCTTTCCCTTCTCATGTGCTATCTTCCAGTACGTTAGCTTTCCTGTAAGTTACTCACAACTTCATATTTGGGATCAAATCCCTAGTTACTTCCACTTCAAACAGCATCTCAAGGTTCTGATCCAGAGATGCACCATTTAGTTACAGCTAGCAAAAAGGTATTATTTCCAGCAGTATGTCATGTGCTGATATTAAAGATGAATGAAGCTGGTGAAACTAGGTTAAAGAGTTTCCACTGGGAAACCATTTGTATATATAGCTACTGGTTATCTGACACATCTGTGTTTGACTCTAACTCTCTCACTATCACTCAACTCAGTTGTCTCAAAGTATGGCTGATACAGTGTAGGATTCCTTTAGTATAATTCATTGGCACTACTGCTTTTTGTAGAGCTGACTAATCAAGCACTGGTAGAAAAACATGAGCCATGGTCTCCCAAAAGTGTTGTAAGCCCTGAGCTGTTGCTTGCTCTAAATTAATCACCAAAATAACTTTTCTGAAAATTCTGACATCTATGGCAGTGTAAAGTGTTTTGGAATTTTGAAAATATCTTCAGGACAAACCCCCTCTTTCCTGTCCAAGCTTAGTTGACATGGAGATATACTTCACCAAGTCTAGCAGTTTCTGCATTTGAAATGCAGAGCTCTGTAAGGTGACAGAACAGTGTTGGGGGCAGTACAGGGAGGCTGCTCCACCAGGGAAGGCACGGAGGCCTGAGGGTGACAGCACAGGCAGGAGCACTGCCTCACCCGCGGCTGTCAGGAAGTTTTGTTGGTGAGTCCAGATCAGGAGCAGGTCTGGAGGCAGCGATCAGGGTCAGCCTCAGGCACTGATCACCCGGGTCTGCCACGATGAACCCGGTCTGAGGCCAAGCCAGGAAGCCAAGTCAAACCAGGGTGGCAAGGTCCAGGTCAGAATGAGAAGGTTTGAGAGGGAAATGCAGACTCAGCTGCAGGCAGAAGAGCTTCAACTTAAAAGCAGCTCCCAAGGGAAGGAGGGGAAGGCCCCCTCTCTTCCTTTTCTTTGCAACAGCTCTTACCAGCAAAGAAGCTGAGCTGGACTCAGACAGCCAAACTTTTTTGAGCTGGGAGAAGCACTGAATGGACTGAATAGACTGAAGGTCCATCTGTGATAGTACCAGCTGTAGAACCGGTGTCACGCTTTTGGTTTTGCCCTGAAGGCCAGGTACTCTGACTCCTAGCTATCTTCTGTATGTTATTCTCCTCTAACACCCAGGTAAACAGAGGCAGAAAAAAGAAGAACCAGCACCACTATGGCTGCAGCACTCAGATTCCAACCCTCTCCCCATCAACAGTGTGAGAATTGACACCACTAACTTCTAAAGTTTCACCTCATTATTTTTGTGAAGAGACGAGGACTGTAACTACTGCTGCACCCAACACCTTGGTACAGCAACCCCCACAAATCATGACCTGAAGAAATAGCTCCCACCATTCTCAAATTTTCTCTTGATTCCCAAGGGTTTTTGAGGTCATCCTTATTTCATTATGTGTATCACTACCCTTTTCATCTACTACTTCTTCTCTCTGTCAAGCTAATGCCTCTTTTTTTAACACAAACAAACCCCATTCATCTTTCATTTCCTCTCTGTATAATGTTCCTCTTGCATGCTGTTCCTTCTGCTCTCAATCCATTTTCATTTTCTTCTTTGTCGCCTTTTTCATTTTTCTTTCACCTGTCACCAACCCATGTCATTCCTTTCCACCTAGACCTAGAAAAGTTGTCGGTATGAAATTTAACATGGTGAAGAAGCAACTGGATGGTTTCTGTACACAGAATTAGTGCTTAGACTTCTAGCCTGTGAAAAACAGGCTTATGGGAAAGAGAAATGGGGAATGGTTGTCTGCTGTTTCTTGTAAAACAAGATCTAGAAGGTGAAAAATCAAATTCTCAGGTGGGAAACAAGAGACATTTTCTATGCAGTGCATAATTGAGCTGTGGAAGTAATTACAAGATGCCATGGGTTTCAAAAGTTTACATGATCCGAAGAATAATTAGACAAATTCATGGTTGAAAATAATCTAACAAGCACTATTAAAAGAAATCCTACCACAGGACCAGGCCTTGGCCTGGATGTGCTAGAGAGAAGCTTTGTTGTCTCCCCAGGATTAAACCCTGAGGATAGCCTGGAGATGCCAATCCTCCTCCAGGTACATAAGTGGCAGTTGCTATGCTGGCGATGATGAAAATAATAATTAACATTACAGGGCTAGATAAAATTATAGTTCTGAAGGATATTGCAACAAGGTGGCCTAGTTTGAGGGTGGGAAGCATGGTGGAGACAGAGGCCCAGACTTCCCCTCTAGCATGTAAAAACTAAACCCTATAAAGAAACTTGTGATTTTTGTTTACAAACTTTGGACTTACTAATTTTAAAAGGAATAAATACTGGTAGAATACTGCCATCACTTATTTAACCCATAAGCAGGCCTCAAAGACTATAATTAGAAAGGAGGAAAAAAGAAGAAAATTAGATTCTTACCATAACCAGTTTTAACTGGGAATATGTTAATACAAGGTGGTACCTGCTGAACAAAGTAGTTTACCATGAGAAAATAGAAACCTATAAGGCTGAGAAAAATATCCGACTTGTCCTGTCCTCATGCAGAAAGTGAAGGATGTAATCACATACTTATTTTAGGCATCTAAGTGAGATGCTGAAATGCCCATAGAAAATGCATGAATTTCCAATTAAAGCAAAAAGTGGCCTTCTGGTTTCAGATGCTCTGAATTTGTGTTCAAAATACACTAAAGTAGATAGTGTGCATGCTCCAGGATTGCGTTCTTGGATTTTTCCAGGCACTGGAGTGCACACACTCTTCCATTTTCGAAGCAATAGGTGTACTGAGCTGACACAAAGGAATGCTTCTGTATCCACTACAAGCAGAAAAAATATTAAATGCCAGTAATGAGAGAGTCATCACACTTCACCCGAGACCAATGGAGATCAGTATCAATGTAAAGCAAAGGGAGAACAAGAGACTTACCACCCTGAAGAGATAGATGTCTGTCACAGCCCTAAAGAGTTTTTGAATGTGGGCCAACCATGTGCTGTACAGATGTTCGCTCTGGTTACCTGTGGGAAACACTGGAAAATCCTGGAATCAGGCATCCTGCATGTCAGGAAAGGCAGATGTATTCCGGACCATCCATCTGTGCACAGTAAACCTCTCTACACTGAGTGTTGCTCTGAAAATAAGGCCACCCTTAGGGAAACTGTGCTTCAGTTAATGCCAAACAGCTGCAAACCAGTTTTGAGTTGAGTGTACATATTTGTAGATAGCTGTTAGCAGCTGGCTAGCTCTCTGCCTGCAAAGACTCCAATAATGTCAAGGTTATTTTATTAACACTGAGTGACTTAATGAATGGATTTGGTTATGTGACACGTGGTTGTATGAGCACACGCAAGGAAGTCAAGCCATTGAATCTAAACCATAAACAAGCTACCTATCATAAAACAAACATCAGACAAACAGTAATAACACAACTGACTGAAAAGGAATGGGAACATGCCCTCTGCATTGCACAGTACCATATTCCTTCACCATAGTCTAGAATGTTCTCGGCTGAATTCTTATCATTTACCACCGCAAGGCTGTGAGCACAAGGCATTCCCTGTCTGTGTTACATCCCTGCCGAGTTCCTATGAGTCATTTATTTCCTAGATGCCTTTTCTACATCACTGATGCCTTAATCCCAGCTCTGTGCATAGATTTCCTCCTCCTCCCGATAGATACTTTGGAGGTCCCTGCAAGAAGCAGCAACAGAGAAGCCATTGGCTTCAGCAGTGTTGTAGGCACAACCCTCCTGCTTTGGCCAGCTCTGTGGTCTCCCATCACAGCTGGATGGCTGAATGCAGGAAGAAGTTCCCCCACGTGGGACAGTTCATGTGCCCGTGCTGTCCCCGTGTCTGGCAGGAACAGACTGAAGGCAGGAGAATGCCCTTGTGGAAAGTCTCTGGCTGAAAATGTCAGCAAGTTACACCCACTCCAACCAAACCAAGCCAAATGGCAGATGTTCTCTCTTTCTAAAGGGAAACAACCAGCTTCTCTATTTCCCTCTTTCTTTTTTTTCTCTAGGAGAAAACAAACTTTACAGCAGGCTTTTCTTCATCTTAAGTCCACCAAGTGAGTGCTGAAGAAACACATTTCCCAACAGTCCCTTGTGCTGAGGTTCCCAGTGAGTTCCAGCTCTCCCTGATAGAAATAAATTATTGTGCCCTCATTTGCCCCCTGTATTTGGCGTTTCTTCCTGACCAATGAAAGGCCAAGAGCATCTGCAATTTAGCAAATACAGTCCATCTCCCATGGCCAGTGACTGAGGATGGGAGGCAGGGAGGGCTGTGCCACCACCAGCTTCAAAGGTGAACAGCTCATCCTTCTGCCTACCCACACAGATTTTCTGAAAGTCTTTTAATCCAAGGAGGCTTTTTGGGGGTTGGTATTATTCTAAATATATTTTAAACTTATTAATAGAGGTCAAACATTTAAAAATTTTATCTTTCAACTTAGAGCTGGATGTTTCTTAAAACATTCAATTTGCTCCAGAAAAGCCTAGTATTGAAGTTAATTACCATTGCTGCCTGCATACCATCTAACTTCATACTGTTCATCAGAAACTGTGTCTTCTCCTTTTTAAAATATCATTTCCTGTAAGTCAGCACGCAGTTCTTCTGGTATGCTTTTTCTTTTCTTTGAATACAGTATGACTTGATCCTCTTCTCATGTTACTGGAAAAGTATTTATAACGGTTTCATAACCATTTGACTTCTTTTACTGAACTGTATTTGCTGTATCCCTTTTGCTAATATCTTGACTAGGACCTTTACATTTGAATTTAATAATTTTTCCTGGACTCTGCTTTCCTGTGACAATAAATCGAGGGATAATTATTATCTTAAGAGCTTGAATAGAGGCCAGCTAACCAGCAATCTGCTGATGCTCTGAGGGTGCTGAGTTTTACCATGCTACATGGTGATATTCTGCCAGATAATATTCTGTCATAGATATCCCATTGTGTCTAATAACTGAAGTGACAGTAGATTTCATTTAAGAGCTTTCAAAGACTTTTACCTGAGAAGCTGTGAAGAGAAGGTGGCTGTACAAAAGCAGATGGTTTGAAGAAAAAGGCTAGGCTTCCATCTGATGCCCAGCATCACATATGGCTGGCTCAGTATTCCTGGTATCACTCAAGCAGATCTTTGTGCCTGTGATGGTTACCTGGCCCACACAGTGGGAGAAATAAAGTCGTTAAGTTCCTCAAATGTGGCCATCTGAGCTGAAAGAAGGGATAGTGCAGGACTTACGGAAAGGTTTGACAAAAGCATGGGTAATGCTCATGCTCCCGGGTACAAGGCAGGGAAACATTTTGCAGAAAATTATGTCAGAAAGATGAAACAAATGGAAATTAAAATGGAGTCAGGAAGATTCACATTGCTGGAAGATTGCAGAAGCCAGGACACATGAAGCAGCTCCAGCATCAGCAGCCATCCTCTCAAGCAATGCATGTTCCCCAGTGACAATTTCAGACAAACTTTGTATGTAGGTGTTAGTGTCCTCAAGATGTCAGAAGCCTCACTGGTCCAGGTGGCACCCCTGGATAGGTGAGGTTTTCTGGGCACCCCCAGCTGTAACCCCCAGCAAAGGCAAGCTGAAAAAGTGTTTGGAGACCGCAGCTCCCCATGTGAGCTCCTTAATCTGAGCTGTCTGCTCACCCCTGGCAAAGCCTCAGCTCCAAACCTGGTGGCCAGCTGGAAGGTAGCCCTGGCACAGCACCCTGAGCTCTCCCATAAAGCCTGTCCTCAGCAAGAGAAGTCCTCCCTTTCCTGTCTTGCTCTTCTCTGCCTAGAACTGGATGTCCAGAACTGGATTTAGATGACACATGTCACAAACATGACACAATTTACCTGGTGAGTTGGTGGGATGTGAAAGCTCTGCTAACGCTTGTTTTGGAAGACACGTGTAGTTGAAGCACAGGTAAGTCAAAATCATTGCCACCAATTCTCTTCCAGAAACACAAACACTTTTCATTTCCGTACCCTATGGATCTTTAATTACTTAGATATTTACGGCTGAAAACATAGACCCAGCTAGGGGTTAGGTTAACTACGGGTTAACGCGGGTAACGCTGGCGGCGGACATTTGGGTGACTCTGGAGAGTACTTCATTCTCCACAGCCCGTGAGCGAACCGGGGGCAGGCGGAGGCAGACACCCGGCGCCGTCCCCGCCGTCCCACGGGCGGCAAAGCCGCGGCGCTGTTCCTGCCGGCCCAGCAGGTGTCACCCCAGCACCGGGCTCCTGTCCCCCGCGTGACGCCATGCCGGCGCGGGCCGCGCGGCCGGTGACGTCACGCCCGCGGCCGGTGACGTCACGCCCGCGGGCGGTGACGCAGCCACGGCGAGCGGGCAAATGCCAGCGGTGGCTCCCGAGAGCGAGAGCTCGTCGGAGCCGCTTGGCTGCGTGGCCCTGGCCCGGCCGCTGTTGCCGCAATCTGTGGCACCGCAGCAGGGCAGGGATGGCTGGGCAGGGTCGGGCACAAGGCACAGCCCAGGAAAGGTCACCGGCTTAACTGCCTTGGCACAAAACTGCGGGCAGGGGGCACGTCCCTGCGTGGGACGGCAGGTCAGAGATGCCAGGTACCACAGCTCAGCTACGGTCACGTCACAGAGGGTTTGTGGTCAGCTGAAATGTCTGGGTTCATGCCAGCCAGTGTACTCCTCACTGATAAACCTCCAAAGGCTGGTCTAAATCCTCCTCCATGGGCTGGATCTGGACTTGTGTTCAATTTCCTAGCGAGTTACACTGCCAAAAACTGCACATGTATCGCTCCGAGCACATCAAATGGACCTTCCTTTCTCCCTGGCTGCAGCACCTGCGATGGATTTGCTTATCTCGAACTCCACAGTGTTTCAACATACATAATTTGGTTAAATGAGATTATCAGACTAACTCAGATTCAAACAGCTGGTTTCTTCCCTAATCACTAGTGAAAAGAATCCTTGCTTTTTGTACCCTTCCTTTCATGGAATTAAGGCTGAAAAACAGGGTAATGCCAAGTTCCTTTGAAATGACTGCCAACACAACCACTGCTACCATTGCACATGCACCCTCTGAGCACAAAATCAGATCCTTTCTGGACCTTCAGTGTTCTTGGCTGCACACTTTTCATCCCTTAACTACATGGAATCCTAAAATACATTTTTTCCTGTGGCACCCCTCAATGGACCATGCATCACCTAAACAAATATTTTGTTAAGAATGCCTTGTATGGTCATTGGCCTCCATATATTTTATCTACCATAAGTCTCAGTGAGGTTAGTTCATGGTACTCACCTCACTGGTACCAGAGCATTTCACAAGCTGAATCTGGGATTTTAGATGGATCAGCTTTTGACGTGCCTTCACTCTCAGCAGATGGACACTGCTCTGAATATCTTGCTGTTTATCCAGGGGAAACTGAGTTAACTCAGCCAACATTGTTCTTTCCTGAGCTTTTAACATGCCCAGTCAATTCAGGTACTGAACAGTCAAGCCACGGTCTTCTGGGTTGCTCCCCCTCATTAGCAACCTCCTGGGTGCAAACACTTAACTTCTAAACTCCCAGCAACACCTTTTCAAATGTCCCTTTCATCTACAACCATGGCCATGCCAATTACTTGAAACAGAGGCAAAAGTAATGAAAAGTATGAATCAAAGTGTGATTGCCACCTCCAATGCACAGCCTGTCAAGACAAAGGAGCCACTACACTCTTCTGGGCTTCACTTTTTGACAGAAATCTGAGAAGCTTCACAGGTGTTAGGGTCCGAGGGACCGTGTACCCCAGTGCCAGCAGGTCACCCTTCCTCGGGGAAGCTCTGTAGCACTGATCCTCATTGCTAAGGACCAGCTTCCCACCACATCTGCAGCCACTCCTCAGGGGCAGGCCCTGCAGTGCCTGCTATCCCAATACCTGCAACTTCTGTGCCTAAAACAAGCTCTGATATGAAGCCTTTTGTAGTCGCTCTTCTGGAGGCATTTTCAAAATGCTGTCTTCAAAGTCACTTGTTCATTCAGGTTTGTTACACATCCCTAATACCAATAATTCCTCCATGGTGTTATCTTGTCCTCTTCCTCTGGATCTAGCAGGGATTCACCTTCTATGCATTTATTTTATTTTCTTCTCTTTAATGGAACCCAGAAGAGTCCAAAGCCAATCTGGATTATTTTAGATCATCTGAGATCAGAGAGGAATTACCATCCAAGGATCCTCCCATGTGTCCCTCATCTTTATACCCTTATTCATGACAACCTACCACACACTTTTAGGGTACTGTTGTACTTTGGAAAGACTGCAGCATCTATTTTATCCAGGACTAGGCTGCCCTCTTCAAGAAGGAAAATCACACCATCTCAGCTAAAACATTCTGTTATTGGAGACACAAGGGAAAAATACTGGGAAAGAACATCAGCTTCCCAGGGAAGAACAATTGCTCCCTGCTGGGATGAAATACAAGGCTCCTGCATGTCTGCCTCATTATGTGAATTTAGGAAGACTTTCTGTAGCTTCTGAAATGCATCAAAGAAACTCTGAATGCTGTTCATGAGATTATTATTGTGGGCTATGGGTGTTCAGTAGCTGATAGACAGGCAATGAAAAACTAAAAAGAGATCCAGTTCCACGCCCTGCCTGTTTTCAGCCACACAGGTGCTGCAGGCAAGCTGGCCTAACTTGACCAACATACTTGGGGTCGGTGTTCTACATGCCCTGGAAAACATGATCTGGCCAACTGACATATTTTAACTGTAGAAAGAGGAGACATTAAAGGTTTCTAAGTAGTGTAGCAGATATCTAGCTGATACTTGAGGTGGTGTACTCTGAGTCATGGTGCAGAGACTGATATTTCTACATTCCCTTTGAGCTTTGGGGTGCAGAACTGCAACACAAAGTGTAGATCAAGGAAGAATAATGCACAGCTTACTTTGTGGAGAGTATGAAGAGCAGGTTCTGACCAGCAGTTTGCAGCAGTACCTTTTCAGAAAGGACTGGGATAGTCCCACCCAAACTGGGCTTAGTTACCGTGTCCTCCCTTGCTGAACGGCTCAGCCTTCAAGCTGTGAAACACTAAAAAGGCTTTGCAAAACTTTGTTGGACACACCTGGTTTTCCACTGCTAGGAAAGTATGGGGACATGCATTTTATAGATAATGCAATATTTGTGATGGCAACTTAGGGGATACTAAAATACCAGGCATGTCTGGCAGTACCAGCTGTTTTATCTGGGCTGTGTTTCCATGTTTGTCTTTAACCAGCCCTGGCTGACACAGACAATGGACAGCCATCTATACTGACACACGATGAGGCAATAATCAGCACTAATGCTGTCCTCGATTTGTGTGTAAGGGTTGACATTTCCCATGCAGAAGTTTGGTTCACAGCTTTTCTCAGCTTTCATTTCTAGGAAGCAAAAATACAAAGTTCCAGGTCTGAAAGTGGCTTTTACTGGTCATGGTTATGCTGGCTGGCAAGGCTTTGATTGGTCTGTAAAGACAGAAGCTCTATACTCCAATCTGAGGACAGGTGTTTATTTAGCAAACCTACCACTACGATGAGGTACCACCTCCAGTGTATGGAGTGTTGTGAGAGATGCAAACCCAGCATCCCAACAGGATTCCCAGCTCCCAGACAGAATCCCAAGTCACCTCCTTAAAAAGACCTGCCCACAGGCTTTCTGTACAATGGATTCAGCATTTTGAAATGAAATCCTGTTTTTCAGTCCGCAAAACTCCCCAGATGTGGTGATCTGGACACTCTGCTAAGGCCACCTCTTAAAGTTTAAAGCTGTGGGAAAGGACTAAGGGTGTGTTTCCAGAAAAGCTCAGGCTGGGAAAGAGCTTTCTTTGTAGCCAATTTTTTTCAACTAGACTCTGTGGAACAAATAGATCTCTTTAAATGTCTTTTCAGTATTTCTGAGTATTATGACAACAGATCAATTAGCCTGTGGGGTGCCTGAAACTCTGGTAAGAAACACTTTTCTGTCTAAAGGATATGTTGCTTTAATATACAGAGAGACGCAATGAGGTAATTTAAAGGGAAAGAATTTTACATTACTCGTGTACAAGAACAGAAATACAGAAATCCTCTGATAAAAGTCTAGCCTTACATAACTCCTATGCAATGCAAATATATTTACCTCCTCACAGACTGAAGGTTACACCAAAAATTTAATAAATGGCTGAGCAAATTTTCAAAGATTAAGAGCAATAAATATTAGGACAGGAAGATAGCACTGCAACACAGTTCAGAGATCTTGTCTAGAGAAACCTCATATTGTATCAGAAAATTAGACTCATTACTTTCTGTGTCAGAAACTTTCAGAGACTGAGGAATTCCTGTCCATATCCTATATTAAAGAACAATTAATATAATGCTGTTAGACTAGAGGCCTTGTTGGAACTGTAAACTCCTTTTCTTTATATTTCTATTTCTGACCTCTTTCATTTCCTCTGTCATGTCTCAACACCACAAGATGATGCAATGTTGCATCACCACCTAATACTGAGACCTCTCTCTGTCAGCAGCCATAAAAACTTGTGAGTTTCTCCACCCCTTAAGAAAAACCAGTGATCTTAAAAATCTGTTTACATACGCTCTGCTACCACGAGGAGTACGTCTCTCTCTGACAAACTCATACACGTGTGAACAGACAAAAAAAGGCATTCAAGCCAGTAAGAGGTATTATGAGAGTTTTACACCTCAGCTGATGTGTGCGTGTATGTGGTACAGAGGAAACAGCTTGTACTCCCACCCTGTGCTTTAAATACCTATTCTGAAGTATAACAGCCTAAATCAGTAAAATGGGAGACAAAGTCTTCAGCAGATGTATCTCAGAAAGCTTCTGAACATCTGCTGTTTCCTGTTTGCGAGCTTAAGGTGTTTGAAGTGAGGGATTTTGTACAAAATCTCAGTCACCAGGAGCACCAACCTATTAGGAGAAAAGCAAAGAGTGGGTATTTCTTGGAGGAGATGGGAAAGAGGTAGGAAAGACTCCTCTTTTCTTTGTTAGAGATTTGCTGACTCTGCTCTGCCTACAGAGGTTCACAGAGATAATTTCTGGATCGGGCCACAAGGCTTCTTCCATGCCCAGCAGACCTTAAAAGGTTCCCCTGCACCGAGCTTCTACCTGGAAATCCAGCTCATGTAGAAGACATCTCACAGAGGACTTCACTGCCTCCAGAGGGGTGCAGCAAGAGCCCACCCTTAATTTGTTCTTCTGGATCCCCTTATTCCCCCAAAGTCTCCTCCTGCTTCCCCAGGCAATGACCAGCATCAGTAGAGCTGCCTTTTGTGAATGGAGGACAGATCTGCAGGCAACACTTACCTGTTACATCCCCTTCACAAGCAGATCCCACACCTAGAACATGATGCAAAAGCCAAACTAAAATTCAGCTCACTCCTCCTCTGCTTGTAGGCAAGTTATAGCAAGAAGAAAAGCTTATTTTTGAGACCAAAGTTACCATATGATCGTGCATATGGACAAATCAATGACAGTAATGTTAATACAACTGATTACATACTTACATGATCAGTTTTCACAGCAGAGCTGTAAGATAAAGGGATTCTGTCAACTTATTTTTAACCCTCCACTGAATGCATCATAAAGAGTTTACAACCCAATTAGAAAATTCCAGCTTATAAATTCTCCAAGGAAGGAAAACTCTACCTATCATTCCATCAGGATGCACAATGTATCATACAATGGGGTTTTTCCATTTTCTTTACATAAAGAAGCAATTACAAAACTGAATGTAGCTATTGCTGGGTTTAGGCAAGCAGGCTTTGACTTTGTTGTTACAAGACATACAAAGCTTCTGCATTTAATTTTTTTTCACTGCTGGCAATATAGAAAATAAAAACCAACCCAAACTATTAGATACTATTTCCTAAATTGCAATGAACCCAGTTTGTCATGATAACAGAACATTTATATCCAGCATGTCAGTATATAAAGTTGTTGCTGAGCATTTAATGTGGCTGTTATTCTTTATCACAGTTTCTCCACTAAAACACAAAACCTGATGTTTGACTGTGCAGAGGATACAAAAGATACCATCTTACATTTTTTCAACCTCCAAAACTCCCATTTAAGATCATGACAGCAATTCCTTGTCATATTTTTATTACAGCTGGTAGATAAAGGAAATAATTGCATTTTGACTGCACCCCACAAGATTATATTAGCAAAATGATTGCTTCTTTGCATGACTAATTTTGATTAAATCAGCTTCATTTAAATATCAAATTGTGTTCTTCACCTTTCTTCATTAAGCCATGGTATTTTCAAAGTTCCGTTTTTGATATGGTAAAATATGCATTTCAATTGATTGTGCAGGCTGTTCTTGGCTAAAAAACCCCAACAAACCAAATGATAATTTATGGGAAAGGGTTTAAGTCACATTTGGAAATGAACAGGGATAAAATAATGTTAAAATGTGTATTTCCAAAGAATGTACAACCTATAAGGAGAGCATCCTTGCCTACAGCAAAGTTTGTATTACTTGATTTGGTAAAAAAGGCAATAAAGAAAATGGAGCTGTATATAGACGAGCTGAAGATTAACTGCAAAAATGTAATATTTTATTAACCTACTAAATTCTGAAGAGAGTAAGATTTTCAGTTTACCAACCTTTCTCAAATTTAATATGTAAAATAATTTATTCTTTCATTGCAAACAACCATATATTGACTTATAGCTATTTTAAAAATGTTATACAATTCTGGCTGAAATCAATGTGAAACGTGTCATTTGCTCTGGCTGTAAATTATCCCCTCTACAACCATCTTTTGACAAATGAGTCTTTTTATTCAGCTGCTCAAATCTCCATATGTTTGTGCATCCCCAAATAAAGTCCATGGATTTTACCAGGATTAGTCGCCAAACTGGCTACACTTGTGTTCCCAGAGTGATCCATCTGGGGATCCAGCCAACAACAACAAAAAAAGACTTCCTATTTTGATAAGGCTTTAAAATATCTTTTAAAGCATTCAGGAATGCTGTGCAAAGCTGAACTTCTTTGACAGATATTACCCATTGTACCAGGCAAAACCAAGCACGAAGTGAGTCTTCACCATGTTTCCCCTACACTGCACACACATGACATGAAAGTTGTTGAAGGTTTTTGCTTTGCTTTCATGTAGAGGGGAACTTGAGGCCAGTACAGAGTTACTACGATTCCTTACAGACACAGTTCAGCGTAATGTATATTCATTCTGAAACAGAAGTTTCTCTTTTCTGCTTGAGGCTGACATGATTCTTAACGCTATGAAAAATTATTTTTTCAGTCAAAAGAATCCATCCATGCTATAACAACAATTATCCAACTTTTTATAATAGCTTCTGTACATGTAACATACTAGTTATTTCCTTCTGATACTTCTTTTTTCTATGGAAATTAAGAACCTAGGAAAATCGTAATAATTTTTATAGTCTTTGTGGCAACTTATGGTCTTGGAGAGTGTTCCCTGAAGATGTAACCTTATGTCAGCATGGCTTTCAGGGCAAGTGTGTGCACTCTGTGCCATATAGAATTCCCCTGTGAATCTCATTGCAAGGTCTGGGTCAAAAAAAGTTCTCAACATAATAATGGAAAGAGTTTTGCTGTTCACTCTGAACAAGAGCTGTGGAGACAGAAACACTCAGCTCCATTCAGAGCCAGACAGCAGCCTGGATGGGGAAAGAGTGGTGAGGGGGAGTTGTTTGTTTGTTTGAATTGGATGTGAATGATTATGCCTGAGCTGCATTTGGAGTCTGGCACCGTAAGGCTGATGAATTAATCCTCCTGCTGTGGGCAGCCTTGGCAAAGCCTTAGCTGGAATACTACTATGTCCAGTTTTGAGCAGTGCTTTCCAAAACAATGTGGCCCAATTGGCAAGAACCTGGAGGCGAGTTACAGGAATCACAGGAGGTCTAACGAACATGACCTAGAAAGGGAGATCCAGGACTGCCCTGTCTGGAGATAGAAAAATAGTAGAAAACCAGTAACACAGAGAATTCAAACAAGAAAGTAGCTGGAGGGGACGGAGGAAGAAAACCCCCAAACTGCACAAGAGGAATAAGACAAGCAAGATGCTCGATCTGTAGGAGAAGACATTTAATCAGACAGCACGAAAATCTTTCCTAAGCAGAAGACCACCACGCCTGGAGTAGGTTGCCATCTCCAGGGTTTATTAGGGCAGTTTAGACGAACTAATTTGTCCCTGCCCTGAGGTGTGGGGCTGAAGGAGCTGTCAGGGCTGGCCGGGCAGGCGGGCGTCGCTGCCGGAGTGCCAGGGCACGCCGGCTGTGGGGCCCGGGCAAGGAACGCTCGGGGAGCTGCGCCCAGGGAGGTTCTGCTGCCTGTGCGGACAGCAGGACAAGCCCTGCGCGCCTTGTGCGGGCGACTGAGCCTCACCGCGGCTGCTGCCGTGCTCCCGCCCCGCCGGGGGGCCGTGCGCGCTCCGCCCGATGCGGCCGGGCCGGGCCGGGGCCCG
>VZRO01006733.1:788909-845408 GCA_013397915.1 Daphoenositta chrysoptera
CCCGGCCCCTCTCCGCAGGGCTGTGCGGCTGGCCGGGCGCGCCCTGCCGCCCCCGCCGCAGCCGGCGCTGCTGAGCCCCCCGTGCCGCCCGCTCCCTCGCGGCCTTGGTCCCGCCTCATGTCATGGCCCGAACAGGAGTTAACGAGTTTGATGCCAAAGCCGCTGAGGAAGCTGTTGGAACGCTGAATGAAACAATGCGAAGTGAAGGATAACAGTACAGTGGTAGCAGTTCTCTCGAGTCTTCAGATCAGTGAGTCAGCTCTGCTACAACACGGCTTTTAAACAATAAGTAACTGTTTCCTCATCCAACAAATTTCTTGTGTCTATCTGATACATGTAGACCAGAAAACCTTTCCACACCACAAACCCTCTGAAATAATAGCCGAGGGCATTCGGGCGCTGGTTGCTGGTGTAGATTAGATCACGCAGTTAACAATCAGCGCTGGAAAACCGGGCACAAGCTGACAGGACAGGCGAGTGTGTCCCGGCAGGAACAATGGCAGCGATCTCTGGGTTTTAAAACTCCGCGAAGTTGGTTCCAGGGTGGATTACTTCGAGATTACTACTAGACCCCTTGTGTAACCCCAGTTAACTAGAACTTTGCCGAAATTCTTACCTCAGTTTTCGGAACCAGCTAGAAGTTATTGTTTGTTCCAGAAGGAGCCCCAAATAGTAACTCATGTAGGAACTAAAGGTGGCGAAGGGAGGGGATCCTGAAAATGCTTCAGCTGTAATAGCAGTCTGATTGACTCCCCAACCTCCCGACCAAGCTGTATCTGCTGATTCAGATACTTTTTGATGAGGAAGGTGACTGCATTACCTGTGATGTTTACTTGCTAGTGGGGACCTGCACTGATTTAATTCCCATGAAAGCTAGTAGTTGCTAGAGGATCTGACAAAGAAATTGCGCAAAGTGTTTGTTTGGTTTTTTTGTGTTGTGTTCATGCTTGAAATGTTAGTGCTGTATCTTACCTGTGAAGTTCTGCACTGGATCACTGTTGGTGTAGGGAAGATGTACTCTGGTCCAGCAAGTGCAAAGGCATCTCCTGCTACACAACAGTGTGGGCAAGTAGATGTAGTATGCTGCTTGGAAAACTTTCAGTCTTGTCATGGTAGTTTGGTTTTTTTTTAATTTATCTTTTAAGTGAACTTTGTCTAAAACTGTGAATGTAAACATTAGTGTTGTGTTTACATAAATACATGCACGAGGTAATTTTTACTCTGATGTAGAGAGTGCTTATTTTCTTGGAAGTTAAGTTGTCTGGGAAGGAATTCACACTAAAGTGAAAAGAATAATTTTAAAATAAGGTTTTCACATGATGGATTAAAACAGAAGCAGGAGCTAATATAGAATAAACATGATAGTAACTGGTAGAATTCTAACATAGTCTTAACAGAGCAGTCAAGATTGACAGCTATCCTAAATTTTTTGTAGCTAAATAAGTAATATATCATAATACCACACTGTCTTTTTAAAGCACCTTTCAGCCATTTTTTTCAAATCATTGAACAACTTTACTCATTAGTTTGTCTCTTAATGCTGCTGTGAGTCATGTTTCAGTCTCAGTTATGCTTAACTGTGCTGGCTCCATTCCCTTTCCTTCTCTTCCCTCACTGCCCTACCACTCCTGCACGTGTTGAGTCAGATAAAGGAACAGATCCATCTGAAAATTAACCAAATTTTTTCCTGCTTTTGTTATGATCAGATTGATGACCTGAGTGATGAGATAGTAACACAACTGGAGACAAAGGCAAGACTGGTGTCTTGTCTTAGTTACCTTTTACAGGCCCATCTCTTCTTTCTCCATTAGACCCCATCAGGGTTTTTGGATCAGTGTGGGGCAGTTCTTATAATACAGTGTTATTGAGGGTTGATGAGGCTCATTATAATTAGAAATAAAAAATAGTGGGGGTTTTTTTCCCCTTTTTTGGTGGTGGTGTTGCAGTAGACGTATTGAAATGTTAATACTGTAAGTAAAGCTTAGGCATGACAAGGGTTTTAGGAACTTAATGGGAAATGATTTTTCATTAGAAACATCAAAGTGTTATCATTCATGTGCATGAGGGACTATGGTTTTGCCAACACATGGATTAGCAGGAAATGGATACAATTTGGTGTCACCCTAAGAATGGGTCATTGAAGAGACAGATTAGAGGCAATTGTCACTCCAAGACAATTATTGCCTGAAGCTGAGGAAAAAGGGTCAGAGCAGAACTGGAGATGGAGATTGGATCGGGCTGGTCTAGACATAACGGGTCACATCCCAAATGAATGCAGAAGAAAAGACAGCCTTGAATGGGCAGTGCAGCTACAGAAGTGTCACACATTTTGTGTTGTGTCTGATGAAATTTGTGGGGGAATATCTGAACCCACGAAAGTGTTGCTCTACCTACCTTTATAAGTGGATGAGAGTGTGCAACAATTGCATTCGCTGAGCAGTGTGCAGGGTAGTTCTCTGCTGCATGAGGGAGAGGTGCTGCCTTTGCTTGTCTTGATGAGCTTGATCTGTGGAGTAGTGGTAGAAGAGCTATTTGTATGCATAAGTGTTTGAAGAATTTATCCTTAGGTGCATGACTCACAGGAGCAGGCTGAGGACATTTAAACCAGGAAGCTTTCCTAGATCTGCAGGACCCAATGAAACTGAAATGACTCCGGGTTTACTTAATGGGGCAGCACAATGACTTTTAGTGGAAGGACTCTTTGCAAATAATCTACACAGCCTGTTGGCATGAAAAAACCCTTAATGCTAGTTGCTTATGTTTAAATGAAGAAAAATAGGTGACTACATTGCATTTTAGAATTTACACAAGATGAGAGAAGAGTGTGGTGTGTGTAGTGCTGAGATGCCACAGAGGCTGTGGCTGATGAATTCTGACAGGCTGCAGTGGGTGGAGGATGAGTTTTGGAGGTGTCTTGGCCAAGATGGGTAGATTTCGTGGCAGCAGCAAAGCGTTCAGGGTAGCTTCACCACTACCAAAATACTGGCTTTAAAAGATAAAGGGAGCTGGGACAGAGTGTGTTTTCCCCAAACTGACTTCCTAAGAAAAATAGCCTCTAAAAAGAAAAGATCTTAGCTGACAAGCAGAATGATGCTCAGAGAGAGAAGAGCTGTGTCAGTGGTGGAAGGTATTTTCTGCTTTTTAACCTTGGCAGAAGAGTGTTAATCACCCTTGGCATGTTGGAGGCAGGTAAGAGACTGTCAGATTCTTTTGCCAATACAGAGGGAAGGGTTATTTTTCGCATTTTTATAAAAAATGTGTCTCACAAATAGGAAATGTGCATATATTAAAAAAAAAGGCACTTCACTGTTGGTAAACAATCTTTCAGTTGTTTCATATTTTTTTCCTCTTTTACAAGAGTCATCATTTTTGCATGATATCTACCACTGTAGGATTTGTACTGCTTGTTGCTCTTCAAAATGATCAGTTTTCACTGGAAAATTCATAAGGAAAAAGGATGAAATTAGACGGTTTTCTGTCTTTTCTTTCTGTTTTGTACATGTTTTCCCAAATGTTTTTTTTCTGTGGGGATCTTTTTTTAGTAAAAGAACAGTTCCTCAGGTTGTAGTTAACCACAAGAATTAGGGTTGAAAGGCTATGGTTTAATTTCTTCCTGAATCTAAAGTTTCCATTTCTAGTGGATTTCACTGTGTGTTTTTAATCATAAATGAATGAGTTAAAGATATTAGGGGTAAGGCTGCCCAGCAGTTCTGCTGCTGAGGTTACCATGCAAGATCCTTGACATATACAATCCTTATGTGATGCCTGGATGGAGACTGCCTTAAAAAACTCTAGTAAATTTAAGTTGGGAATCCTCAAAGGGCTGTCACCATGAAAATAAAAATAATCAAACATTGCATATTTAGTTGTCTTTTATCTCGTATTTATATTTAATTATTTTTAAGGTAATCTCTCAGAAATATATTGGGTTTAAATATTTAATTTGAATTAATGAAATTTATTGCCCAGATTATTCTTTGCTATTTTCAAAAGGCTCTAAGCATGTCTTCTACATGCATGTGTTAAATTGATATACTGTTGGTGTATTTTTACTGTTGTAACAGGAAAAGCATTCTGACTTCTTTTAAAATGAGCAATCATATGTATAATCAACTTGGTTAAAACTTCCTTCCTGGTAAGTGCAGCACTTCCTTTGCATCTGGATATGAGGGCGAGCAAGAAAAGCAGAACCGCTTAAAAAAAGAAATATTTTTCTGAATGATCTTCCTTTAAAAAATAGGAACTACAAATATTAAACAAATGAATCATCTTCAGCAATTCAGCCTTTGTTTTATAAGCAGGTAATATTTCCTTGTACTTTGTCAATTACAGAGGTGCTGTGTCCACAGTTGCTGCTTTCCGGAACTCAAAAGGAGAATTTTAGTTAGCATGCTATGTTGTTTGAGTGTAGCCTTTTATATTTTTATCTGCGTCTTTTATTATCTGCTAAGGCATCACTACACTGGCTTTACTTTTCTCCAGCAGTTAAAAGATTCTGTGTGTAGAAAGTGTTGCTTGGAAAAGAAGTTCAGTGTGTTGCTGTAACTTGGCTTGTACGAGAGCACTCGCTCAGCACTGCCTGCCGCTTCTAAGCTCTCAGTGAATAATTTCCACTTTAATATTGGTCAGTAGAGATTAACTGAGCAACAACATTTTTTGTTGACTGAATGCTGATAAGGTAGGCTACTCGTGTTTAATATTGTTTCACTGCTGTTTTAGGTGTGATTTGATGTATAGGGTAATAAATCGGCATCAGCTTGGGAGATTTTTCTTCTGTAACAAACTGATAGTTCATATTGGCAGTGTGTACTTTGAATATGGATGGATATTATCAGTGTGGTGAATTGATTTATTTAAAAGAATCACATCTAAGGACACTAGCCTTGAATTTAGATGCACGTTAAATATATCTTCAGATATAGTCCCTGACTTTTGCATCCTAAGGGCTTTTTGTAGGTTGAAGTCCCAATTCCTCATCACTAAAAAGACAGGCAGAGGAAACTGGGAATAGGCTCATGTCTGTCTAGACTGCAAAAAAGTTGCTCGTTTTGTTACTTTCTGCCATTCCTGGAGCTCAGTGGGACTGCATTCTGTCCATATACAGGAACGTGTCTTTTGATTTCTATGAAAATCCACTTATGTTAACATCAGCAGCATCAAAACAGATGAGGCAGCAGAAGAATCAGTGCTTGATCAAATAGAAGCAAGAACAAATCTATTTGGAAGTTGCACATTCAAACTGCTTATGCTCAGTAAAATCTGGGCAGGATGTTTAAAACCTCTATATTCATTACTTAATCACTGGAGAGTTGGTTGGAGGACTTTTTATTTATATTTGGTATTGAATTGAGTAGATTACATCTGAGGTGGTTTATGTAAATCAAGTATTTGTGACCAGAAATTAAGGGGAAGTGGAAATATGAAAAGTGTATATGAAAAGTTAAAAAGTAAGAGTAAAGATAAATGTAAATGAGAAAGTAATCAAGTAATTGTATGTTTTGCTAGATTTCTTCTGGCATGGAGTTGGGGGATCATGAACAGCCCGTTGTTATGAGAGAGGAAAACAAGCGAAGGAGAAGAAGAATGAAACCTCATTGTACATCGAGTAGTTTTTCATCAACAGAACTGATATCCATAGAGTTCATTTTACCTACAAGCAATAAACATACTAAAGCACCAGAAATTATGTTACTTGAAATAGCTGGCAACTGTACAGTTGAGCAAATGAAGGCACAGATTTGGATGCGTGCAATAGAGATGAGTCAAACCACAGACTTCTACCATGCATTCACCCCGGATCAGTTTATTCTGCAGTACCAGAAGAAAGGACAATGGTATGAAATTTATGATAAACATCAAGTATTACAGACATTGGACTGCATACTGTACTGGAAGGTGTTACAGAAAAAGGTAGGCAAGATCTATGTTGTCCAGAAACAAAAGCCATCAGAAGAAGTTCAGGAATTTCAGCGGCAACTGAACAATTTAATTGGTTATGATGTCACTGATGTAAGCAATGTGCACGATGATGAACTGGAATTTACCCGGCGCAGATTAGTCACTCCACGAATGATAGAGGTAGCCTGCAGAGATCCTAAATTATATGCAATGCACCCATGGACTACATCTAAGCCACTCCCAGAATATTTATTTAAAAAGATCACTAATAATAACATTTTCATAATCATACATAGAGGAACAACTAGTCAGAAAATTAAAGTGTCAATAGATGACACTCCTGATATGATTCTCCACAGCTTTTTCACAAAAATGGCAAAGAAAAAGTCTTTGATGGACATTCCTGAAGATCATAGTGAACTGGATTTTGTTCTCAGGATTTGTGGCAGAGATGAGTACATTACTGGAGAGACACCAATAAAAGATTTTCACTGGATAAGACAGTGCCTTAAGAATGGGGAAGAAATTCACCTTGTCCTAGACAATCCCCCTGACCCGAATGAGGACGAAGTTCAGAAGGAAGAATGGCCTTTGGTGGATGACTGTACAGGAGTTACAGGGTATCATGAACAATTGACAATAGATGGAAAAGATCATGAGAGAGTCTTCACTATCTCTTTGTGGGATTGTAATAGGAAATTCAGAGTGAAAATAATGGGCATTGATATCCCAGTTTTACCAAGAAATACTGATCTTACTGTGTTTGTAGAGGCTAACATTCAACATGGGCAGCAACTCCTTTCACAGAGAAGAACTTCATCAAAGCCTTTTACTGAGGAGGTTCTGTGGAATATTTGGTTGGAGTTTGACATCAAAATCAAGGATTTGCCTAAAGGAGCACTTCTGAATCTTCAGATATACTGTGGCAAAGCACAGGGACCATCTGCAAAGACAAACCTTCAGTCACATGAATCCTCCAACTCTGATGCAAAATGCAAAACCCAGCTTCTCTATTATGTAAATCTCTTGTTGATAGATCACCGTTTCTTGCTTCGAAGTGGGGAGTATGTGCTCCACATGTGGAAAATTCCAGGTAAGGGGGAAGAACAAGGAAGTATCAATGCAGACAAACTCACATCAGCAACTAACCCAGATAAAGAAAACTCAATGGCCATCTCTATTGTGCTGGACAAATATTGTCACCCAATTGCCTTGCCCAAGCACAGGATATCATCAGACCCCCAGGGGGACAGGACCCGAGCTGAAATGCCCAACCAGCTTCGCAAGCAACTTGAAGAGATCATAGCAACTGACCCACTTAATCCACTTTCTCCCGAGGACAAAGAACTGTTGTGGCACTTCAGATATGAGAGCATAAAGCACCCCAAGGCATATCCTAAGCTGCTTAGCTCTGTGAAATGGGGACAACAAGAAATAGTGGCCAAAACATACCAGTTGCTAGCTAAGAAAGAGGCTTGGGATCAGAGCACCTTAGATGTTGGACTCACAATGCAACTTCTGGACTGTAACTTTTCAGATGAAAATGTCCGAGCAATGGCAGTTCAAAAATTGGAAAGTTTAGAGGATGATGATGTTCTTCATTATCTTTTACAGCTTGTGCAGGTAAGGTGTATTTGCATTCTTGAACTCTGCCTTCCAGGAATACATTTGCATTACCCCATCATTTGCATTTCCCATTTTTATAGGTTTTGTTAGTATTCCCTGGTTTTGAAGTCTTCGGTAGTTAGTCAAAGCAATGGTATTAACCAGATTAATGCAAAATACACTTTTCTACATTTTGTCTTTTGCCTTTGTTGTTGTTTTTATGGTACCATTGCCTTGTGTCTTACAATTTGCATCTTGTGTTTACAGTAGTAAGTTTTTCTGGAAATTGTTGATGCCAGCACAGCTATGATGGGAGTAAATCCTAACTGTGCTGTCTGCAGTCCTGTTCATATCAGGTTTGAATCACACAGCACTGAAGAGTTGTTGACAGACTTTACTGATAGTTTAGGAAGACTGTAGACAGAAAGACAGCAAAGCAGATGTTGACATGGGTAAGGCCTGAAGAAAAATCTGGGGTCAAGAACACCAGTGTAATTACGTAGTATGTTGCAGTGACTTCAGTCTTGTACTGCTAAGGGGAGAAAATTTATCTAGAAGCTTTTCCCCCCAAATTTTGAAGGTGACTAAAGAGTTGCTAGGACTACATAATAAGGTTCGGGGAACTTGGGTGCAAAGGTGTGGTTCTAATGGCAGGAGATCACTGCTGTATCAGTTTGAAGCACTTTGCGTGTGGATCTGCCAGATCAAACGTTGGGAAGGTTTGTATCAGTTACACAAGAAAATTGGTTTGGTTGCTCTTCTCTCAACACGGTGCCGTCCGTAGGCAGTGGCACAGTCTCCTCTGGTGGCTGATGGAAGCTGTAACCTGTGTTCTTCCTGGCAAGCATGGCCCCTGGAGCCAGATGGCTCTGCAGGCCTCCTACACCTGACAGAGCTCTGTTTTGCATGGAAATGCTGTCATCCCTCAGAGCAGGAAATATTTTTTTCAAAGAATCAGAGGACAACATTCATAATTAAGAAAAAAAAAAAAAAAAAGGAACTACTGCAGCTGGGGAAGCCGCTTTTTCACTTCTGCAGGTTCAGGGAGAGCCCAGATTTCCAGGAAAATGAAGTTAGTATTTCAGATTTTGCTGCACATTGGTAGGGCTTTAAACAAAGCCTTTCTAGCCTTGTCTTTGCTTGTCTGAAGATTAGGCAGAATTTATGCACTTCTGCATAAACCAAAGGAGTCGCTACGGTTACCTCATTGGGCCTCCCACATAGCTGCTGCTATATATATGCTTGGCTTGTGAGCTTTTGCTGTCTACACGTGGCTCAGCAATTTTATTCGCTTTTTTGTATCCAAATTAGGAGTTTGGGATGATGATTGGTTGCTATCAAAGTGCCTGAGAAAACAGGGGAAATACTGGGGTTGTTTCCATTTTTTTTTTAATTGTTTGTTTTCAGGAAGTACAAATCTGGTGAGTTTTAAAAAGAACAAACCTTTCTAACAGTTAAATAAAATACTGTAGCATAAAATCATAGTGCCTTAACTTCACTGTGTCATTTTTAGTAAAACGTGCTGTAAAAAATAATGAGGTTACCATCCTTAGAAACGAAAAAACATGTAGATTCCAACTTTTACCTCTCTCTGCATTCCTTGTCTTTATTTCTTAGCTAAGCACAGAACATAAGCTGTCAGCATTCTGCAGCAAAGTTTTGGTATGACAGTGTATTTAAAATCTACATTTTTTCAGAGAATGGATGTTGGCCATTCCTTTGCTCAGTGGACACATCTCTTTTGCAAATGGTCATCACTTTTCAGATGCATACCTCTATGAAAGCTCTATGGTTTATTTCACTCTGCACAGGATATTCCCATTTTATCCTCGATAGAGTTAGAAATCAAGCATTTTATTTCCCCCCAGGCTTATTTCAAATAGAAGCAGCCACACCATAAATCAACCTATTGAACTTCCTATAATGGTCTGTTGTTCTCTGTACAGTTGATAATTCATGGATAGGATAGTTAAAATGCAATAAAATTCTTTGTAAGATAAACACCAATGGCTGTACTGCATGTATATGGCAGTGAGTAAAGACCTTTTGCTGAATTGACAAGGCAAAGGTGCACACAGGGACCTGATGAAGTGGCAGCACACGTTTTTTTAATGTCCAGCTTTCATTGCTGCTGTGCAAAAGTTGATATTTGACTTTGTGAAGAAAAAAGAAAAATGGGCTGGACTTTTAAAAATAATTATTTCTAAAACATCAGCTCAATAAGGATGGTCATAATACACTTTTTAATATTGTTTTATGTTAAAATATATTTGCAAGTTCAATAAGGAGTTTTGTTTTGAAGTAATGGTTGGTTGTTTGGCTGTATTTCAGTCTTAAATTGTTTTTCAAGGTTATGTGAACATTAAGCATACTATATACCAGAATGAGGTTTATAATAGGCTTTCTTGCAACTGTGAGAAATCCATTTGAATTTATATGATAATTATTGCTTTCGGGTACCTTACTGCAGTGAAAATTAATTTTTATTACAAACCCCTCATGCCTCATAATCTCATTCACAAAGTAAAAAGATATATATGTTGTTATATTTGTGAATTCTCATTGTCTTTCCTAAATAAGGCAATGTTGTTCAGGGAAATAAAACAGTACTGCACAGACAGTCAAGACAGTTCTTGCAGAATTATGATACAGGAGAAAGGCAAGTCTGGTGCTTGGCTTTCTTGTCTGTCTGGTGCTTGGCTTTCTTGTCTGTCTCTTAGCCAGCAGCTAGAAAGAACGTGTCTTTTTGACATTTTTATAAGTTTGCTCATTCAGGAAGGCTGACTGAAAAAGCTTGATTTTTTTTTTTTCTTTTGAATAAACCCACAGGACAATTTACATTTCAGAAATCATGTTGATATTTTAATAATAAAAATGCAGCTGTGTGCCACAGTACTTGTAAGAGTTTATAAAACTATGATTTGTTTGATGAATTTAGCAGACCTTTGCTGATGGCTTGGTTGCTTCTTTGCAAGCTGCAGACCACAGTGATCTTGAAAGAGCCATTATATTCTGTTGAATAACTATTGCTGGAGGTTTGCATACTTTGCTGCTTCTGAAAGCTGAGCATACTACATGCACCCAGCTCTCTGCACATCCCTTTGTTTTCCCTTAATCTCCCTACAGGCTGCTTCCTGGAACTCTATTTCCAGAACCTGAAGCCATTCACCAACCCCCTCAGTCCATGACAGGGATTTTGTGACTCTGATTCATAGATTGTATGCTTCTTATTTCTCTTTTGTTGCCATGGGATATAAATGCATACTTTTTTCCTCCACCATTAATCTTAATACAAACCTTCTATAAACTTGAGTTCCTCAAGCAACATGAAAGAAGCTGCTGGAAAAATAAGTTAAAGTGGAGAAATTCCCTAGCACAGCCCAGAACCTGGAAGTGTGATAATTTTCTGCTAGACAAATTCACTTGGTTATTGGGATGGAGGAGATAATAACAGCAAAAAGATTCCAATGCTGATGCTTGAAAACAGTTGTTGACTTTCCCCTCCTCCTCCTGCCCCGCTTTGTTGGCAGCAGCTTGGAAATGTCTGTGGGCTTGGATGGAGGGGAGCAACTTCTGGAAGAGAAAAAATACATCTATTTTCACTGAGTCAGTAAAAAAAAAGGTCTGGTGAAGTCTTCCTCTTAATTGTACTTCATTAATATAGGATGTGTATCAGAGCTTTTATTCTGTCATTCATTTACAGAATACAGGCCAGATAAGTGCTCTGAAGAGCTGCTCCTGTATCCTGTGTTTTCTGGGGAACCCAGCAGTGAATCCTGGTGCCCTTAGTCCCAAAGTAGCAGAATTTGTCCAAAACCAGTATCTTATAATTGAAACATTTTATCAAAGAGCTTTTACAAATACATCATTCCATCTGTCAGTAATCATTTCAAGCATTCTTAGTGTCAGTCATTCTGCAGACTGGTTTCTGATCTTGCTGGTTTTGGCCAAGAATGACGTTGCTTTGTGCATATGGTCAGGTTGGACTCCCTGGTTAGGTACTCCACACCTTGTGTTGTCACACTAATAGTAAACCTGAAAAGAACCTGTTGCAAACACAGTGTGCTTCTTGAATCGGACAGAGAAGCCTCAAAAAGTCCTGCTTTGTTAAACATTTCCTACTCCTGCAGCAGTGTGTTCTCTAGATGTCACTGGTTAAGTGTAAGTGCAGTGGGACCTTAAATGTGTTAACAACATGTCTTCTATGTTTGTGTTACTCAGGCTGTGAAATTTGAGCCGTATCATGACAGCGCATTAGCCAGATTTCTGCTAAAACGTGGTTTGAGAGTAAGTACTTCAAAATACAGCCAACTTATGCTAAAGTTGCTGGCATTGTTAAAACCCTTTCTCAAGAAATGAATGCTAATTGTAGTATTTTTCTTCACCTGTAGAACAAAAGAATTGGTCACTTCTTGTTTTGGTTCTTAAGAAGCGAAATTGCCCAGTCCATGCATTACCAACAGAGGTTTGCAGTCATCCTCGAAGCCTATCTGAGGGGCTGTGGAAAAGCAATGCTGCACGATTTCATGAAGCAGGTTCAAGTAATTGAATTGCTGCATAAAGTCACAATGGAGATTAAATCCGTTTCTGCAGAAAAGTATGATGTTACTTCTCAAGGTATTTGCTAAAAGGCATTTCTTTGTTTTTAATACTGTTTTTTCTCTTTGGGTGTGAAAAACTAGGCAGCAAATTGTACTGTTCATTTAGAAAATTTGTGGATAAATTACTGTCAAAGGGCATAATTTTTACTTCCTTTAAAATGTGAGTGTAAATTAATAATAATTAAACCAATAATAGATTTGTTTGCTCATTTCACCCCAAAAGGGGAAGAATACCAGCGTTTCTAGACACCCAATACTTTCCCAAGCTTTGGCTTATCTTCTTGAACTTCATGCCATGCCAACTGGGAAACAGATAAGTTCTTGTACATAACCCTTAGCTGCATGTCAGCGCTGAAGAAAGACAAATACTAACTGGAAATTAAAAGTGACACTTGCCAAGGAATACAGCCTTCCCCTAAACCCTCACTAGAAGATTTTTGGCAAGAAGATCAGGGAGGAGTCCAGTGCAGCCTCTGCTATGCCATGGAAGTAGCTGGTGGATGAGGGGTGAATATACAGGGTATGTCTTTGAGGAGTCCTGTGAGGCACAGATGTGGAATTGTTATTTCCAGTTCTTGTAAGCACTGCTTTGGAAGCTACAGTAGGGCTATGCAATGCCTCTTTACCTCTGGGGTTTGCCTGCCTTTCCTCCCCCCCGCCCCAACTTTTTTTACAACTTACTTATCCTCATTCCTGTTACTTGCTTGGTGTTGGGAGTAAGTGCAAGAAGACATATGACAATATTAAAATTCTAAAAGCTGTAGAGAGACCACCTCTTCCTGTATGGTCAGCCTGGTATGCTCCAGGCCAGGAAGTCCTTGGATTGGAAAGGCTCTCCACTCTGGCTATGCAGAAGTAGCCGTGGTGGTGTGTCAAAAGATATTTGAAGGAAATGTGCATTTTTTCTTCAATATATAGTGTAATATCTGCTATGTTACCACATAGTATGAGTTAAGGGACTTACTGAGGCCCCATATAAAACATTGTTTCTGAACAACTTCCTAAATTTATCTTAAAATACTCTATAACCTAAATGTATTTAGTCAGAATACCATATTTTGGAAAGAAGCTATACAACCTTGCAGATGTACATGTCTGTAAGAGCAGTGGATTCCATAATGCATTATCTTTGAAGGATATGTGGGCAAAGAAGAAAAGTCTCAAGAGAAAGCAATCACATTAACACCCACCAGGTTTTGAAGTTAAAGAATCTTTGGATGTAATGTACAGCAGAACACTGAAAGATGACTTATATAATTGACATTTTCACTGAATAAGGCTTCCCAAAACTGTGGAGTGTCCTACTAATGCTATATCTAATGTAATTTATTCTCAAATTATTGAGGACATAATTTTTTTTACAGGCACCCTCTGCTTCTTATATTTTTAAAAATGTATATCCTAAAATTTATTCTTTAGGTTATTGCTTCTTTTTTGCCCCAACATCTCTAATGTTCATCGTTGTTCATATTTTCAGTCTGAATGTTTTGTTGTGTTTCATTTTATTCTGTCATGCAGTCTCATCTAATTCTTGTATATATGTTTCTCCAGTGTTTGTGGATTTTCTGTAAAGAATAAATTCCTTCCTGCTAGGTCCATACTGTTCCAATAGCAATCAGGCTGTCAAACTGTTTCTTTCACTTTTCACTGTAATCTCTTTGCTTATATTTGAAGATAGCAAGTAATAATAAATAAATAAATTCTTAAGATCATAATATTACATCTTGCATGGGATTATCTGCTTTCATCACCCTCTGAGCTAGATGATTTGTCTCCCAAGAATGTGTCTATGCAGCTGTTTCATCTCTTAAAATACATAGCACCTTTTTCTTAAGACAGATCAACTTGAAAATTGTTTTAGCAACTGCCTTTACTTGTATTTTAAAATCAGCTATTCCTAATCTTTTGTAGCTTCAATTGGTTTGCATACAGTTTTCAAATTACATTACATTACAATGAGGATACTTACTGAACTAGTAGTAAACTGTAAACAGTAACTTTCCTAGACATTTGTCTAGGAAATCTATAGTTACATTACAGAAAGATGTTTCATTATCCAAGTTACTACGACTTAGGTGCTTTGGAGGGGTGGGGGGGAATTGTTAGGGGTTTTTTTTGTTTGTTTGGTTTGTTTTTGTGTTATTGTTGGTTTGGGCTTGGGATTTTTGAGGTGTTTTTTTGAAAAGTGTCTAATTTTAAAGTCCACTTATTAGCTCCTGTACATCTATGTCAGATTTATTTTTTACCAGAAGAGATACCACGTTAGTTACCAGGCACTGCTAGGTAGTTATTTTCTAAAGTCCTCTAGGACAGGTGTAACATTTGTGTTCTGTGAGTTGTTAGCCAATTCTTTTGGCTTGACTTTCTTTATTTGATAGCAGGGTTTGAACTATCCTGATTTGCTCTAAAGTGCACTAACAGCCCAAAAAGGCAAAGTGTCCTCGGCTGCATCAAAAGTAGCACAGGCAGCAGGTGGAGGGAGATAATTCTGCCCCTCTCCTCTGGCCCTGTGACACTCCACCTGGAACACTGCAGCCAGCTCTGGGCCACTCCGAGCAGGAAAGACATGGATCTGCTGGAGTGAGTCCAGAGGAGAGTCACAAACACAGCGAGGGGGCTGGGGCACCTGTCCTGTGAGGAAAAGCTGAGAGTGTTGGGGTTGTTCAGCCTGGAGGAGAGAAGGCTCAGGAGACCTAACATCAGCCTTCCAGTGCTTACAGGGAGTTTGTAAAAGAGCCGGGGGACAAACTTTTCAATAGGGCCTGTAGCAATAAGACAAGGGTTAATAGTTTTAAACTAAAGCAGGGCAGATTCTGACTACACCTAAGGAAGGCATTTTTTTTGATTACCGGGGTGTTGGCACACTGGAAGAGGTTGCCCAGAGTGGTGGAGATGCCCCATGCCTGGATATATCCTAGGTCAGGTTGGACGGGGCCCCGAGCAAGCTGAGTTGAAGATGTCCCTGCTCATTGCAGGGGGGTTGGACTAGATGGCCATTAAAGGTCCTGTCCAACCCAAACTAATCCATGACTCCGTGATTGTGATTCTATTTTAAGTATCCGGGTCCATGTTTGGCTTTCTCAGTAAGATGATTTTTGTTCTTTAATTTTTATCTCCAAAATTACTTGAGCATATGTATACATCCTCTGCTGTGTAGCTACAGTTTCTTTTACAACAGTGTTCAGGTCTTTGTCCTAGTACAGGGTAATGCCAGTGTATTGCTTATGCTGCTGACACTCACTAGCTGAGATGAACAAAATACATCATGCTGTTGTATAATCTCTACTCTTCTGAGTTGGAGATTCGGAAGCTTGAGGTTTTGTTAAGTAAAAGATTGTGTTTAGATATGAACATTAAAATTCTTGTTCATAAAAATATACAGCAAATTTTCTTCTTACTGAAATGTGAGATTAAGAAATCTGCACTATGAAACCAGTTTTAGGAGGATACAAAATTCACTGTCTCTGTAGCTTGTCTCCTTATGGTTACAGAATAATTGATTCCAGGAATTTGAAAGCCATAAGTCTGTCTGCATTTCTTGTCAGTTATGAGGGAAAATACTTTTTGGTGTGTTCTACTGTGTTTTTTTTTTTTTTTAACAAAAGCTGACATTTTAATGCAAACTCTTTCTGTACACACTGCAGTGGAGGCACGTGACTTCGGAGGTGTTTGAAGACTTTACCTTTAGGTATCTGAAACAGCCCTGACCATTAATAATGCATGTTCAAGAGTTTTCCTCCGTTCCTTGAATCAGGAGATCCAGGAGGAAAGCAATTTAAAAAATAGCTAAAGGGAGCTTTTTAGCCAAATTATAATGCTTAATAAGTTTGATTACCTATAACCTTTTTGCCTTCCAGGTTTTGATTTCGTTGTGTTTTCTTACTTGTAATTGCAGTTATTGCACAGCTGAGACAAAAGCTTGAAAAATTACAGGGCAGCAAACTTCCAGAAAGTTTTAGAGTTCCATATGATCCTGGGCTAAGAGCAGGAACACTAGTGGTAAGTATATTCTGACTTTCTACAAATCCTTTTTAAACATAAATCTATTTGCAAGTATGTGTCACTTGGTAAAAAAATTTGCTCATATGTCTAATGGTCTTATTTCAGTGTGAATACAATGACATTCCATGGACTCAGTAGGTTTTTGTTCCCAGAGCTATTACTATTTTTCTAAATGTAATGACATGCCACCGTGTGCTAAAAAAATTGCAACAACCCACGAAATTCTAATCATTAAATGGCAATTATTATTTTTCCATTAGTTTAATCCAGGACTTAGCCAGGTAGCTGACTTTTTTGGAAGATAAATAGCTGTGTAAAACTGTTTTATCTGATTCAGGGACTTTGGGATATTCAGTTTCTATTCTTCCAGTTACTTTCTCGGTCTTACCCTGATTCATATCTGTCACTAAGGTTTGGGTCCAGACCTTCATCATACTGACAAAAATAGCCTCAGCTATTTCTGATTTTTCAGTATCTCTTTCTTGGTTTTGTTAGAAAATATTATTATTTGGTTAGAAATACAGTAAGAAACACTTGGGTTTTTCTATATTGCTGCCTTCAATTTTGTGGTGGGATTACAATTGTGTATGTTTGATTCAGAGTTTAAAAAAAAGATTCATAAATCAGCAGATGTGTAGGGAAAGGAAATTGGATCATGCATCTGAAATGCAATGTGAGGTCTGGGTAAAGAAGCACAGTCAAGATTCTTGGACTCACTTGATGTGCACTAAGGACCCTACAAGAAAAGAATCCTTCAATTTTTCACCTAGATAAGGACAGACAAACCATCCAACTTAAGGAATTGCTGAATAGTCAGGTGTTGTCTAGATATGGCCATGTTTGTGTTAAATAAACCTGTGCCTTGGGAGACAGGCTATAAGCTAGTCTGTCTTCAAGCTGAGAGAGTTAAACACCTCCCAGCTGAGCATGGCTGAAGTACTTCAGCCCAGAAGTCAATTCAGACATTTCTTATTCAGAAATAATTTGTGACTTCTTAAATACTATTTACTTGTTTGTATTTGTCTCTCTTTAGTCTTCTTTTTTTGTGTAGAAATAATCAACTGCTTGACAGAAAGTAGATTATAAAATAAAAGCTTTTTCTGTTTTCTAGTTTTCCTTCACTTAGGAAGTATTCAGTCCTACCAGGACCTTCCTAGATGAATGAAGCAATAGATTTACAAAGGAAGGTAGCTATGTCCAAAAAATAATGGGTTAGCTTTTCTTTTTCCAAACTATAAGAATAAAAATGTTTGGTAAAACAAACAAAGCTTTCATTTCATGTTCATTTTAACAGGTCCTATTTGTCCATATTTATGAAATGTGAGTATAGTAAAATACTCCTACATCATGGATTCCATCAGCTCTCAAACACTGATGTGCACTTGCATTTTTTTAAATTTTAGATGGCTTTATTGTACATAGTAATGTTCAACAATGAATCGGGAATTCCAGAATAGAAAATAAGGCATACTACAGTTGTATTAGCCATAATTACTGGAGAAAACATTTGAAATACTGCAGTTTCAGTGCAGAATTTATCAATATTAAAAATGTAATAAAACTAAATAGGGAATTTATTGTCTTATTTTATGAATGATTACAATAAATTAGTTTCAAAAATGCCATTTCTCCCATGAATGTGAACAAATTTACTACGGGAATTGAATCAAGCAGTCTGGAATGTAGTTGCTGGAAGTCACAAGGGTTGGTGATGTGGTAAATTGCATTGGACAATAATTACATCCTGGTTTTGCAAAGCACCTCTCAAAGTGCTGTTGTGAGGGTCCATAATTTTCTGTTTTGTCAAAATTCTATTCCTGTTTTAAATCTGTCTGAAGCTTACTGTCCAAGCTAAATCCAGTTTTGGAGAGTCAAGATACACTTCTTCCTTTATCATGGACAGTAGTTAAAAGTTGTGCAGGCTCAGGGAGGCTTTGTGTGGCAGCTGAACACCATTCTTTACGTGTGCTTGGGTGTGTTGCTTGTGGTATAACTGAGTGGACATTGGTAAACTATTCTGTAGCTGCTGTTAAAAGAGTTTCTTGGGTGGATGTTGGCATAAAATGGCTAATAAACGTGTCTTTCACAGATAGAAAAATGTAAAGTAATGGCATCTAAGAAGAAGCCTCTCTGGCTTGAATTTAAATGTGCAGATCCAACAGCTCTGTCAAATGAAACCATAGGCATCATCTTCAAACATGGAGATGACCTCCGTCAGGACATGCTAATTTTACAGGTATGAGAGCTAAAACTTATAAAAAGAATAACATGAATATTTAAAAATATTTTAAAATCATTTTACTTTTCCAAAGTGTGTATATCTTTGTCTTCACTGTCTGTGTGAAATACGAGGTTGTCTTTTGTATTTTAAACTCTGTATGGCAAGGCTGACTTCAATGCTGGATCATCTTTGTTGTAGTACAGTTTTTTATGTTACTGTGTTGTGGATTGACCCTGATGGGATGGGGAAAGAGAAAAGGATGAGTAAAAGCAAGAAAACTTGTGGGTTGAGCTAAAAATTGTTTAATAAGCAAAGGAGAAGTGGAAGAACAGAGGAAGAAAACAAAACAAGTGCTAAGGCAGTCACTCACCACATCCCACGGGCAGACCAGTTCCCAGCCAGTTCCTGCACAGAAGATGGTTAACCTACATAACCCCTTCCTTCCTCTTTTACTGCTGGGCATGGTGACATTGTCAGTATGGAGTATTTCCTTGGTTGGTTCAGGTCATCTGCCTGGTTGTGTCCCTTCCCCATCGCCTGTGCAGCCCAGTCCAGTCACAGTGAGGCGGGTGAGAAGCAGGCAGCCTTGGCACTCAGCAGACACCGTTCAGCTGGGACACTGGGACATCAGAGTGTTCCCAGCACTGCTGTGGTCACCCCCTAAACCACAGCACAGGACAAGCTGCTCTGAAGAAAAGGAGCTTCATCCCAACCAGACACAGTACATACTGTTACCCTTGCTTTTCCTGCCATATGCCAAAATGTTTCACATTTTGGTGTTCTAGAGACAGAATCTTAGTGCAAGATGCCCTGTTTCTCTGATGAAGCGTTTTTATCATTTATTTATGCAATGGGTGAAGTTAACAAATGAAAAATCAGTATCTAGCATCACTCTAGTTTCTGACAACTGGTTTGTTAGTGCTTTTGGGGATATTTATGGGAAAAAATGGACGTGCTTGCTAACGCATTCATTCTCACCTTATCTAGAAATCATGCAATATATTTATTTATAGAAAAGTAGAGATTGCCCGGTCACAGGACAGATGAAGAAATATAAACCCTGGTCTTGAATGGTTGCACACTTACTGTACTTACCTCTTAATCGAATAGCAAAGTAAGTTTAGCCTCATCTCAGAAGTCGGGGTAGTGTTATTTGTATGAGTAATCTGTAATGTCCAAATAATTTGAAATAAACTAGCATATACATTTGTTTTTACTAGATTCTTCGAATTATGCAATCCATTTGGGAAGCAGAATCCTTGGACCTCTGTTTGTTGCCATATGGTTGCATTTCTACAGGGAACAAAATAGGTATGTGATCATACTTACTGTGATTAGAAATTCAAAATACCATATTTACAGAAGATGTGTATGGGAGAGCTATTCTAATATGTGCTGTAGTCCTGAGGTAAATAGTACTTTATTACACTTTCTGTGAGCAGCCTTCAGTTGCATCCTAGCTGTGGTTTCTGCCCTTCCTTGAGCTGCAGCACCAGCTTTGCTGGCTGTGATTCCTGTGCAAGTCCCAACTGCTTGGGTTGTGCTGCAAGTTTGTCTTTAATAACAATATTTAGTATGAAACAGCAGCGAAAGTGAGTGACTTATTCAAGATGTGTTTTAATATGTTGATAGGAATAAAATAGAGAAAAGAGGAAAACTTTTTTTTTTCCTGACCTAAAGCTTCATACCACATAGAAGCAACAACATTACTTAACAGGATACTCAGGCAATATTTCTCACAGAGCATTAGTTTGTGCAGCACAGATGATCAATTTTTCAGAACTTGTGGTGAAAGAAATCAAGTAAGAAATCCCAGTAAAATGAAGAACTCTTTAATATACTTTTGTAATGTACTTCCACTCTAAAATCCATTGCCACACAAAATTTTTTAACATCCTCTTGATTTCAGGATATCTCAGCAATGCAGGAAACCCAAACTCACTGATAAAATGCCTGGTAGTGTGACAAAAGAGAGTTTATTTTCTCCTCATATGAATGTTTTAAAATTGAATAATATGTATTGATAGAATTTTAATAATAAAGGAAATGGAACATTGTATGTCAAAATACTAACTATAAATATAAGGAAAGTTGGGGGGTTTCCTCTCTTTTAGATGTGTTAAACCGAATTTTTAGAGAGCTTTTTAGGATCTGATTTAATTTTGTTTAATATTATCTCAAGACAATGTAATGTATTGAAAAAATGGAGGAAGAAGGAAGAATTCTGCCAGTGATTCTGGCATTTTCATACTTGAGTCACAGATTTGTTATACTTTCATGAATTCTTAATTGATTCCCCATTCTTCTGTCTCAAGGAAATAATATTTGATTTTCCCATATGCATGGGAGAGATGTAAGAATTTAGCATCCTTTTAGCACCACAGTAGGGGCATGGTTAATCATATTGACACTCCTGCTTGGTTTGCTGAGAATACCTGCAGCCTAAATTAGTAATACCCAATGTGGCACACTTTGATGTAGAGCTTATGCTTGTTTGGAACAGAACCAAAGAGTAGTGGCATGCAAATGTTGTTTCACAATATTCACACATGGTCTTCTTCCAGGCTGCTTCTTCCCTCCCTCTTAATACTTCCATGGAACTTGGGCAGTTTCTGTGTATTGACACAAGGACAGTACCCCACTCTACACTGAGCATGGGGAAACAGATGTCTTAGACCTGGGGCTGGCATCTCCTCCTGTGTCGAGCTTTCTCATTCTGTAAAAGATGTTGCATTCAGTGCAGTTTGTAATTCTGGAATATCTGTCCTCTCCACTGCTTCTGCCAAGCAGACCTCTGTAGGAGGAACTTTCTCTCCTCTGTATCAGTGGTAAAAGATCATACCCTGCTCTCTCTCCCTTTGAGATGTCCGTATGTTCCTGGCTCTGTGAGACAATTATCACTTCTAGCTGTGCTGAAAGTAAGAAGTTCAAGCTGGCTCTTAGAAGAGCCACCTGCCTTAGTACCACAGAGCCCCAGAAACACATGGCATGGTGCATTTCCTGCTGCACTGCCTCGCAGCTGAATGCAGCCCAGCTGAGAGCTGCTATCCTGGTCACACCTCTGAGCCAGCTCTGCTCCCCCACAATCAAGGAGCTGTCGGCCAGTAGAGGGAGATTTGTGAGCACGGGCAGGGAAAGCTTTTCCAACAGCTGGAATGAGAACTGGAGCTCACACCCGGCAGAAAAACAGCAGCTTGACAAGCACAGACCAAAATGCAAAGCTTTTTAATTTGGTGTTCTTGGTGGTGGGTTTTGGAAGTCATATTTCCACAACAGTTTTATGGCAAATGTATCCAGGCCACTGTAAAGACAGAAGAAAATACCACCAGCGGGTATTCAGCCATGAATTCAGCCCTGCATGGAAGGCAGGAAGAGATTGCTGTGTTGTTACTCTGTTACTGAAGAATTCCACATAATTCAGTAATTGCAAGAGGGTGGGATTGTGACTAGAAAGAAATTGATCTGTTTCAGAGAGAGTCAAATTGAAACCAAAGCAGAAACTGCTTTGAATCGCTTTGGAGAGAAAGGGGTATTTTTGTTTGCTTGCTTATCTCTGAGTTGGAGCTGAAGCTAGAAGACACTGTTGAACTTGAACCAGGGAAAGAAGATAAAATATTTCCAATTACCAAATAAATTCAACTAAAATCTGACTTTCCCCCATACAGGGCTGCCCAGTCTGGACTGCATTTGCTAGTCTTGGCTACAGTGAAGAGTTGTGTTGCAGCCTCTGTTCCTGCAGTTCCCTCTAGCTTCCCCTGCAGCTTCCCCTCCATCACGTCATGCTGGCACGAACAGGACAAGGCCTTGTTTCTGCACCACACTGCTGTGATGTGCCAGTTTGTCTTGGCGAGGGTCTGTTCAGTTTAGGGGCAGACCCCATGGCCCTGACAACCAGAGCTTTTCACCAGCAATCCCACTGCTGTACCTCGCTGTGTACTGGTATTTCTGAGCTTTCTGTGTATATGCATACTTAAGCTTAAATTGGATTCACTGCAGGAGGGCCAGCTCTGTTGCTCTGCCACAGCCCTGAAAACACTTGGATCTCTAGACTGCAGCAAAACTGAAGCTTTTCTTCATCTCCTCATTTTTTTGAAGTTGGAGAGAAGCTGGGGAAAATGTGAATTGGGATCAGGACAGGAATAGCTCCTCTCCTTGGGAAAAGCCTTATGCAGAGGGTCCCCACTCATCTTGTGATACACCCGTTTTAAAAGAAGAGAAGTTTGGATACCAAGCTCTTTAGGAGCTCTGGCTGGTTTCAGCTGGGAATGAACAAGAACCATTGCTTCTTGTCAAATAAATTTCTTCTCACAACGTATGAAGATCTGCAGCTGATTTTTAAACACAGTTTGAAATTAAATTTTGCATATTTTTAATATGCTCTGATAACAATTTAATAACTTCTTCTAACCTTTTCCTTAATTTCTTTAGGCATGATCGAAATTGTGAAAGATGCTACAACAATTGCCAAGATTCAGCAGAGTACAGTTGGGAACACTGGTGCATTTAAGGATGAAATACTAAACCAGTGGCTCAAGGAGAGATGTATGATTGAAGAGAAGGTGAGTTCTCTGAATTTTTAGGTAGGATTTTCGATTGCACCCTACTAATTTAGGAGCATAGAGCCCATATGTTTGTGTTTGTTACTTACGGGAGTTTGAAAAATCCATTCATTTTCCCTGCGCTCAGCTGTGGGTGTCTGTAAATGAGCCTTTAACATCCAGCTGGCAGCCAAATTCCTGAGACACAAGATGCTTCTGAAATTACTCCTTTATCAATGGAAGTTAGAAGTGGTACATAAGGAGCAGGTTGAGAGGGCATCTAAGAACTCTGAAAGGCGATGCAGTTTTCAGGGATTTCGATACAGGTTTGGGTGCTCACAACTCCTTTGCTTGTCTACTGACCTACTACAGCTTTCTGGCACCTTTTTTTCCTCAGAATGTGTGAGCAGCTCTATGCTGCTTTTCTCTGTGCTGAGGGATAGAGCCAGCACAGGGAGTGCAGTGCAGGGCTGTGATCTTGATCTCTGCTGTGCAGTGGTGTATTTTATAAGACAGTTTGCCTAAATGTTGATGGATACGTGTCAACAGAAAGGTACATAACTTTGAGAATGATTGCATTCAGTGTCTAGCATTGTAGTATTTAACACCTCTAAGATTTATTTTTAGTTTCAGGCAGCTGTGGAAAGATTTGTTTATTCTTGTGCTGGATACTGTGTGGCAACCTTTGTACTTGGAATAGGAGACAGGCACAATGACAACATCATGATTACAGAAACAGGTGGGTTGTTTTTTGAGAATTTCATAGATGTGTAGATGGTCTATACTTCACTAGATTTATCTATACTTCACTAAATTTATCTTTCATTTTAATAAATAATGCATTTAACCATGAATGAAGAGAGACAAACCAGTTCTGTCAGTGGTGCTTACAAGGTCAGGTCCTCCTGTGACATCGAAATGTATTGTCACCCCTGTTGGCCTTCATACAGGCTGTAGATATTTATCATTAATAATGCTATTTTTTTTTCCAAGGAGCAGTTTGATACAAACTAAGTCATGAGAAATGTAAACCAAATTTTTTTTACTGTCTACATCTAAGGTCTGAACACCAAAAAAACTTATAAAGCAGATAGCTGTTCACCTGTCTGATGTGTGGATGTGGTTCTGACAGTGTTTAGTGGAACTGAATTCTGTCAGAATTCGTATGTTGCTGGACGGTTTTCACTTCTGAGGAGTGTAATTGCTTTGTGTACTGTTGTAAAAAAATCTTAGCAAATAAGTGTACATGGACTGTATTTGTTTTGCTACTAAAACCTGTGGGATGGTTATATCCTCCTGAAGAAACTCACAGGTTTTTTTGTATTATAAACTTTGGGAGTTACTTCCATAGCTGTACATTGTTTCATCCTTAATTTTACTTACCTATAGAAAGAACCCCAGAACAATCAGTACATATAAAGGAGTTTTATTTAGTCTAAGGAATTCACTTTTAGTTTCATGATCCTCTCACTTCGTAATTAGTGTCTGATAAGAGATGGAAAATAGTTAGAAGGATATTTAATATTGATCATATTAAAGTTTTATCAGCTGAAGGCTAGAGAGCAGAAGTACCCGGAAGGCAGAAATTAGCTAATTGAAGATTACAGTAAAAAAGTTTATCAGAAGCCCTTGAGGAAAAAATGACAAATAAATGCTTTAATGTCAACATTATATATAATATAATGTGGTGTTAGTTCCTATTGGCAGAGAACGAGGCACAGGTCAGTAGCCTGAGAAACAGAGAAAGAAGTGTTATTCTGTTGTGGTCATGAGCAGGTTTGCCTCAGAGTCTTTAACAAGAGCTGTCTTGAGCCTCAGGAGCCAGAAGGATCTTAGTCCGAGAGGTCTGCAGAGAGTCAGGTTTGGTGGGCTGAGGGAACTTTAAAGCTGTCTTAAAATCTGGAACATCTAAAGATGTTCCACCTACAGATCACTGTTAAGTATCATCTTACATAATTTGATGTTTTATATTTTTGTACATGTGCCACTACTACAAATCTGTGTTTTTAAGTAACCATACTCTTGTATCCTTATCCTGGCTGCCAGTGAAAGTAATAATGTGAAGAAGAGCAGCACACTCCAGTCCTGCAGGTGTAGTGACCCTTAAAAGGAGAGGTTTTCATGACTTTTGTGGGAACTGATGCCCTACTACTCTCTCAAAGCTATCCAAAGGGTGACAATGCAGACTTTGAACATACAGAGTGGTTTAGAAATCACTAATGAAGGTTTGTGAGGAGAAAGCATGTTCTAGTCAATGACATTAGCCAAGGAGATGGGTAGTGCCAGCATCCCATGGGTATTTGAAACATAACCCTCAAGCCTTTTCCATGTAGTGATGATCTGATCATTACGGGTATGAGGCACAAGCTCTCCTTGGTTTTTGAAAAGGTGTGAGTGTATGTTTAGATAATAAAGCAGTTCTGCTGGACTTTTAACAACTGCCAAAGATAAATAAAAAGTAGTTTTGCCAAGAGGACAGAATTATGTATTCCCTGCTCCCCCCCTAAAAAAAAAGAAAACAGTCTTTTCTGCTGAACTTAAGAGTGATATATATACACCAGAAAAAAGGGATTGGAAATACTGTGAATACAAGTAAGTGTTCTTAGCAGTTTACTGTATTTGTCTAACTGTGACTTCTCTTTATGAAGGTAACCTTTTCCATATTGACTTTGGCCATATTCTTGGGAATTATAAAAGCTTCCTTGGAATTAATAAGGAGAGAGTTCCTTTTGTGCTGACTCCAGATTTTCTGTATGTCATGGGAACTTCCGGAAAGAAGACAAGTCTCCATTTCCATAAATTTCAGGTAAAAGAATGGGTATCTAGCTGCAAATCAATTAAGCAATGTTTTTTTACCCTCTGAAATGAACATTAGTGCCTTGATTTTCAAAGATCTAGGCTCCTGGGTATTATCTTAATAAAATGTACTGAATCATAATACAATTCTGGGATATTTTAGCCCCAACTAAGAGAAAAAAATATCTGTACAATTACAGGAACTAGAATCCAAACATTCATAAAGGCACATTGAAAAGCTCGTTAGCAGCAGACCAGATAAGCAGTTCTTTCTTTGTTTCTTGTCTTGATTGAAAATACTTTGCAGAGGGCTTCAGTGTTTGTGCAATTGGAGGAAACTCATGTCACTAAGCAGAGCCTCTGTGGAGTATGAGCAGGTCTGAGGCATTTGTCAGCTGGCTTTGCCAGGGTTATTGCCTCCTGATTCTGCCCTCAAGTTCTGGGGCTTGGACTGCTGCATCTGAGTAAAAATCAGTGACTCTAAGCTTCTCAGATGCTGTTTTGTGAAGTGGATGGATAGATTTAACTCTGAAAGAAACAAATGGTGTTAGAAATCTGTTCTATTGCTTCTATTTGAAATTGAGTGCTTCTAAACGAGTTGTGATTATTCGAGCTAGTGTAGGACCTGGTCAAAGAGGGAGTTCAGTATGCAGTTCCTATTTCTAAGGAAATGACTGAGAACGTGGCTGGTCAGAGGTGTTATTCCTGTGGTCATCTTTAGAGACTTTGAGTAAAGTGTCTGATTTAGAAAGCAGGTTCCTTATAATATCAAAAGAAAAATTCTACAGAGTGAGTCAAAGCCAAAGCCTAATTCTCATGTTGTGGATTCCTTGTGAGTGAACCAGTCCCAGCAAGGAGTCTGGTTTTCTAACCTGAGTACCTAATTAAGGTTCTCACTGGTGGATGGTGTCTGTGGCCCTTTGAATATATACAGGGTTGAATAGCAAATCTGTGTCCTACACACCCCCATCTCCCTTGTGATTGGCTGTGATGGGCAGTGGGAATTATCCTGAGATGATAACACCAAGTGGGTCCCCTACAGTTACTTCAGCATTTTGTCTCTGTGGCTGCATCTGAGTGCTTTTACTCACTCATCCAAAAATGAGTGTTCCCCATCTTCAGGCTGGGCACATCCTGCAAGCCTCCCTTCCAGGGATGGGGATCCACTTGGATCCTCTTGGAATTCCCACCTTATGGTATTCTTGTGTTAGGACAAATCACACACCAGAGACAATCAAAAGGGAAAGAGCATATGTGTGGAGAGGACCCATGCAAAGAAGAACCAACTATTATCTTTGGTTGAAGTCACTGCCCAAACTTCTGAAAATAACTGAAGAACCAGGTGCAATCTTTGAGTCTTCATTTTGCCAGGACTGCCTTTATCACAGTGGAGGTGTTTTGCAGGGGCTTGTAGCTCAGGAGATGTCAGGGTGGGGTTTGCCTTGGGAAGGAAGTGCTGCGCCCGTGCTCTCGGGGAAGCCTGTGAGCGGTGCTGTGTGCAGCAGTGATGGTGTTGCTGCAGCTGGAAGCCATATGCAGGTGTGGGACTGAAACACCAGTCTGGGGTATGTCATTTCAAAGAAGGCTTCTGTTCTGGAAGCAGAAAATAGTTAAAATGTGCTAATGGAGGATTGAAAGACCTGTTCGTGTCTGCAGTGAGGTAAAGTTGTTTTCACATATATGGATCGTCCAGCTCTTTAGAGAGTACCTGACCTTTGCTTCAGCAGCCCAGATACCAAAATCAGTCGGAGGTGATTTTGGTCATAGCCTCTCTTCAATACAACCTGTCTCCATCATGGAGTCCTGGCTTTGACTAAATACACGTTCTGTTACCCTGGTACTAATTTCAAAGTAATGCTACCATGCCACTCATGCAGACAGTTTAGGAATGCTGTGATAGCACCAGTGTCATTTCCACTAGTGTCCTTTGCCAGATAAAAGGTGATTAATGTGCTTTACTGTTGTGAACTGGGATGGTGATATGTGACCTGGGCATTTTAAGTGAGGTGATTTAGGCACAGACAACAATAAACTGACCAAAAAATGTAAGTTCATGTATAGTTCTGCTGCAATAGCTACTGTTTATATACCGTTATTGCAGTAGTACATTAAGAGCCTTTTCTGTCTCAAAGACCAGTAAAAAGAAAGTTCAAATACTTCTATACAAGTAAAAGAGTAACACAGAGCAAGATTTGCATCACATATTTTGCTATGAAAAATGCATATTTTAATTATGTGGCCAGAGTAAAAAGAAAAAATTGTAGTTTCACTTTTCAGTTGACTTGTTTCATCATATTTCCTAATATTGAGGGATTCATTCAGTATGCCTGCTGACTCATTTATGTATTAATAGAAAAGCCTCAGCATTTATCCTTCATTAATTTTTAAGAGCATCTCTCATTATTTTGTACTTGACTACATTAAAACAGTTTGTACTTCAGAAGACCCCTTTGTTTTTTACAGTCTTTGTTGTTTTTAATAACTTGATAACCTACTTTTATAAAATTTTATTTCTTTTTTATCCACTGAACATAGTCCAGTGTGTTAGCCAGAGCTCATACTGCAGATGCTGGAGAAGGTTAAAATGATAAGTGACTTTGAACGAAGTTCACTGCAGAAGAGTATAGTTCATTATTAGTGAGCTGCTGAGGCTGTCAGTGACCTGGCAACTTTTCTGAACTAGCAATGAAGTTCCTTTCTTAGTTCTTCATCTGAATTTTGGTTCCCTTTTTGTTTGCATTTGTTATGATGGTTTAATGAAAATTAGAGGCCAGAGGTTATTAATGACATCACAGAAATGCTTAGAAGGAAGCAGTATTTGATGGGCTTTTTCCTCATCACAAACATGTATTTAAGCTTAATTAACCTGAGAAGACAAGTATTCTTCTGTTCCATCTATGCATTTTTCAGCTGCCCTAGTACTGCCCAGATTTCTCTTGCTGTAAGTGTCATATGTGGTGGCATTTCCTTTACAGCCTTTGACTGAAACCCATCAACTTTCTTACTCCTGTGCACACAAACTTTTTCACTTCTTACTTGTAGAAACGTTTGAGAAAGCCTCATCTAAGATCTTCATAGTCCTTTTTGAGCTTTGTCCACCTACCTATTCTTAATTTGCCTAAAATTGTCTTTGATAGTTTGTGCATTAAGTTATGAGCTCCTTTCTATTCATTAGATTTAATTTACCTAATTCGTTATTTTTTCATTACTGTGCTGACTTGATAATACAGAGATATGAATTTTCAGTGCTAATCAAATTCTTCTAAACTATCTCTGTACAAAATCTCATCTATTTGATTGTCAAACAAAGGTGACAGAAGGGTACACCATTCATCATTGAGAAATACTTATTTGCAGTATACTGCACAGGGAAGGGATGGCCTATGTAACAGAACTTGGACACCTTATATTATAAAAATGCCTGGATTTTAGGATAGTAATATTTAGGACAGTTTCAAGCTTTCAAAATGGTTATTCTTTTTTTCCATATTGGGCAATGGGATTTTGGTTTCTCCTCAGCTCCTCTCATTTTGCCTATGGCTCTAGGTGAGCTGGCAGCTTTCTCCTCCATCCCACAGCAAACACGTTCGTGTCCTCGGCACATTCCCGTCGCCTGGCTTGCTTTGGGTTCTCGCTGCCTCTCTCAGAAGTGTAAAAATTCATTTTCTTGGAAGATACTAATGCAAAACTAGATTCAGTTCCTGTCTGAATAAATAACTTTAACAGGCAGATACAGATTCTTTTAAATCTTTTGAATTCCTGGAAGGACTGCCTTTGAGATGCAGTGATACCAGGTTTTTCTTGACTGCGTAATTGTTTTTCTGTCTCAGACACCCGAAGCACTGAGATACATCATCCATACAGAAATGTAAAACCTTCTTTGATTTAACTATAAAGAGCTTTCATCTCTTTCAAGGGGAACAAAACACAGACTAACTCTTGTGACAAGATTTCTGTTTGAAGTTGATAATACATAAGTAAAATTTCTTTTTTTATTATTTTTTTTCTCCTGATAAAATGGAGAGAAACTATTCCCTGTGATGGTGTTTTCTATTCTAAATTGTGCTTTGACCGTTGCATTTTATCTTTTGCTCTGCTAGAACTAAAATAACATTGGAGTTCATAAGTATGATCTTATTTCAGGACAGAATTTATTTGGGAACAGAGTAAAAGGTTTAAGTTCCCAGGAAATACTAAAAAAAGAAATTGTACAGAAAGATCTTCAATATATCATCTTCCTTCCTTAGTATTTTCCTAACCTGTCTAGTTGGGTGTCCTGGTGTTGCTGATGTGAACAGTGATAGATGTTAAGAATATTTGTGCACTTCTTCCTGTTTCAGAGGAAGAAAGAAATCATATATCTTGTAAAAAAAAAAGCTTTGTGTCCTAGAGGGCTGATGTGATTTGTTAGAAGTTTACATTAAAATATTTGGATTTCCCAAGTATTATTCAAAATGTTAATATACAGTTGTGGAAAGGCTAAATTGAATATTTAATTGGGTAAAAATTAGCATTGCTTCAACTTTGGTTTGAATAATAACAACCTTCTTGGAAATATTTTTCATATTTTTACATTACTGCATTGCAGGCCTAATTACTAGTTGATTGATGATTGATGTCTTCATTGCATTGTTCTTATTTCTACTAGTAAATGAGTTATAAATTTAATAGAAGAAATAATAATTTCAGTTTATATATTAGTCACTTAGCAGGAAATATTATTTTTAAAAGCATTGCATGTTTTTCCAAGCTGCAGAAATTTTATTCTTCTAAAAGTTCTGTTGTCAAGCAGAGATTATTTATACACGGAAATGAAAAGGCTATAAAAAAGTCTCTGGAATCCAGAATGACAGTACATAGTGATAGAAATCCTACAGCAAGGCAGAGTGCCTGAAGACTAGAGCTGTCAGCTAGCAAAATTCCTTAGAACACCAAGCCTGAAAAACCTTCCCTGTTAAATAATCCGTCACCACTGGGAAGTTAAGAGGCATCTACAGAAAATGAAGAGCAATCCCCTGGAGGTGCTGCTTTGTTCAGTATCACCTGCCAGCCACAGTCTTCAAACGGGAACATCCCAACGGGAAAGGAAGACAGTGAATTATTGCTGTCTCTTTTAACAGCCACAGAAAGAAGTTATATGGTAGGGAAATTAATTTGAAATTCTGGTGAGGCTAAGGTTTTATGCTTTAGTAATTAACGTAGGATTAAGAGCCATTAGTTGTACACCCAAACAGTTCTTCTTGTCCCAGCCTGTGGTGAACGAAGCAGCAGGTGCAGAAATTTGTGTCCCGTTTCTACTCAGTTGAATGGCTCTGTTGGGTCTCCTGTCTCTGCCATACTGGAGTGATTGAATGGCACTGGTTAATGAGAGTCCCGTGGAATTCCTACACCATCCCTTCAATTCATCTCCTCAATTAACAAGAAACTCTTCTCTCTCACAGGACGTGTGTGTGAAGGCTTATTTAGCTCTCCGACACCACACAAACCTGCTGATCATCCTGTTCTCCATGATGCTAATGACTGGGATGCCCCAATTAACCAGCAAAGAAGATATTGAATATATCAGGGATGCACTGACAGTAGGGAAAAGTGAAGAAGATGCCAAAAAGCATTTTCTTGATCAGATAGAGGTTTGCAGAGATAAGGGCTGGACTGTGCAGTTTAACTGGTTTTTACATCTTGTGCTTGGAATCAAACAAGGAGTAGAAAAGCATTCTGCTTAATATTTTATGTAAATTAACTGTGGGTGTGAATAGGAGGTTAGTGAATCTACATGTTATTTATGAATTCTGAATAAATGAACAGTAAAAATTGCCTTTACTCTTCTGGCAGCTTAAATGGATCTTGTAAAAAGGCAAGGACTTTTGCTCTGCCCCTCCAGAAGGTCTTCCTGCAGATAAGATTTTGTTTTTAATTTCTAGTGACACTTCAATTTGCTGGATTCTTTTAACTAGATGCTTTGCTAATGTGGCTTGGATTTTTTTTTGCTTTCTTTAAGCAATAATTTCAGATAAATATAAGGAGGAGGTTGAGTAAGATGATAACCTACAAACCCCCTATGACCTTACCTTAATTGTTCATGAGGGTCAAATCCTTCAAAACCAGAAGAATTTATATAAAATCTATGGTTATAGTGAAATCGATGTAGGCAATCCACATCTGTCTCAGGATGGTTTACACACGAGTGTTCTTCACCCACATCCTTCTCTTTTGTCCCTTCATCAACATTTTGTCCTTTCTCGATTTTTAATATGTTTTCAGTAAAAAAGAGCTTTGGCTCTGCCATTGGAGGAAATTGCCTTACTGTTCCTGTAACCTCCTGACACAGACAACCAATCTTGACTGTTCTGCCAGGAGAACTTCATAGTTACCTGGAAGTTCCTGAGGTATGAACATGAAATTCTGATGGTTTAATTTTGAAAGATTTTTTACTGTACTTTTTAGTACAGAAGGTCCGTATTATATTACAAATTCTATTCTTACTGTCAAGTTTTTAAAATTCCATCTGTATAGGAAAAGCTTTGTAGAAAAAGCAATGGTACTTCCTTATCCCTCAGAGGAAACTCCTTATGTAAGAGTAATTGACATTTTACCAAATATCTGAGAAACCCAAAGTTATTTATTCCTTGGTGATATATTTTCAGGATATACCTAGAAGGAATTAAATGTAGTCTTTGAAGTTGTGTATATTTTGCTATTTATTTTTAAATTCTTTGAGAAACAATACTACTGAAAAGCTATTTATGAAAGAAAAAAGTCCTTATCTTTAATTTCAATATTTAAACTTAAAAGAGGAAAAATGGGCAGTGTTAAGTAGAATTTTAACTTCTCTACTGTAGATTGCTTGCAAATCAAGTCTGCCTGTGGTAGGAAAGGAAAAAAACATACAGCCTGAATTAGTCTTTGACTTGAATTATTATGGTATACTTCCTGCTAATTGATTTTTACCAAAGAGATGGCTTACAATATTGCTTTTTTGCACTTGTGCCCATGTAAATTCTTCCTTCGTTGTAGTGTTACATGGGCTTTACATTACGTATAAATGATGAACTGAATTTTAAAATTCTGTTGTCATTTGCTTTGATCATTTCACAGAACTGTTATGATTTTAGCTACTGTTACTACTGAGTGCGTTCTTGAAGGATTTTTAATAAATGTACTGTAATTGGTGTCTCAGTTATGAGATGTAGCCAATCTGTTCTTGAAATGTAGATGTTTAATTGGTTGCCATGCACAAGTATTTTTGATGTAAATGGTAGACTCCAGTTAAGGAAATCTCTAAGGTTAAAATGTAGACTATTTTGTTATTCTGTTACGTTATTATTCTGTGCAAGATAGGCTTTAGATCATACTAAAATATAAACTAAATGGTGAATATTGTCTGTAAAATGATATTTTTAGATTTGTATTTTATAGATCTGAAATAAATTGACATGTTCTATTCATTTGATTATTATTCATGAATAAGCAGCTTAGCCCAAAATACATGTAAATATTTTTATCCAGTTTTTTAAAGATTACCTAATCTCAATAAGAAATCATATTCAAAGTGCCACTCAGAGGAATTGTTTTAGTTCCATATTAATAATTCTGTACGATGTCAGATATCTTAAATTTTAATAGTTATAGTATTAGAATTGCAATTATTGTAATTGTTAAATGTGAATAGAATATTGCCACTTTCTAAGAGCACTTTATTAATTCCTGGTTTGTTCTATGAAGAAAAATCTTAAGATTTTAGTAAGCTCCTAGTTTTAAAAAATAAGATCTACTGCTAAATTTAACTCTAGCATGGGGAAATAAATGCTAATCACAGCTTCAAGGGAAATGGCACTCTTGAAGCAGCCTTCATTTGCAGGAAAAGATCTACAGGAGCTCTGCACCCAGAGGAAGGCAGTTTAGTCCTGCACTAAACTTGGGCTGATGATTTTTAGCAGCCGTGTACAATGCGCTGTGTCGAATTGTGTTTGGTGCAGACCCCTGAAACACCTCAGCGCCGGGCAAATTCCCAGGCGTGCCACTGCTCTCCGTGCCCCTGCGGGCTGTGCTGGGCACTGCTGGGCTGCCTGGGCACTGCTGGGCTGCCTGGGCACTGCTGGGCTGCCTGGGCACTGCTGGGTGCGGGTGCTCCCAGCCCGGCTCCCGGAGAGCCGGAGGAGCTGCCCAACCTGCCCTTCTGGGAGCGGCTGTTCCCAGCCCGGCTCCCGGAGAGCCGGAGGAGCTGCCCAACCTGCCCTTCTGGGAGCGGCTGTTCCCAGCCCGGCTCCCGGAGAGCCGGAGGAGCTGCCCAACCTGCCCTTCACGGCGGAGCAAGCGGCGGCAGCGGCCCCTCCCGAGCCCTGGGCGCGATCCTGCGGCTGATCCATCGCCCGCGGGGTTCCGTGTGCCTCTGGAGCCTCCCGCCGCCGCTGCTTCCTGCCGAGCCCGGCAGAAGGAGAGACGCGGCAGAGACGTGGCTGAGGCCGGCCGGGCTCGGGGCGGAGGAGGTGCCTCTCGGGTGAGGAGGCGGGCGCAGGGACGCGGCTGCGGGTCCCAGACAGCGCGGCTGCCCCGTTCTGCAGCGCCTGCTGCCTTCCCAAGAGAGAGCTGGAGCTCTAGCACAGGTGCCACTACTGGAGCAGCAGGCTGAACCACAATTTCCTGAGTCTCACAGTGCGCAAAGTCACTCACCCTTTAACATAATTGGTCTTAAAGGATTATAAACCAGGAAATGTAAAGTAGTCACTAACCACTAACCTTTTTCAGAAGCTCTAACACAGCATGCGGAAAAAGAAAATAATTTTCTGTGTAGGTCTCAATTATCATTGTCTCCTGTTAGCCTTAAGATTATTTTTTGAAAATTATTTTAAGGGCTGCTTTGTCTTTGAGATCTATCATATTGTCTTGGTAGTCTCATTCACATTATGACTGCACCTAACAATGGAAATTTGAATCTATTCCTAAAATCAGTGCCTCAGACTCAGTTGTGACTTGACATCTGTTTTTGCCCCAGCAAGGTCATTGGGATGTTGGTTAGCAATGAGTGTGTCCCCAAGGCTTCATCCTAATTATATTCCAGGACAGGAAGAGAAGTTGAAATGGAGCTAAGGTGTACAATGTGATTATATTTAGATCTTCATTGAATACATTGTTTGCACTTGTTAGAAGTGTTTAATCTATCATTAACAGAGTATTGAGACTTAACATGTTTAGCAGATATTTTTCTAAAATGTGATCAATTATATAGAAATACAGATACGAACAACTGACTTTAGAAAAATATCAATGAAAATTATGACTTGTATTTTTATTATAAACCTTTTTCCTGACTACCAACAGCATTCTGCAAATCACATCCCAAGATTTGTATAGATTTCAGATTCTGTGCCTTCATAATGTAGTTTGTGTAAAGTAGTCTTGGAAATAAAAAATTATTAAAATTAAAATATGGGATACCATCTGCAGCATCTGGTGGGCTCTTTGAGCATCCCAGCAACTCTGAAGTTTCTGAAAAACACTGATGTGCTTTTATGAATCTTCTTATTGCTAATTACTCAATATATGTTAGAAACAACACTCCAGAAATCATGAATTCTTCTAGAGAGAGCTCAACAGGGAGAGATTCCTGCTGTGCTTACCCCACTCTGCGTTTGGAAGCCGGAATTTGCCCAAAAAGGTACTAATATATTTGAAATCTTGTGGCATACTGACAGAAAGTATGATTCATGCTGGAGAAGAGGAAACAGAGAGAAAGAGGAACTGTTTGCAGTCACACAGTTAATAACAAGGACTGACCAAAGATACGAATGCCACGGTTTTCCCCATGTGAGATGTGCACATCATTATGTCTTCAGAGAAAAGGGGCACGGGTGACCTGTTCTAGTCTGCTGAGTCTTGGAGACAGGCAGAAGGCCACGGCTTCTCCTGGCTTTTTGTGCACCAGTGGGTCTCATACCCAGCAAGAGCGAGGCTGATGGCCTGCCTGTTGATAATGAGCAAGTGGACGTGGGACAGGATAAATTCCTTCCTGCCCCTGGGAATGGGGGTTTGTTGTTTCAGAGGGTGCCCGGCAGCACTTGCCGTGGCAAGAGCCCTCCGCAGGCCGGGGAGGGCAGGTAGGCAGCGTTGGGAAGATGTGCCATTTCTCAGGTATTCTCCTGGGGATGCAAAAGAAGAGGCTGTCACTTTGGAAACAGCAGCAGCGCTGCCAGAAACACGTGCCAGTTAATTTTAGCTAACAAAAGATTGCTGTGCATGGCAGAAGTGCTGTAGCTGCTCAGTGCTCATCGCTCACCTGGGTGCAGCCACTCCGTGTTCAGCACTAGGAGCCAACGTGGGCCAGTGCTGGTCACGCTCTCAAAGCTGCCCTTGGCCCAGTGCCTATAGTCAGAGTTTCCCACCAATCCACTTATTAGGGCATGAAGAAAAAAAAGGGAAATAATACACTGTAGATAGCAGCATTTATTTATAAGATAAAGAATGAATAGGTACACAAGAAAAGTCAAATCTAATGTAATGAAGAATACCCAGAAATGATCCCTGAAAGGAGAAATCGAAAGAAAATAGAAATGTTAGTGACCCATAGTACAAAATAGTTTTAAGACTACAGAATTTGTACCAGATCCTCCTTTGCCTTTGAATATATCTTTAAACTAATTATCCTGCAAAAGGTTAAGAGGGCTATGACTGTTTAATAACACAAGAAATACGCTGCCACAATGCAGTTCATTATAAAGAGTTCATTAGCAATTCAAGATATGGCCAGAACTGAATTTTGCTCAGTGTATTTACTGTTAAACAGCCTGAGATTAACAAAAAAAACGCCCAAAAAACACCAAACACCAAACAAAACACCAAGAAAGGTAGTCTACTTCTTCTTCCCCAAATCAACCAGCAAGTGTCTGGGACTGGCATTAAACTCATCACATGAGGAAGTTATTTCCCATCATGATGGAAATGCATTTTTCTCTGAAGTATTAGGAGCTGGTCCCTGTCAGGGGCAGGATACTGGCCTGGACAGACTCTGTCTGTGATGCAGGATGGCAGATCCTCTGCTCAGCTGTCAAATATCTGCAGAAAAGCATCTTGGTGAAATAAACAGGTCTCCTCAGGAAATACTTTCCCTCCAGCCAAAGTTATCCTTCATTTTGATGACGTTCATGACAGCATCTCTGTTTTACAAACCTGTTTCCTTCCCACAGAATATGATATATTTTCCAAACCTTGTAAAACAGTAATTCTGCCTCCCTGGAGAGAAAAATACTCCGAGATCTCAGTAACTTTAAAGTAGTCTGAAACCAAAACACTTCAGGCAAGGACCTTTAAATTCAAGATGGCAGTTCATGCAAAGGCAGGCAATTATAGGGAGATGCTAATTAGCTACACATTAATATTTCAGAGAACAGTTTTTGGAATTCTGTCATTGCAACAACACACCAAAGTGAGGGTGAAGAGTGGCCTCTAACAAGACCGGAGACTTGAAGGTCCTGTGGAGATTGATACCAGCTTTGTGGGGAAGAGGTGGCCTCTGGGTACAGCTGCAACCCTCCCGGGGGAATGGGGACCCAGGGGCAGCAGCTCTGGCAAAAATGGGTGTAGAGTCTGACTTAAAGTGCCAGGATGAACTGTGTACCCTGCAGGGTTTAGACCTCAGCAGAGAGAGTGTGTTACTGAAAGGCTCTTTCGTGGGATTCATGCCACAAAAGTAGCAGTGTTATTGGGACTATTCAATGAGAATAAATACAGTTTATAAACATAAACTTCACTCTTTTTTTTTTAATCAGTAGGTAAACCCATAATATGAATGACTATTTTCTGCTGTTGCTGCTCCTGCTGCTGCTGCTCATGATCTTCACCCTAATTCCTCATTTCTATTCTTTTGTTGCTGTTTCTTGGGCCTCAAAATCTCAAACCAGGATAAACTGTCTGCATCTTACAGCCAGGAAATGCACGGCTGAATGTCAGCAAAAGAACGACGTGTCAAAAGTACTGGGAGATGGAGATGCTGTCAACACCTGCACTGGGAGAAACTTGCTAAAAATTCTCATGACTCTGAAAAGGAAACAAACAGCAAAAGAAATGAGGAAATGCTGTGTGTATATGCTTCAAGGTGCAAAGCAGGGGAAGACCAAGCTTTCCCAAGTTTAATGCTCTGTATTCACAATCCTGACTATTGTTATCAATGGGCTCAAGGTAGAAAAGTGAAAACTTTATAGTGAATACCCATTGGACTGGAAAAGTGGATAAACCTTAATGCAGTTAAGTGCAATAATAAGAGAAATGGAGCCCTTTTTCAGAATGTCCAAGACTCTAAAATAATTAATACTATGGGGCCACCACAGTCTAGTTGTCCCAGCTGGTATCATGTGTGCATGCTGTCCAACACTGTGGTCAGTCTAGCAAGTGGCATCAGCAACTGCACTTCTTTCAGTACTCCCTGTAAAGCAGTGCTTCAGAGAACACCCTTTAGAATACCATCTTCGCAAGGGATAGGCCAATAAAAAAGATATATGGAAAAGTCTTTATCATACTTGCAATATCCTAATTTAAAACAGCATCAAATATAAGCTACAAGAAATACTTATTAGTGTTAGTTACAAGATCGAGAGACTATAACCTGAAACTGAATCACTGGAAAACAATGAAATGCACCATTTTGTCAAAAAGGCTTAGAAACCACAGTATAGCTGGTAACAGCTTGCCAGGATTTGTTATAATACAGCAGATGTCACACAGTTCACAGCAAGACCTCCAGAAAAGGACGCCACGACCCCTGAAACACAAATTTAAACACAATTAGAAGTGGACAACTTGCTGGCACTGTTACAGGGAGAAGCTCCATGAGTGTAGATGAGGGAACAAACACCTATGTGGCAACATTTCCATTCAAACAGGGAAAAGAAATATTTTTGGATGTCAGAAATTTCACAAATCCACAAAGTGAATGATTTTAAAGACATAAAAGTATGGCATGAAAACACAGAAGCCTGTAGGAAAAAAAATCATTATAAAACACTGAAAGAAACCCCCAACATTTGGAGAAACTGGTAATTCCCCCAAACTGCTCAGTGCCTACTAGAAGATAAAATGAGACCAATGAGACATTGAATCTTTTAGGCAAATCAGTCCTTGAGGAGGATTTAGTAATTCTGGTTAACTTGTGGAACAACAAAATATTCTTGGCTACCAACGAATTGTGGAAGGCAGAAACAGAGTTAGCTCTGGAGTACGGACTGCAGAAACAGTACCTGCTCATTACAGCTCACACCCCTCAATTGCTCGGAGAAGGAGACTCGGGAGACCTCTCAAAAGGCACACTCAGGGGGAGTGGGCTGCGCACTGCTTCCCCAGGAGGAACGATCAGAAATAGCTGGAGCCTGCTTTTCCTCTGCTCAAAACCCCAGCAGCAGAGCCCCAGGGGCTTGGCAGCCACGCCGGGTGCAGCCAGCAGAGCGGAGCAGGAGCTGGCGGCTGCTCCTTCTGAACTCAGAGGAAACCATTGCCTGTGACAGCTGATCACTATGGTGATTTTTAAAACTCAATCAAACAACCTGGGAGCTGACAATACAGCAAATCAGGCTGTGACAGAGCCCCACAAAGCTCGCGGGCTGTGAGGGGAGTGGGGTACTGTGAAGAAACATCAATCTTCAGTGCATTTTCACATCTATGTATGCCATTTAGGCTCTACAAATTGCCAGGAGTAATATGTTTCCTGTTAATTCATTGTGTACTTTTCCCTAAAATCTATAGCTGATGAAGCCTCATACCAAGCTAAAAGTAGGAGTGTGTATTGCCCTCCAACAACTGGTTTGTGTCTTGCACTTGGCTTAACGCTGCTTTACTCACAGAGAGAGGGCTCCACGGAAAGATGCAGGCAAATCTTCCTGGCAGATAAATCGACTAGAGGGAGTTCATGACCTGAAGAATGTTCATAGCTCTGAGTTACCGTGTGACAGTGTTTGCTACCCAAGGGACCTGCAGTGAATTCATTAAAGGAATAGTCAGCAACGAACGTCTGAGGGATTTACCAGGTCTGTACAGGCTGGATGTCCCAGACATGCACAACCTGCTCTCCAGATTTTTCTTGGCCCAATGGACAGAAACCTGAGAAATACACAAAACTTGTCAATCATCTACTAAACACAGCAAATTAGGGTTGTCAAGACCTTCCCCTAGTTTCCTAAACTACTGAAAATAAGCAAAAGCTGTGATTTGTTTCTAACGCCAAGAATTATTAATCAACATTTGTTCACTGGAAGACAAGCTAGAAATTGTACTATGATAAGAAGTGTCAAATCACTTAAAACTTCCACAAGAAATGTCAGTATTGTGACAAGATGCCTAAGAAGATGATCTGTCCTCACAGTAATTAAATCAGCAGAGCAACCTAATTTTTATGCGCACAGAAGGGACATACAGGGAAAAAGGACAACACCGTGCTCTTCATTGTGCAATATCCTGCCAGCAGTACTGACACTGCAAATGAAGAAAAACGTGTGCAGTATTAGCCAGCCCTGAGAACCTCCTGCCTAGCACATGGAAGAGAAAATTCCAATAGAGCCAACCCAAGCACAGATGATTTTCATGTTTTGGCTGTAGCTACAACAGCCAAAAGCAACAATTGTTTCAGATGGAAAAGAAGATTTAAATGCCCAAGCAAAGGATTAAGGTACATTTTGAGAATATTTTTAAGAATAACTCCAAAATTCCTTTGCTTATGAGAATGTATGTCAAGACACAAGTAAATAGTTGTATGGATTTTTCAGGAAGGGATATGAAAGTAGAGAATTAGAGTCCTCCTTAACCTTTTTTTCATGTATCTTGAGCTGCGTTGGGAGCAGAGCATGTGTTTGAAAATTTTGTTAATAAAAATCCTATTTAGTTTAGCGTACCCCTATGAATTTCCATTCCCTCACACAGCTTAAATAAAAGCAATAAAATCATGTTTACATTAGGATATTTGCCTTTTTTTTTCCTCAAGAAGTAATTTCTTTCACCTTCTTGCTAGCACTGCTATGTATTCAAAGCCTATGTATAGAGTAAATTACCAGTTGAAAATGTAACTTCAACTTAATACAAACAGTAGCTAGCAGAGACCTTCCCACAGGCATGGCCTTTCAGGAGAAGGATCTTCAGATGCTCTTGTTGAACAGTGAATATGCCTGTGGCCAATTTGGTGTGGAAATAAGAGAAATAAAATGAATAAGAAATAAGATAACCCCATGGTGATGATCCAGTTCTTTGGGAGGCTCCCGATGTTGTTGTTTCACAAGGGAAATGAACAGAGGAGGCGAAATCCTTGCAGGGAGTGTCAGGGCTCACACTGCCTTCAGTCTCATTTTTGGGTTGTAGGTAGGCCCCGTGCCCAGCGCAGCCGAGGGGCAGAGAGGGCTCGGATGGGAGCGGCTGGGCTGCTCCCCGGATCTCTGCTCCCAGCACATCTGGACCGCGTGTGCTTGGGGCAGCCGGGACAGCAGGTGTCACCGGGGAGCAGGAGCGGCGACAGCTACAGCCCCGGTTCGGCACAGCAAGGAGAGCACAGTTTTGGGTACCAAGCTGCGTGTCAAAATAGCCGGCTTTGTACGAGTCCCACCAGTGCCAAATCGGAGTGAATGAGCTCAGTTCAAGCTGCACCACCACAGGCCTGGGCTTGGGAGCAGGATGTACCGAACCCAGAGAAAATAGGAGCAGCAAGATTCAAAGCTGGAAATTCAAAGCTCACTTCAACCATGTCTTCTCCAGCTCTTGGAAAACAGCCGTGGTAAATCTCTAGTCGCATCATCATGACAATTTCCCCAGCTTGTTGACTAAACAGTACCAGTACTAAATATAGGCCTCTTTGGCATGCCAGCAGAAGCTTGCCAAACATGAAGGAGAGCAATTTGTCCTTCCTGAGAAGACACATGCCACCCTCAGAAATATGGTACCAAGCCAGAAAGAATTCTCCCCAGAATGGCAAACAGCCCACTGCCAGCCTTGGCCTGACGTGTTCCCACACTGCCACAGAGTCGCACTGGATACTGCAGCATGGAGCAAAATTGGGACATTCCAGGGCAGTGTATTTCCCAGGTAAGAGTCACTGTTGTAAGACAATTCACTGAAGCACGAAGTTAAAAAGTAATGTCATCATTAAAAAAAAAACAAACAAACAAACCACCAAAAACGGGGAGTACTCTAATGAATCTTCACACAATGTTTTAAGGTTCTAAACCCACCTATGAGACTGCTCCACCTCCGGCTACTTTTAATATATAAATTGGTATGTACCAATAGCTCTGTGACAAACAGACTGTCACAGCTGTCAGAGTGAGTCACAGAGAAATCAACTGCATTTGAGAGGAAATTGGCTTATCCTTTAAAGAACAGGCCTGCAAATAAACAATGGTGGGAGACATATTTAATGTAATATATAGGTTTACTTTGCTCAGAAAATGAGCTAATCTAGAGAAAAAAGAAAAAAACCCAATTTATTTGTGAATCTCTTCTGATGGATTATATTCTCATAAAGTCAGACAGGCCAGTTCAGTTTTTAGTAGCTTAGTCACCAACAAGGTTCAAGAACAGCCTTTAAACTAACACAAAAACATGACATTTACATTTCTTTGGGACCTCTGATCTTTTCCCCCAAAAAGAAACTAATCAGTTGCAGTCTTACACTGAAAATGGATTATTTATGAAAATGCTTCTGAGCAATAAAATGTTAGACCTTCATCCAACAGTGAAAGCTGGCCAAGCAGAAAGGTCCATAGGCACACAACTGCTTGCAAAAACATGACCAAGAAGAACAGAAGAAACCACAGAGATCTGGAGAAGGTAAATGCTCTGTTATTCCAAATACAACCATTATGCTCAGAGACAACCAAAAGTAAGGAAGGAAATCAGCATTGATTAGAAGTAGACTTACCCATACACAGAGTGGAAGACTCTACAGGGCTTCCCATGCAAGAAGCTATATTAGATCTGTTCAAAGAACCATTTTTTTCCAGTTGAAAAGGTGGAGAAGAAGGAGAATCAAGTGCACTGAAACAACAGAAAGGATTTCTGTAATGTCCATTACTTTCTCCATGAGAGAACCACCAAGACGTGCTAAGCAAAAAGCTTTGCACTGGAGAAGTTTTTTCATTTCCAGCGTACAGCTGGGGAGTGTCTGCCACAAACAACTGAGAAGAAGCAAGTTAGGAAGTGGTTAATTACTCATGGGATCATCATCTCTCAGAGGTAAAATCAGAAATGTCTTAAAAGGAGAAAGGGTGATGGGACCAGCAATTGAAAAGTTCGGGTGCCTGTTTGCAGGCTGAGAACTCCTAGCTTAAATTACATTAGTTGTTTTTATGTTTTGAAGAAATGAGAATTATGGACCCTCCGCTGTGGTAAATGGCTTTTGCTGCAAATGACTTTGAAACTGTTCAGGTGTGGCAGAGGCCTCAGGCAGGCTCTGGTCATCCCAACGGGACCCTCCCAGGATCCTGGTGGTGGGCTGCTGCCATTTCTGGCAAATTTCAGTTGAAGATCAGCATAGAGGTGCTCAGAATCAGAGGAGATGGTGGTCCAGGTAGAAGAGGCTAGAGGATAGAAGATTCATAGATTTGGGGAATTTTTCCCCTTTACTTGTTGTAGTGAAAGAAGAGATAGAGTTCTGTGGCCTATTTAATTTTCTTTAACCACTCGAGCTGTGAGTAATGTCCCCCTTTAAAACCTCCTTGACATGTACCCTGGTCTTAACTGAGTGCTCTTTGTTTGGAAAACAGCCAGTAGGCACTCACCCTTATCTCAAGAGTCAGACAATCCATATTGTAGTGTCGTGATACGTTCATTCTCTTTGGGTTTCATATGAACAAGCTGGATTCCTTGGAATAAAAGTGGCTTTTCTGTCCTGCTGTGTCAGGAAATAAAGACATTTCTGACATATAATACTATTTTTCTAAGGATAAGGTCATCTTACTGTGCCAAGGAGACTCTTTTTAAGGCCATAGAATGAAGTAACTCCAAAAATGCACTGGTTTTTATTTATGTAAACAAATAGTTTTCAAGCTTTCTGTCTAGCCAAGGCATTATTAAAAATGACATGAATACACAGTTGGCTTCCAAACAGGCCTGAAATCCCTGTAGCTCATCTATGTTCAATACAAAAACCCTAAAAAAAATCCCAATTGTTGAAACATCACTGCAGTCTAACAGCTTAGCAGGAGGTTCTCATCTGTTTTCAAAACAGATTTCCAGTGAGTTTCAGCCCTAGTTGGTTCTTTAAAAATCACAGATTTGTACAGTCAGGCTCCTTCTGTTTCATCGAAGAGTGAATAATCTTTTCCATGTTTGAGTTATTACCATTTTAGTAGCAGAGCTCAGCCTCATTTTATAATTTCTGCTGGGTGAGTTATTCCTCCTCACCCAAGTAGTGCCGTTGAGTTTCCATGTGAGCAAGAACTCGCAAGATCAGGACCTTTCACCCTCAGCACTGCCCCTTTTTTAGAGTGTAGCTATTTTTATTCTCCAGCTTCCAGGCATAGAAATGTTGACATCTAAACTGAGGAATGCCAATGGTTGAGACAAAAATAAAAATAAAATAAAAGCCATCAATTAAATTATTTACAATATTTTCAATAGATTGCACTATTAAGCAAGGATTTGTTTACACAATGGAGTTATTTAAAAATATCTACATGTTCTAAAAGTCCAAGTCTTAAATGCTGCACATGTTTAAAATGAAATAATGTTTCATGCTCTACTAAGTAGTAAATATTTTAAAATAATAGACATTTCAAAATATATTCTAACACTTATTAGTCTGTCTCCAACAAAGTATGTTCTTCCATAAACATTTAAAAGAACTCTTCTTGTATCTCCACAAACTGACCAGCAGAAATTAAACCCTTCCAGGCACAAAATCCTTACCCGTTCCTTTACCTTGGGTCCTGGCAGCAGAGGCACGGCCCAGGGGTGAGCCTGTGTCAGGGTGCAGCTGTGTCCCAGGCCTGGCGGAGGCACAGAGAGAAGCCTCGGGAGGTTTGCAGGGGACACAGAAGCGGGAGGAGGGGCTGACGCTGCAGATGGCTGAGCTGCCGTCGGTGGGACCTGGGCAGGACGAAGGCTCTCCAGGTGTACTGGACGTGCAGGTACCACAGTGAGTCCAGCCAAGGGCTTGCAACCTCTGGCATACGAGCAGAGGCTTGGAGAGCTGGGGCTGCTCCTCCTGGAGCCAGGGCCAGACTCTTTAGTGGTGCCCAGAGACAGAGCAAGAGGCAACAGGCAGGACTTGAAATACACAATCATCAGAGGTCCCTGCCAGCCTCAGCTGCTCCACGATTCTGTGGTTTTCTCTGTAGTTTAAAGACTATGAGACATTGTTCTTACCTCTTCCTCACCTCTCATTAACTTACCACTTCACAGGAGAAAATAATTTAAATCCAGTAGGACCTGACCCCAGCATCATCTGTAGTGGGGCATCAGCATTTTAGCATCTTCAGTGAGCTCTGTACTGGTTCTGTACATGATGCACTGAAACGCTGGCAGGACATGAAAGGTTTTCACTGCTTGTAAAATGTAGGCATAATCAAAGCCTACTGTTTTCTGTGAATGCAAATCAGTTTTACTCTGATACAGTCAATATTGGGTCCACACTGTCCTCCATCATTTAGGAGTGTTGTGCCATTTCCAGGGCACGAAGGAGTGTGCCCATCTCTGTACCAAAGCTTCCTCTCACAAAGGGAGGGATGTGGTGGCTGAAGGTTTCCTTGCCAGCTTTCACTGAGACCATCTCCGTGGCAGAAAGTTCACTGCTCTCCGGCTATCAAATATGAAAAATTTCAGTTACTAAGAAACACAAATTTCCTTTGCATCTGAGCACATTAGAGCCCAGGACATGATTAGTTACAGTTCTCCAGGATGGCCCCTGCTGGGATATGATGTCTTTTTGTCTCAGGAGAGCCAGTACACAGCTGTCTGCTCTCCTCTGCCCCCCTCCCCACTCCTATCCTCCTGACCTGCCATCCAGCTGGGCTGATGTCAAGCAAGGAACAGTGCTGCCCACACCAGATGTGTAACAACACACAGAGGTGCAGGCAAAGAAAAGGTCTGCAAGGAGTCACTCCTTCCTCCTGGTGTGTTGTGGTGCTCCCTTCTCTCTCTGTGTTGAAAGAGCAAGAAACGGTGGAGATTCACAAAGAGCTGTATCCTTTCTGTAAGGACACACCAGATTTGCAGATGAGCCTGATCTGGACATTCCCAGGAAAGGCAAGGAGACCAGTGCAACCCCAGCCCAGGTTCCTTCCCTACCACACCAGCTGCAGTGACAACTGGGCTTCTCCATGTATCTTAATTCATGTGAAATTGATTCCATGGAGAGGACCATAAAACTAGGCTAGCACTTTATGGATTAAGTAAAAGATCTCAGCCTGGTGAGTATCACTTTGGAAACTGGCCAGGGCAGTGGTGTGGTGCTGATCACACACCGAGAATCTCTCTGTGTTCCCCATAATCATTATCCTATTTTACAGCAAGGATAAGATCAGCTGGACCTTGCTGCCAGCTCCCACAGGACAATCTGGCTGTGTAATATTAGTAAAAGAGGTTATCTGCTGTCTGCATCTTCCTCTTCTATTTCTGTTCAGGGAATCTCTGAAGTATCCATATTGCAGTCTTTCCAGACACATTTTGACATTTTTGAGATGGATAAAAAGTTGAGGACTTTGAAAGATGACTGGTCCTGTCAGGAAAATGATTGGTCAAGGGGAATTTTCTCACTCAAAGATCCCCATACTTCTGTGTCTGCATTCCTGATGCATTACTTCATCATCACCTTTAGAGAAAGAACATCAAAACAAGGACCTAGTTATCACAGACAGGCAGAGGGATGCTTCATGAGTGACTTATCTGTCAGAGTGACTATTCTGGGGCAATTACACTTCCCCTTCTTTCCTATGGCAAAGACAGACCTGCTGTTTTGAAGTTCTGCTACTGTTTCTACCCTAGTGGCCTGTTACAGGAACCTTTAGAACTTTTACTGTGGGGCTACCAGAGAAATCTGGATTTTAAACATGCCCATGAGAAGGGAACTCAGGAAAATGAGAGGATGTGATTGTGAGAAGCATGCCAATCCATACGGACTTTGTGAGCTGTGCTGTCTGCACAGACCCGTTTCAGCCCAGGGGTCCTAGGATGCCTTAGCCAATTGCTCCTAACAGCCTATACAAATTGTTTGAAAGAAAGACTTGTCTTATTCTGAGAATCCAAAACTTCGAAGTATCTGACAGCCCAGAGATGCTACCAGGGACAAGGCTACAGCCCTTGCAGCTCTTGATTATACAGAATTTTTTTTTCTTTCTGTTTTTGTTTTGGGAGGAAGAAAGCATTCTGCAGTTTATGCCTAATGTAGATTTATTTTGCTGTCAATTGACTCGGTAGACAATCTTGGAAAACAGTTATTTTGAAGGCTGATAGGAAGTGCAGCAGTGTCCCTTTCCGTGGTGGGAGTCCTTGGCCTTTCAGGGAAAGATGTTTTTGTCACAGTGAAGTCTGCGGGAGGACCTGGACTGAGTGGCTTCTTTTGACACTACCAGTTTGAGAGGCTCCACTTCCATGCCACTTAATGGAAATTTGGCTCCCCACAGGTGCCCAGTTTCAAAATATTTCTCTCTCCTTCATGAATTATAGGGCTTTGGCAGGCTATAAGGTTGTCAGACCTTGAGAGGGCCACTTTTTGCCTGTTGCCTTGCCGATAAAAGGCCTAGGCCGTGGAAATACTTGAAGAGACTTGCTAAGGAAAACACGTAACATTTGTAGCCTTGCAGCCTTTCTCCCTGACTCATTGCCAGCAATGGACCACAGTTTCAAGGTTTAGTCATGAGCTCAGACCCATGGAGAACCTTCTCACCTTTCTGCATCTCAGTAGTCCATGTGCCTTGCTGGCTGCTACCAAACCCATCTGCTCCTTGTCCAAGTGCCAGCAGGACAAAGCTGTGCTGTCATCTAGGTGGCAGGAGGATGATGGAGAAATCCAAGGGCAAGGGAAGCACCCTGACCCTGGATCCTTGCTCTGTGTGTTACAAGGGTTTACCAACCCTCTCTGCAAGCAGTCAGACCAAACCTCCAGGAACAAACTTGCATTTGAGCTACCAGGTATAAACTGGGGCAGATACAGCAGAAGTAGGAAGGACTACTGACCTCAGTTTCTGGCCTCAAGACCACATTTCTTCCTTTCCCTATTTGTCTGAAGGCTTTGTTGGAGAATGCTGTGAGACAGGAGTAGGGTATTTATGCAGATGTTATGGTGCAGGGTCTGTGGTGTTGTACTGCAGATAAGTCAGGGTTGGGGCAAGTATTAAAATGTCCTTCAAGCAGCACTGCAAAGGAGTTTTGGAGAGGTCTTCTTCATTAGGGCCCTATTTATATACAGAAGTGTCTGTGGCACTTTATAAAGGACTGCCCTAGAACTGTGTCTGAACATGAGAGCCCTTGACCAGGCCTTATGGCAATGATCTAGCAGGATGGTTTGTAGGAATGTAAGGACACTGTCAAGTTGATTTCAACACAAAAATGAACCCTGTAAAGTAAATGAGAGAAAAGAAGTCTATCAAGTGAAAGTGACCTAAGGACAGAAAATCATGCTGACCCGGAAAGCACCATGCAAATTTTAGTGGACATGTTGGCTAAGGACCATGTCCTCACGGAGGTCAGTTGTCCTTTTGGGGCAGGTTCCACAGCCAGATCTGTTCTCTTGTACACCATCAGCTCGAAGCTCTCCTGTGCTCCTCAGGCACTGGTTGTGTTGTAAACCAGTCAGAAGCCTGATGCATTCTGGCTGGCCCCAGCTCCTAGATGGTCCCCAAGGATTAACCTGCTGCGGATTTGGGCAGCCTCCAAACTGTGCTGCAAGGTAGGCCCGAAGAGAGGGATTTCAGCAGGCCATCACCATCTCCCCAACAACCACTGGGCTCTGATACACCCTTCAGAATCTGAACCAAGCAAGAATTCTGCCCCCAGCTCCCTGCATGCAGCCCCCACGTGGAGTGAACATGAATAATGGGAGACCCCGACAAAGGACAGAGAACCAACTGCTATGGCCAGTGTGGGAGGTTTCTGCTGGTTTATGTGGCTGCCCTTTCAGCTCCACGTATGTAACCATTGTCCTCACCAAATGGGTTCAGTATGAGCAAGGAGTACTTACATGATAAAATGTGAAAAAGTGCTGTTGCAAAAGCACTTGAATCCAAAAAAAGCATACTTTGAAATAAATAAGGGGCATTGGGAAATTACATTCTGGCAACTGCACAAAGTGTGTGCATTTCCCATAGAACTGAATAAAAATAGATTGTGTTGAAAACAACGATAAAAAACTCATGGGAATGCATGTCTGGCACAGTTTATATTCCACTCCTGGGGCTAAAGTTGGAATATTGAAAGGGTGGTGCAATTATGAATTGTACTTTTAAAATGTAAATATTTCTGTTCCTTATAAAAGTATAAAAAATAATCACATACTTTCTTTGATAATCCATAAGTCTACATTAAATAGCCAGTCTTAATTCACTGCATGTCAACTGAGTTAAGATACTTACACTGCATTCATAGAGAGATTAATAAGATGGGGTCTTTATATTCTGCCAAAATAGAAATAGTAATGTCATATACAGACAAATGCATGTGTGTTTATTTATACACGCATACACATACACTTAAAGAGAGATGAAGAACAGTCTTTCTGTTCCAGAATCTGTAAAGGTCATTACACTTTGGTTATTTTTTAACCAAATGCACATCCACAAGTTTGTATAAACAAACCATCCTAAGACAATGTAGAGACTTGACACTCCAGTGCACAGCTCTGGCACACCCACATTTGTCCTTTAAGATCTGCTAGTTTGAATTAAGGTTCTGCTCTCAATGTAGCCCTTCCAACTATTGGCAGGTCTTCCCTCACAGACCAGGCAATACCTGCACCCACCTTGCCCGATGCCTTTGGGACACTAAAGTGTCTGTCACACAGTCCAGAGTGTCTACCCACCCAAGCCCAGCCGTGTGCAGGTGTGCAGGGACACCCAAACTCAGAAACACCTTAGGCTCAGAGTGGTGCTTTCACCTACTAATGCTACTCTCAGTTTTCACCAGGACAAAAGTCTGCAGGAACATTACCACTACATTAGGTTTCAAACCAAAGAAAATATTTCAGCTGGTGCTTATGTGCCCTCTTTAACCAATACTTGTGCAGATGCTTTGTTCTTCTTGCCAAGAACAACTAATAGTTTAGTCAAGAATATAATGAGTAACAATTAAATCTATCAGGGGAAAAAAAAACCAAAACAACAAAACAGACAAATCAAAACAACCCCACACAATAAAACCCAAACCCATAAAACCAAAAAGTAACCCAAACCAAAATGCCAACAGTTAATGTTCTCTGAAAAAGTTGCCTCTTCCCTAGAAAATATCACTTAGAACTACAGACTCCACGGCTCTGACTCCCTCCTTCTGGAAATTAGCTCCCAAGAAAGTGAATTTAATTCTCATAATGGCATTTCTTTTTAGGAACACTGACAGTTAATGAGAAATGCAAGGCATGGAATTGTGGGGTTGTTCTCCATCAAACAGCTACTTCTGTTCCTTTGCTCCCTGTTTTTGCCACAAAGTAGATGATCTGAATATTTCATATCTAAGCTCAGGACTAATAGAAGAAGATTTGCAGGGAGAAAGTTCATTTTTCAAAAATCATCAGATTCCCCAGCTCCCTCAAGGAAAATGAAGTAAAAGTATCCATTCACTATCACTCTTTTTCATTTAAATAAAACCCAAGCATCCATAGCAGTGACTGTAGGTTTTTAAAAGCATATATTTACTATGATTTTTTCACTAGTGCTTCATATTTCAAGAGATCTAAGAATTACTGCATCTTTTGGGATATTTGTGTGTTCCTCTAGGGACATGAAAGAGCTTGACTTTCCAAGAGAAGATGTTGAGCCATCTCTGATAAGCAAGACTGATGTCATATTTTTCCATAAAGGTGCTACTAGACAACATAGACTGATATCCTTCATCACTTAGATCATATAAGCCTCTGCTGCTGAGCATAGTGACAAGTGCTTAGATAAAGGCTGAGAACTCTCCCAGTCTTTTCACCTCAAGACATTTCCTTCAGCTTATGAATAATTTCTGTGTCTCTTTTCTGCACCTCTCCTACTTCTCCATATTCTTTTAAGCATATGAACACTAAATCTGTACCTTTTTTTACTGGTCTCAGGAGTGCTTGACAGAGGGAAGAGCTCCCATTCCTATTTTCTATCTCCCTCTTGAAACAACCAAGAATCTTGTTAGCCCCTTTCTCTACAGTTTTAGCAGAGATTGGAGTCAAGCTGTTCCTCCATCCTGGTCCCCAAGCTCTTTCAGAAGCGCTGCCTTCCATGACAAAGTCCTTCCATTCTGTAGAAACACCTTGCACGCTTCCTTCTGAAGTCAATGACTGAATAAGGAGCTTGTAGAGTCAGATTTTCTTTAAATGGACAAGTCATCCAGATCACTCCATGCTTCCCTGAGCTCACTGACATCACTGTTCAACTGGGGTTTGTGTCATCAGCAACATTTATTCTTGCTCCCATGTGATTGCAGGAGGTGTTGAACAGAAGCAGCCTACTGTCAATTCCTGGGGAACTTTTCCATCTGATGATGATTTTCTGTTGTCAGCTATTTGGAGAGATGTCTCTGCTAGCCATTTAACAGGTTTTCTTGACAGTGTATAATGCCATTTTTATAGTAAGAGTAGGGCATCAAATGAAATAAGATCCTCAAAATAGATGAAGTCTACTACATCTACGCTGCCATTTTGTTTCATTGCTTTTAAAATGAGAAGGTTTACTTTTAATGACAAATTCAGCACTCACTATATTGACTTCAGAAACTCTAGTCACATTCTTCTGAAATTACAGGTGATTATGAGAGCCTAAATTGAGGCACATAAAAAGGAGCACTTCTGTAAGAGGCAGTATCCTGTAGTTTCTGAATATCAAGGACTGCAAACAACAGATTTCAATGGAAATCAACAGCTGTTCATTTACTGAATAGTAACACTTGTAAACAGAGCTTGCAATAAGTCACAAAGCTCATACTTCCTGGAAAATACATTGTGGGGTTAAGAAGGACTAGGGTGAGTGGAAAAGCAAGGGACTTGAGGTTAGAGTATGTGATACTCTGCAATTCTTTTGAACACATTATCTCAGTAGATGAGGTGGATGGAAGACTTGGATTCAGGACCAATGTAAGCCAACTTGAATTTGAATTGCTGATAATCTGATACTCCTCCTCCTGAGCCATGACTTCTGCTCTCTTCTCCCTGACAGCACAATGATTCATCTCAGCTCTAATCAGGCATTTAATTTCACTGACTACATAGCACTACAAGTGCCAAAAAGGTGACACAAGGGAGAGGAAATGAACACTTGTTCCATGGTTAGCAGGTGCCATTTTGTGGGAGGAAACTCCTCAAACTGTATATCTAGTTAAACTGATTGTGAATTGGTACTGAAAATGGCAGGGGATATTTCATTTATACTGCTTTGCTGCTATTCTGTTTCTTCAGGTGGATTCCTTCCATCCAAGTTTTGAACTTGGCCTTTCTGTTTGCTCAGGGAAAACCCTCATTGGCATAAATAAAAATTTTACTTGAGTATGTAAATGGCTACTTGGTTCTTGCCATTCTAGATTTACAGTAGGCAGGGGAGGAGTTAAGTGGTTTGAATCCACAGAACAATAAGCACAGGTAGTGTAAAGGGTATGAGATGGAGAACAGGAGATTCAATTGAAGGAAGAATCATGAGGAATCCGTTCAAACTTGATTGAGGCATTACAGGCACTAGTTTCTTATATTGTTTATAAAACTGAGCATTTTTGTGATAAACAGATTTGGGTTTGGTAATGGATTTTGTAATACAATAATGGTGACATACCACTCTAATGAGAACAGAAAAGTGTGAAACTATGGATCTGCACAACTGCAAGTTTTGTTATTGCTGGAAAACTCATGGCTGAATGATTGCCATTAAAAACAGTTAGTAAAAAAATTCTGTGAGCCAGATTTGCCTAGTAAGCCAGAAGGACCTGAGAAGGAAAAGAAGAAAGTCAATACATGTAACATTTTAAAGGTATTTTGGAAGCTTGGAAATTGGTACATGATTATTCTTATGAACTGTGGTTGTTCTAAACTTACAAACCAGCTATCACTTGATCAAGAAAAAACATTACCATATAATTGAAGAGATTTTGAAGTAAATATAAAACATGTAGGGATTTGAAGGTGCCTTCTGAGCAGCAGCTTCTTAGTCATGCAGTCTGCAAAGTGCATCTGCATTTAAAATTTCGAAAGCCTGGACAAAAGATTTAAGATAACAGAAACCAATGGTCTTTTAAACACAGGAAATATGGGAGCAACATCTCCCAAACACAAACATGAGTCTTTTCCTACTATGCTGCATTAGGTAGAGGGCCAGGCGTTGCCCTGTGTTTCTCCAGTACAGTATGAACTCTTTCCATGGAGAACTACTGTCGGGAATTACTAGGTCACCAAACTGAGAGAGACTATTACAGACGATGAGATCAGGATCTCTTCCTTGGCTAGCTGTACAGCAGCTCCAAGGACACAGTAATAATCGTCCCTCTTGCCTGCAACAAGACAACGAAGAGCAGGATTTAAAGGCCCGTTCTGCAGCAGTGTGGCTGCCGAAGCTACTTTCCGCGGGGAGGAAGGGCAGTGCCCTGCCGACCCCCGGTGTTAGGCGCGCTTTCCCTCGGCGCGGCGCCGCGGGCGCTGCGGGCTCAGCCCCGCCCGTCCGGGGGCGGTTCTTCGAGAGCGCGTCTTTGGAAGGACTGCAGAAGAACGTCCCTATCAGGCAAAACACTGAAAGCTTGCAGAAGAAAACCAGGCTCGTAGTTGGATATTGAATGGACTTTGCTAGGTAATGTTCACTAAATTTACTAAATTTGCATTTACCCTGGTACAGACAAGGCTTGAAAGTCTGACTCTTCCCTTCTGCACTCTGTTCATTGTCCTCCCCGTGATCAGAAAAGGTCTCATTTTCTGAGCTCTGACAAAGTATTCCCAACCACTGTCTGGAATTGCCCTGTGGAAGGCACAGTGCTTGCTATTTCTCTCCTGTTAGCTGTAATCTCCCTGTTTGTCACTGCTGCAAACCAGGTGAAGGGACAAGAACAACATGCAAAGCAGGTAAGCAGTGTGTTATGAAAAGTCCATCTGTTGGCTAGGAGGAGAGGAGAGGAGACAACAAAGTCTTTAGATCATTTCCTTGGGAATTTTGAGGGGAATATTCTGCCCAATCCTTTTTCAGTACAGAAGGATTTCTGTAGGTTGTATAGTCTCTTTCATTTCAAGAAGATATTTACAGCTGCACTAGAATGGCACACAAAAATTGGTAGCAACTAATAAAACTCATCAGAGAGGTGTGAACCAATACTCTATCTAACTGTTCACTCTGCTAGACATAACACATATTTTTGACAGATGTCCTACTTATGAGGATTTAAAAGCAATTTAGATATCAATACAAGGTCTTCGGAACAGAAAGCATCTAAGGAAACCAGATGACACCAACTTGAACTACAAAGTTTGCTGCCATCCTTTGAGATACACATAATTCAGGATAAGTTTCACTAGACACAAACATTTTGGGCTATTTTGAAATTCTTTTTAAAAAGAAGCATTCTGTAGAGTTCTGCCACTTAGGAATCTCTTATTCAAATTATCCCAGTCTTGCATACAAACATCAAAGGCTGGTTCTTGAGGATATCCTCAGAGAAGTGATCTCATTTTACATCTGGGAGGATCGGAGTCTCTGACAAACTAGGGGAGTCCTTGATTAGATGGCAAAAGACACTATGCTGCTAGTAAATTCCTAGAAAAAAAGACTGCCTTGTCTGACTAAAAGAAAACCTCAGGGATGACAACCCTTCTAATCCTGGAAGATTCCATTAAATGGAATATTATATGCTCACAGAACACCTAGTGTCTGGAAGGCACTAATTACTAACACTTCCCTTCCTGGGGGCTTCCTCAAAGCTTAGGTATGTCTCAGTCTGGTCACAAACAGATCAACCCTCTCAGTGGTGTGAGAAGGTTTTTAAGCTCCTAAACTTGTGAATGAGCCGATCTGGCATTTCCAGCTAACCCATCCTCCAGAGAGACGAAGCTATGCAGCTGTCCATGATGTACAGGTGTCAGCTTTCCTGCTGCACTTGATTCTCAGCCATTTTAATGTGTGTGGTGCTTCCAACAGGCAGCTGTGGTCAGGGAATGCCAAAACTGGGGTGTGGCATGAAGTGGGGGTGTGCTGGCAAGGCTGGGAGCCCCTGGACACTGCAGCAATTCTTACAGCCCGATGGCAGAGCAATCTTCTGCAGTCCAGAGGGAACTCATGGTCTGCCCCCAGATGACTTAGCTTGACCTTGAAGAGGTTCCTCCAGCAGGACAGTGCTAAACAACAGTGAATTTAACTTCAATTAAGTACTAATGGCTAGCTGTAGGATTTTCCTGCACAGTAAAATGAAGTCACAAGATGTTGCTCGAAGGTATTCCACAGCTCCACTAGCAGAGGTGTCTCCTGCCTGCTACAGGGCAGCAATGTCACCCTGGCATGGTTTACTCACTTCGCTTATTTACCTGGTCTATAACACTTTGAAGACCCAACTTGTGAACCAAGCTCCATTTGAAAATACACACACAAGCAGAGTTGGGTTCCACTTGAAAATTAATTCAATTTAAAACTGGCTTTGAGATCCCTGTGTGAAAAGTATCATAAAGACTGCTGTATTTTGCTGTCACATTATTTTTTTGAAGTCAGGTATTTCAGTATCTTGCTACTACAAACTCAGATTTTGACTGCTTATGTTACCCTAAGCCTTTATGAAGCTCATTGCAAGGCCATTTGAGTAATGCTGAATGTTTAATGAAATCAATTATCAAACAGCCATGTTGTCCCAGCCTCAGACGTTTTAGCAGTTAATTTGCTTGAAGCATAAAAATAAGACGCCAACAGATCTTTTTGGAACCCCAAAACGCTGGCCAACGTTCAGAGATGATTACAAACCAGGGGGGGATGCAGTTTTCATGCATTCAACAGACCTCACTTTGAATAAGTGTTTAGTGAAGCACTGAAAAACATGGCACCCGTAATTGCTACTTACTCTACTTAAAACATTTAAGCTTCCTGGTGATGACAAGCAGCACCCACTTACCACTGTGCTAAGTAGTCTCTGCAGCATGGCTTGGAAGAGTGTCTATGCTGAGCGTTGGCACCCAGCAGTGTTTAAATTGGACTTCTTCCCCCATTTTTTAACAATTGTTTCTTTCTCCAGCTAAATTTTTCGTGGACCTTAAACAACCAGCTGACAAACAGGATGTTCTTGCTAGCACCACATCACTCCTCCCATCCTAAATAATATAGATGAATATAAATAGAGACAGCACATCCATGCGTATGAATGATGTGGAGAAGAGCTTTAAGGTGGTGCATGGCCGTGAAAAAGCACAGCAGTAATCAGCTATAAAATGCTACATGCACTGCGGTCCTTCCCTGAGCGGGGCCATGTCCGCTCATCAGGAATCCCCGCTGGTCGCCAGCGCGGACGCCTGGACGCCCCCGCAGGGAGAAGGCGCTCAAGGCTTGGGTCCCCGGAGCCCCGGGGCGGCGGGGGCCGCGGTGCCCGGCGGGGCCGTGCCCGGGCAGGGCAGCCCGTGCGGAGCAGAGATGAGATGAGATGCGATGAGATGAGATGCGATGAGATGCCCAGCCCAGCCCAGCCCAGCCCAGCCCTGCCCTGCCCTGCCCGGCCCTGCCCCGCCGGCTCCCGCGCGGGGCGGGCGCGGCGG
>VZRO01006733.1:846064-863171 GCA_013397915.1 Daphoenositta chrysoptera
GTTTCCCGCATCCCGCGGCAAACTTTAACCCGCCGGGCTTTCCCGTTGTTCGGCGGTGCTGGCTGTTTGGCACAGAGGTACCACCTCTGGGCTTGTAGCGTGTGAGCCTGTCATAGTCTAGCAAAGATCTATCTGTTTCCTTTTTATAAGAGCAGCAGAGAGCAAATCTCCGTTCTGTAATTAGTGCAGAGCTACGTCTACCTTAGAAAACACCTCTCGTGGGCATGTTACTGTATTCAGGCACTTGATTAAGCATTTTACGTAGATGTACTTGTATGTGTCTTAAAAAGTAGAGCACAATTTAAAGCGTAATTTCTTCCTGAAAGCCAGGGTGAAATTTTCTGCATTTAGAAGGGCCTGTGGAACAAGTGTTGCTGTGACAGCAAAGAACATATGCAGCATCTTTGTGTTTGACGGTACCACCGATCTGCACGCAGCTAACGACTCCTTATCTTTGTGTGGCTGACAGGCTTTATTTAGAGACTGTCAATCCATCTGCTGGTGTGGGTTACGGGACGGGCAGGAGCTGTCTCCGAAGGGTGCGTGGTGCTTTGCCTTTGTGTCATGAGCAGGCTGACTGAAGGGTCAGTCAACACCATTAGATGGAGAAGAGGAAAGCATCCAAGCATCTTTATCTTTTTTTTTTTTTTTGAGGATAGCTTGAAGTTGAAGCGCATCTCACCAGAGCATCAAAGCAGTCATCCCTCCGGGTCGTGCTGGAGGTAGATTTACTTAGAGGAGTACAGAAGGCAGTTGTTTGCTTGTTGAATATCAGAGCAGTTTCTAAAATGATGTGTTATGTGCGTTTTATCAGGAAATGTAGATAAACAAGTAGGCGTTTAAGAACTGGGTAAGTTTTCAAAATGCTTCATGTTACCCCATAAGACAGTCGCCATTCTTTTCATCTGTTCTTTGCAGCTGTACCCACGTGTATTTAATGAGAAATTGAATCTGTCAATCAGGTTCTGCAGATTTATGTGGCACTTTTAAACTCTAATGCTGATTATGTGACATTAGTAGAAATTTGAAAATTTGCTGTCTTTGAAAACTGAAATGGTTATAGTATGGAAGAAAAAATTATTATCTTAATTCACTAACACTAGATGTTTTTCAAACATTATTATAACAACAAACAATCTCATTGGTAAATGGAGAACTGGAATGTTGTATGGAGGGAAGTGCAGAAATGTATTCCTATTTATTAGTATGTGTGTGTTACATACATGTAACTTTACAGGGTGCTTTAAGAAGCTTTCTAAGCTTTTCTAATGAATACCTGTAATCAAGATTCTTTTGATAGTCTTTGTTGTGATTGTGAAGAGGGAAAGCCATTATTGTCAATATTCTCATTAAGGGACATGCTAGAATCTCTTCGTTTGACTAATTGGTTACTTATTTGACAAAAACCCTTTAAAATACCACATTTTTAAGCTTAATATATTTTGAGTGTTTAATTGTCAAATAATTATTAATTAAAAGAAAAAAAAAGAAAATATTTGTGAAGCCATGTGAAGGTTAATAAGAAGTAATTCATAGTAAATGATTACTAATAGTGTGCTTCTGTATGTGTGCATTGTGCAGGAGTGTGTATTTTAAATTCAAATTTTATGTCTGCTGTGAATATATTCTAAGGTAACATAACAATGCATCCACTCAGGCTTTATTTAATAACTGGAGGCATAAAGGCCTGTATTCAAATATTTTTGTAATGGGTTTAAATACCAATTTAAAAGCATATTTCTTTTATGCTTTTGCTTTCGGTTTCTAGAAGTAGCAATTCTTAAGAACTTAAGTTTGGGGCAAATTTCTTAAATTTAATTTTTTCTTTTGCCTTTATGAATGATTAAACTGCTTCTGTATAGCCAGTTTGTCCTGTTTGCATCCTTAGTAGAGGACAAAAAAGTTTGAATAGTCGATGAGCAAATGTAAAATGAAAACCCCTGTGAAAGAGGTCAGACCTGGTGGTGGTATCTTTTCTTTGGTAAAGCAGTACACTTGAAATGTCAAACTCACAGTGTTTCTTAATTAATTCAAACCGAGCATTGTTGAGCTCTCACTGTAAATGCACCAAACCTATTTTTCCCCGACCAAATATTTCTAAGTACCTGCAAGCACTGCAGTTGAACTCTTTGTCAGTATTAGTTTTGTCCTTGAAATGTGTTTTGGAAGGTACATGAGCATTATCCTGTTTCAGAAATGATGAGGCATAAGCTGTGTTAAAAAGAAAAAACCCTGTACTCAGGATTAAGAGTTATATGTGAACCTTGAATTAAACTCTGTTCAGGTCTCTGCTGTGTCCATTTCCTCAGATGCAGAAACCACATGAAGGTAAAAGCAGTTACCTTGTCTGGAGGGAGAACTTTGTTGTATCGGTGTCATAGTTTTGAATTGGTACCTGGAGTTAAGGTGACCTCAGAAATGACATTCTTTATGTTCAGAGTATTTAGATTATCCCCTTCAGAACACAGAGTTTAACTTGGGAATGTTTTTTAAGTCTTCTACTTGATTTGTTTGTTTATTTTAAAAAATACATTTAATTGTCCTACATGGGTGTATTAGCATTAATCAGTTAAAACAACTAATTCCTACTAATATGAATAGCAATTATTAAATTGAATAGGACATATACATAAAAATGAGCCTCATTTTAGAAAATTTGTCTAACTTTTAACATGTCTGAAGCACGTTTTAAGATTTATGATACTGTGTCTGCAAAATTTGAAAATGCTCAGTAAATTACTTGTTCTTTTTACAGCGACCATACTTTTCTTTTGATGTTACCACTTCCATGTTGATTTGCAACTTATTTTGATGGGTAATAACCCATGTAATTTGTAACAGCTGTTTTAAAATACGCTGTAGCTAAAAATTCGTATTTCATCTAGCCTTAATATGAATTAGTAGAGGAGTTTTTAGAGGTAGCATTGCTGTTCTTTAAACTCAAAAATTGCAGTGCTGTATGTATCATTTGGCACAACATAACCTCTGTTTACTTTATTTTTCTTTTGTTTTGTTTTACTTGGGTTTTGTTTTGGTGTCTTTCTCAGATAGTGGTGTATTTTAACAGGAAAATACTACAGCTGTCCCTCTCCTCCCCCGTGTGCTTCTGTTGGTGTGTTGGTTGCTTTGAGTTCTTTGAAAACTTGAGCTAGAAAATTCAATGTATGTATCTCAGCTTAACCCACTGATTGTGCCTAAATAACATGAGATCACTATTTAGGTAAAACATACATATTCTACATTACAATACCAATTTTAAAGGCATGTCTTTATTTTAGTTCATTTATTCAGTCTGGAGTGCTTTACAGATGTACTGTTAATAGAAATTTTGAAATAATAGGTAAATTGTAGAAATGAGAGCATCAGAAAAAACTTTGCACACAACTATTTGTGCCAGCTTTGTGATGTTAAATGGTACTTCATCAGTTCTGTTAAGCTTTTTTATGGTTTTCTTCCTGAAATTAAAGAAAACCAGAAAGCACTGATTAGTTTGTAACTTTCTTGTAGGTCTATCATGTGTAGATAATGGGTAGATTAGAGCAGTGGAACGGGTCAGTAAGAGCAAGGTAGTAATATAAAAATACATATAGTTCATAGTGGGATGTCATTAAATCAGGGGACATATAGAAAAGCACGTGAATTTCTTATAAATGTGTATATTCAAACTAAATCTGGGGTATGATGGGTAATGGCTGAAAACACTACTATCTGATATGAACTTAGAAATGAAGTTTTAATAATTTCTACAGTCAACTCTTGTGAAACAGAAAGAAGTAAAACATTATTTGTATGATTATAAGGACAAACCCGACTGGACCCAGGCTGGAGCAGCCTTACTGTGGCTGCAGTTCAGAGGAGATGAGTTTCCAGCTGCAGACCCCTGTGAGCGTGGCATTGCTGGAGCACTCCTTGGCAGGGCTTTGGGCCATAGCTCCTTGCAATCTTCTAGACTGTCTGCTGTCCCTCGGAGAATAACGTGTGTGAAGAGTAAATAATGGGTGTAAATGACTGTTCGGGGTGGTGTTCAGGAAGAAAACAGATTCTGGGAAGGAAAAGAATCCCAGCTGCGTGAATTGGGTGCCTTGCTGGTCCAGTAGGCTTTGCTCAGGGGTTGGCTACTGGCTGCTCTTTTCTCCTAGTGTACACAGTCACAAAAACACTGAGCTTTCTATCCTTGCTGTAAATCTTCAGAATAATGCAGATTTTTGAAATTATGGTTTCCAGTATTTTTGACAGGAGCAAACTAAAATATTTTCTTTCTGCTAACAGTTATTTTAGAAAGTAAACCCAAGCGAGTTGGCAGTTGTTTGTGGTTTGCTTTAGGTGCTTTAGTTAAGTTGAGAGATTTGCCACCAAAAAACTTAGTTTGACAGAATTATAAGCAACTAGAAATGTGAACTTGTAATATGTACCATTTAGTAGCCTTTGTAGTAAGGAGTACGGTTCCCTCTCAGACATGCATCCACTTGTGATTGTAGATGGAAGGAATACTTTTGACATAATCATTTTTAAAAAAATAAGTATGTTTATATTAATAATTTAGTTGAAATTATAGCAGCCTCCACTCAAAAGTATTTAAGCATCCCTGTTCAAAATTAAGCATGCATGAGTGGAGGTGTCTCTGCTGGCTAATATTTTGTTAAAGTTTGTGTATTGAAGAGAAGCAGGAGAAAATTCCAAAGACCTATGGACAGAAAAGTAGTAGAACTATACCAAAAATATTTGAATTTGTCTTCCGCTTCTTTTTTGCTAAGGAAACAATGTAGAGGTGATTTTGGCTGACTGTTCAGCTTGGAAAAAGAGAACAGCATTAATTCCGTATGTATAGGAAGACATAAAATTTCACTGGCGTGTGTTTGTAGTGATTGCATTATGAGTTATAACCTATAAGCATTGGCAGTACTAACATTTGCACAGCAACACTCGGTTTCTTGCTTGTATCATGTCTGTTTCAAAGGAAAACTTGCTTCCTCAGGAACTCTCTAGGAGCATTGTTTCACTTGCTGACTTCATTTCAGTTTCCCAAAGAAACCTTATATTTTTTGTTCCCTGTGTTTACTCCTGTTTATGCATTTAAGTGAATGGAAAAAAACAATTTATTTCCCTCTTGGTGAACAGAATAAAGATTAATCTCTGGACACTAAGAGAGAGTGTGTTTTTAGAATGTACTCCTACAGCATAATGACCTAGTGTTTGTAACCTGCACAGAGGTGCTTCGTGTATCTGTCAGGAAGTTAAGCTTGGTTTAATACATATATATCCCATGGTTTATCCCAAGTCTGTTATGCAAAAGTGTTGCATTATGTTCTCTAGTTCTGTCCAGTTCCCTCAGTCTGCGTGAAATCTACCTAAACAGCCAAATCTCTGCAGACTTATTGGCCTTAGCTGCTCCTGTAAATCTGGAACATATGGTTTGGAAATCACACATTTAGGTCACAAGGTACAGATTAATCAAGGTACAGGCTGCTGCTGTACTTCTGGTTTTCAGATATCAAAGATGACCTCTAGATTGGGAAATTTCATTTGTTGGGACAGTGATGAAAGAAACAAGAAGGCAAGGTGGAAGGCAGGACATAGAGGTAGAAAAGGAGTCAGTGTGTGGTAAGGGAAATACAAAGGTAAAAACAAGAGGAAGGAGGAGATACAGAACTGAAGTAAGGGGAGACAGATAAAAGAATAGACAGCACATGTGAGGGAGAGAGAGCACATTAAATTCTCTGCCCTTATTTTGCTACCCAGATACAGCCCTGGTCTCCCAGATTTATGTCCTGAATTTTCTATTGAAATTCTGTTTGACTTGTAAATATATTTCAGAAGAGCATAAATGTGAACTTAACTAAAATCAGTGGTCAATGGATTGTATGGATGTGAACTTGGTCATCTGATGTTGAGAGATCTTTTAAATGTTTTGACATGGTCATCTCTCATATTGCTATGTCTGGAGCCTCATAACACTTGTATTTTAATGGAAGTTTCAACTCAAGGTTTTTTATGGAGAATCCAAATTGTTTTCAGACATTTTCTGTTTTAAAATAACAGTAGTGTCATCATCAAGAAAGTCAATAGGCACATGGGTACAGCTGCCATCTTCATAGACAGCTCAGAGGGTGCTGATGGAGAAATGAAATACTGAAGAGTACATAACCAACATGGCAAAATGTTCCTTCTTTTAGTGCTTCATGCAAGTCACAGTGGTTATTTCACCAACTATTATTTTGATGGAAATGGTTTAAAGTAATGCTGCAGTGAAACTATTCCCACCCCAGGTTTGAGCTCCCATTATGAGCTTCAAGCGAGTGTAATTATACAGAAATTCTGTGCTTTAGAAAGGTGAGAGATTTTTAAAAAGTGAATGAAGGAGGGAGAAGAGTTTGAGAAAAAGAGCCATTAAAAATGGCTGAGTGTTCTCTGCCACTGGAATAGGTCTGGACATACATAAATTAGAAGAAGAAGAGGTGATCTTACTAGGGATGATACATTTATCACATAGTCTGTTTGATAATGTAGATTGTTTTATGGATGTGGGTGCATAAAAGATGAAGTGCATGTATACGTGAACTACTACATGCTAGATAAACCTGTAAAAGAAATAAGCTTGTCTATGAATAGGTATTACCATAAACATCCATCAATTATGGTATTGATTGAAAGTAGACTTATGAGAATTATAAGGGAAATAATACATTTTTTTCCTTTTCTTTGGGACATTGGATGATGATACTGGTAAGTCTAGATAGCTTTATATAGGGGTTTTATACTGAAACCCCTTATGCTTTCAGGGAACCCTTTTAGGCTAACCCTTTCATGTGCTGTGTAGGAATCATAACCCATTTACTGCATGGAACTGAAGAGGATGTTTTGATCATGACAAGTAATTACAAACTTGGGGTTTTATTTCATTTTTTTCTTTACTGGATACATTTTTTGGTCTGTATATCAGTTTTCACTCATAGTACTAAACAAGACTTTGTTGAAGAGGGTGAAATTTGGCTTTGAGTGTGCTTTGTTTTCTCTTCTTTTTTTACTTTTCTAATTGACTGATGTTATTACATTTCCTTGTAGAAAAGCATCATGTTTGTCAATTTGGTTTTTAATTTAAAAATTTGAGGAGCTCTGTTTCAAGTTTTTGTGCACTTGGTGATAAAAATAGCAGAAGTACTCACACAGAATTTCTATTTGCAGTTTCTAGGCAGTGTAATACACGAATCCAGATTTAAATCAATGCAGCAAGTAACCCAGAAGACACACAGTTTTGGGGTTACATCAAAAAGATGATGTTAATCAAATGTCCAGTCCCTCATTCAGCATTTCAAATGATACTATGTCATACAAAAACGTAAGAGGTGTGAAATGAAGGGGGATGAAGACAGGCAAGGGTGCCTGAAGTGCATAGGAGTAAAATGTAGATTGTAGGTACAAGGGATCCTCAGAATGAGCTGTACAACAGCCATGTGGAACTTTGCCATCCTTTCCATAAATGGCATCCTTTTAGTATTGCTGCTCAGAAAAGTAATTTGTGGACCACAGATAAAATAAGGAAATTAGAAAGACTAGAACAAAAAAAAAAAAATCCAGATTTTAATTTAGTCAGCCTTGCTTTATTGTGCTGTAACACTCTGCATAATGGAAGGTAGAGTGGTAAAAAGCATGCTGTAACAACAGAAAGTGTTTTTCACTTATGTGTTTGACTCTTAAATTACTCTTCTTAATGAGATTAAGAAAAAAATCAGAGCAAGAACTTGAAGCTGAGAGCTTGAGCAGGTAAAGGCTGATAATGAGAATAGCTTTCTTACACATACTGTTCCAGTTATATGACTGAAGTGGTTTTTGTAAAGTGGGCTAAAAGGGACAATTAGTAAATATTATGAAGGCTTCCTTAATGGAGGGTCTAGAAAATTGCTGTATAAAATAGATTTTGAAAGGAGAAGTAACATGATCTTTCCTGCTCAGTTGTTCCAGATACCATCCTGCTTGTATAAAGATTTTTATAACATCATCAATCCCTTCTGAACCCCTGTGATGCAGATGTCAAACATGTTTTTATAAGTAGTAGTAGTAGTAGTAGTGTTTTCATATTATAACTTTTTAGGAGACATGTCCATTGTAAAGCATACCAGACAGGAAGAAAAGAAATCCTTGCCCAACACTGGAAAGAAAACATTCCTTGCAAAGCCTCAGTGTAGACTATAAATAAAAGATGTTCTGAATTCTCAGTGTTGGGATGAATACAAGGTGGAACCAAGTGCAAGCATTCAGACTTGCCAGCCCAAGAACACAGCCTGAAGGGCTTGGTGTGTTTTCCCGTTCTGATTTTAATGATAGTTTGTAATGCTAGTGTGATAACCAAAATTCATTGCCATAAGGCATTGGTAAGGATGCTGCAGGATATGGGTTAACTTGAACTCAAGCTGTCCATGACATCTTTGCTATGGCCTTTTTTTGGATGACCTCGTATATGAATATATATTGTTACTGCAACTGATCTGGTTCTTCTAACGTCTTTCCCATTATTTTTGCCACTGAAATTGTTCCCTTATAGATCCTCTCTCTGAAGCTGTCACTTTTCATTGATGCTGAAGAACTCTATCTTTGGGCCAGTAATTGCCTTTGCTAAAAAATGCAGACTAATACCACAAATCCTTGAAATAAGTGTTGATCAAGAAATTTTGCTATTTAACATCTTGGAAAGGAATGTCTAAAAGCTGGTAAATATGTTTAAGTGTTCCTCCTGTATTAACAATGGTTAATATGACAAAACCTTTGTCTAACGGAGGGCTGGAATTGTCCTGAGATTTCTTGTTCTCTTCCAAAACACTGTTTGTGGTACTCCTCACACTTGCTGTCAGAAACAGTTACAATATGTGCTATAGATACATATTAAAATTTTATTCAGGCTTCAAACATAATGTTTTCTACTATTGTAATAAACCCATTTTTTTCATCATGAGTGAGTTTTGAAAATTGTATATTCTTAATAATTGATTATATTAAACATTAGAGGGAGAGGTTTCATTTTTGTCCCCAGTTACGCCTAATTTCTACTGAAATTGAGAAGTTAGGACCAGGTATCTGTATCCATGAGTCTCTTTAGTAATAGACCTAGTCATCATTTTATCTTTAGTTCTATTTTGGGGTTTTTGTTTTCCAGTTTTGAATGCATAGTGCTTTTTTTTTCCAGCCATTTTTTTCAATACCTTTGCGTAATATTCAGGCATCTTTCTCTAAAAGCCATCTTTTAGCTGATAATTTATCTCTCTCTACTGGTTTTTAATAGGTAGTCTAAACATGAGAAACTTTGATTTAGCCTTCACCACTACAATATTTAAGCATCTGTGAGGTAATTTAAATACAAAGTTAACAGCCTGTCTTCCTTCCTGTTGCTTCAGCCTACAGGAAATACTGTTCAATGCCTAATGCACATATAAAAAATTGGTTTAAAAGAAGATAGATGGTTATATATTCTTAGATACTACTAACTTCAATTCTTGTTAAAAAATTTATCTGCAGTATTTTTCTGCATGTCTCCCTTGCTAAGCTGTCAGTTTTCCCCTTCTATTGGAATGTAGCTGCTGCTGGCAGTTGAGGTGGGAGTAGATGTAGATTCATTTTCATTATCCAGCTTGCAAAAAGAAGTAATTTGTTCTTCTGGCTTTGCCTTCTTAGTATCAGGAATAAAATGGAGTCACTGATTTAAGTGCACCCTAGTTTGCTGTCTATCTGGAATATATTGTCATATGGACATGGCTCATTTGTAATTATTTCAGTTTATGGCCTCAAAAAAAATTGCAAAAAGAAGAGGAACAGTGTCATACTTTCTTCAAGCCCATCCTTCGAATTATTTCATTAAGCACAAATGCAGGGTTTGGGGGGTAATAGGGAGACTGGGAAGTCTTTGGATCTTGGGAAATCTAATCAAATAACAGTTCGAGCTTGTGAGAGAAAGTTATGCTTTCCATCAAATATGTAGGTGTTTGTCCTCTGCTCTTTGTTTTTGGGAATTCAAGGAGTTTCTCAACAAGAACTTCTGTAAATACTGCTAAAATGACATGAGTTTCTTGCTACTGCCAAAATTGGATGTCATTGATCCATTTCCACCAAAGAGGATTTTCCTGGGAAGGTTATATGGAGCACAGAAGTACAGCAATGAGTTGCAACCTACTTCTTCCATCTCAACCTTTGTTTTGGCTGAAAGATCTTTCTCATGCACTGGAATAAAAAAAACAATAACCAAAAAAAAAAGACAAACAACAAAAAGAAACAAATGATAGTAGACAGTAAAAGACAGTAAGAACAATTCCTGTTTTCCACCTTTTGTTGCTGTTAAGAGCATATGAAGTGTTTTGTTTTCCTTCTTTTGCCTTTTTTTTTTTTTTTTTAACAGTATGTGAAATTAAGAAGGTTGCCTGACTTGCTCTTTATCCAGAAGCTCAATCATGGGCTAAGATCCATTTCCCTTGTTGTGAGATGAAGTGTTATTTGCAGTTCTATTTTACAGTAATGGGATAAGTCACAGAAATGTGTGTGATCATCCTTCTCAGTCAAAAGGAGTCAAGTTGATATTTACAATTCTAGCATGACACTCACAGTCTTCCTGGCTGGAACACCAGCTAACACAAGACCGTCTGGGGCTGAGCAGAGTCAGGTGCATGTATAGGCCTTTCAGAACAGGAGACAACTACCCTTGGATCCACATCATTGTAGTCAGCTTGGTGTCAGCCTCTGCCTCATTGGGGCTTACTGAAATATGCTTTTTCCTGTTAGAAAAATGTTTTTGTGTCTAACTCTGGAAGAATTCTGCCACTATAGCATCTGGATCTTTGACAGAATCAAAATTGAACATGTAGATGAACTTCAGGAAGATGTCCTTAAATCCTGCAGGTTAAGGAGAATAGTAGTGTTTCTCCCTAATAAAGCGGGTGATTTATTGCCTCTCCTAGCTTGGAGGTGACAGACCCAAGGTCCCTTTTCTGGGAGCTGGCCTGTGGTCCCACCCCTCAGGAGGGACCTGTCCCAGCAGGCACTGCTAGAGACCCCCACTGGCATGGGCACAAGCAGGGTGTCATTCCACTGCCATGGGGAAATTCAACCTTTAAGTAAAATTATTTTTGCTTATGAACCCAGAGTTTTCTGTGCTTGCTAAGATGTGTTTAGCTTCTGAGAAAGCAGTTATCATTTGTGGTTGTGGTCAATACGTTGCAATCTGATGTCTCACCTTTGCCGTCTATTGCAATGTCCTTTTCAGTGAATTTCTCTTTTTTTGAAGTTTTGATGTTTAATTTGCTGAAGTTACTACACAGTTGCTTGTGAAGAGCTGATAAAACTGACTATGCAGCTCTGAACATACAAACTGGCACATGCCTTCTTTGTTTCTTTAAATTGTAGTGTGAATTTATTGCAGCACTCTGGTTGAGTGGTTTGGGTTCAGTTCAGTCGGGGTGGAAACAAACCAATCCAGCCCGACGGCCTGAAAGGGGCAGTGGGTGTGTGGCTTGGAGTGTGTTCTGTACCCTTGCAACGCTGAGTCTGATCCAGGAAGAAGGGGATCCTAAATGTGCTCTGCAGTGTTCAGGTGCAGGGAGCACCTCAGTGTCTGGCTCAGGGCCATCTCACACTGCTGTGGAGAGCACTGATGTCTGCTGCTGATCAGCTGGCAGGCCAACCCTGAGTCTGTGGGACCATGCTAGCTACTAGTTTGGTATCAGCTTCTATTTTTCACAAATTACTAGAACCTTTTTTCCTTTGAGGCTCCTCTCATGGTTACATTCAACTGAAAATTGTAGAGCAAGTTCAGTTTTTTCTTTTGTTAAGGAATTTGTGTATCACTTGCAAAATGAAATTGCCCTTGGTTTTTTCTGGTGTTTGAATGGCTTGTGCTGAAACCAATTTAAAATTGACAGACCAGGTTCTGTGGAACAGCATTTTTTCTTCCTAAGTATCAAGAATAGAAATGTAATTGCTGTGACACTTGGAGCAGTTACCCGACTGTGACTGACACTCAGAAAGTAACAGGAGCCTGGTTATTGCTGAAAAGTATTACTTAGAAGTTTTTGTTTTGTTTTCATTTGGAAAATATACAAAGGTCAGAATATAAAAACATGCTGTTTTAAAAATGTAAAGGCAGAGCCAATAAGATGTATGCATTTATTCTGGAAACCCTACTTTATATTTACTTCTGGCTAGGAACTGACATTGTTTAACTTGTGTTCTGCTTTCCAGGACAAAACAGTTTATAGATCTGAAGAGCTACCTTTTTTTTTTCTTTTTTTTTCTTTTTTTTTTTTTTTTCTGGATGAAGGGATTAATTTAGCTTTTGTCTTAGCAAGAACTTTTAATGCAGTACATTTTAGGTAGAATTTTTTCCCCCTGAAACTAGCCTCATGCCTTTCTTGCACAAATTGTGTATTAGAGATTGAACAGTTACAATTTTTTCTAAGGGTAACTTCTTCCGGTGTAGTTATTGTTTGACATACATTGTTTGACATAGGGTTCTGTGTTCCTGGAGTGAGGATCAGATGCATATAACTGATTGTGCCTAAGGGAGTGGAAAGAAGATTGAAGTTTTGTAGTCTAGTTGGAAAGTTACACAAATTCCAGTGAGAATGTGAGGTGAAACTTGGCACTGGATACAAAACTGTCACTTTTTTTTTCTGTTTGTATCAAAAGAAAGTTTAATCATAGTTCTCAGTTTTAAACAAGTATTTTTGGTGATCTGTAGTTTTGATATCCAAGATAATATGTATTACTTTCATTTGACTGCTGTTTTCTATTGTTCAGATCCCACATATTTTATGGAAATGATTTGATTTCTAAGTAACTTCTTGTTTTAAAAGCAAAAAGGAGAATTTTGCACTGGAGGTGTAAAACAAATGAAAGAGGCATATTAATCAGAATTATTGGCATGTCTGTAGAACTGGGTAGTGTTCATCTATAATACTTCCAGAAATTTTACAGGCATGATACAGGAACACCTACAGTGCCTATGAAACTCTATGCTTTAGAAAATACACACATGTCTGTTTTTAATAGACTGGCCTGATGAAGCTCTTGTAGTACATCACATTAGTGATAAAAACATCTTAAAATTATTATATATGGTGCAGTATAGCAATTGAGGGTAACTTCTCATATCCTACCAGTCATAAAAGATACTTAAAAATTGTGGGAAAAGATTTTATTTTAATACTTTCTGGGTCTGGATGAAATCTGCAAGACAAAGGAATTTGGACTGAAGGCTAAGGTTTGGTCTATTCTAATCTCATCCCTTGATAAATATCCTTTAAGGAAGAAGAATGATCCACAAATTAAAAATAGGGCTCTGAGAGTTAAGGCAAATTAGGTTAAATCTTCATGCGTGTCACATACTTGCTGTGTGCCTTTGAGTAGTTTGCACTGGTGCTGGTAACTTGGTGAAATGGAATATTTGCAAATCCCAGTTTGCAGCAGTAGCAGTATGTGTGTGAAGGGTTGTGAAGGGCTCATGTAGCATTGTTTGCTTACAATACTTGAAAAAACTTCTATAAGTTAGAGGCCAGGGCCCAGCTGATGCTAGAATTCAAGAATTTTTTATTTGATGCATCATTTTTTTTATGGCCAAATATAGAAAATTGATTTTGTTTATCTTTGACTGAAAAGTGCAGGAATACATGAGCAATCAGCAAAGCCCTTGTAAACAGAGGAGACCTCTATGGTTTGGTTCGGCTACAAAGATTGCCCTTCAAAGTGTAATAAACCTGAGAAAGCTGTAGAGAATTTTACCATTATCCTACATAGGTTATGTCTGGGCCAGCTTGACTTCTTCCTGGTTTTCCCACAGAAGAGTGCTGGTAAGACTGTTGGTACCCATAGCTGTGTGCTCCAGTGGGAAGAAGAGCCTGTCCCCAAAAGGGCAGGAACGATCTGGGGAGTGGGGCAGAGACACGGGGCACACTGCAGATGGGAATTCTGCACGGGCCTCAGGGAGCAGGAAGAGGCAGAGCTGTTTGCCTGGCCAGCAGCTGCCCCGAACGGGATCAGCCTTTGTAGGGAGTGGGCCGTGCTGGGGGCGGCCTGGGGGAGCTGCACCCCACAGCCAGCCCTTCCCACCCGAGCAGAGCCGCACCCGCGCGGCCCTGCAGGGAGGAACTGCAGAACGCTCAGGACACCGAGGAGATTGCGTTCCTTGATACTCCTAACTCATACTGTTGTTTACCAGATTGTTTATACAAAAGGCACTTGTTGTGTTTATATGGTCTCCTGCCATATGACTATTACACAATCCTACATTAAACCATGTGCTCTTCGAGTCACACTTAACATAAAGGTCATGTATTGACTCAGCCTATAAAAGGTGAATACATTTTTAGTCTTAAGTCACTGTCTTTTTAAAAAAAAAATCAAGTTGTCCTTTTTTGTAACTTTATGGGGTTTTTTTAAAATCCACTATTAGGACAAAAAGTAGAATTAAATAATTTTTTTCTTGCCCAAAATGATTTTAAACTCCTCATCCTCTCTTGTGTTAATCTTATGTGAATGCTGGGAATGTAAGTGAAAAGTAGTATTTATCCTGGTTTATGAATTGAGTGTCCTTTAATTTCAGAAACTTCCTAAAGCAGTCTGTGTGGGGTTTTTTTGTTTTTCTTTTTTTGAAAAAGCAAGGCAGAAATGTCAGAAAATTCCAATTTAATTTACAAAAATGGATTGGCCTTTTTTTCTGCTGAAGGTTTAATGTAAAGCATGTGTGTTCCAGTAAGTTAAAGAAGAAACTCCAGCCTATCTTTGTGGATACTTGAATATCCAGATCACTAGGCCAGTCTGATTTTTAGCATGCTTGTTTGCACGTTGTCTTGGCTTCAACAGAAGAATTTTTAGTGCTTGCCCTTGGAATATGGCATAGCCTGGAAAGTAGGGCATTTTTTTTTTTTAAAGGTGTGGGTTGCTAGTCTGCCATGTACCCAGTCAGGCAGGCTCATCCCTTAGATTTTTGTTTTCCCTTTTTAATGCGGTCTGGACATTTTGTGTTTACCTGCTCTAAAAGAAATAGAATTTCTTGAAAGGCAGTGTAGGTTGGAGGAAGGCTGTCAGGACAAGTAGCACTTTGTCAGACACAGATTAAAGCATTTCTGCCATTTCCCAAAGCAGAGGGTCTGAGCAAGATTCCAGATCTTCTGCATCTGCTAGTCTGCCTTTATTCTGGCTCTGTATATTCCTGTTAGGTACCCCAATCTTGAATCATCTTCCCAGATAGGTAAATGTAAACAGACAATGTGAAAATGTGTATGTTGGACTTCTTGGATGGGTCTAGATTTGGGTCATGGCCCATGACATTTGCTATGGTTGGTTTTAGCTGTATTTCAGGTAATGGTGTCGTTATCACATGTCATTTTGCTATGGAATCCAAAATGGAAGTATAGTAGGTTTTGTTTGGTTTTGGTTTGTTTTTTGTTTTTTGGTTTTTTTAGCCCTCTGTTGGAAGACCATTATTTTATGCCCGGAATTATTTCATTGCCTGATGACTAATCAGCCTGTTGGAGAGTTTCGCTATCAAGAGTCATGGAAAGTTGGCCCCTGGTAGGAATCTCACAGATAGTTACTGAAGGAAGTCAGGACAATGTTCTCAAGCATCCCTAGCCAGGGAAAGAACAAAATGGGTGTGAAAGTGACTGTGATGCCAAAGTTTGCTTACAACAGATGCAACTTTTCAAGTGCTGCCCAAACTATTGAGCAAATTGGAGAAGTGCTGAAAAATCCACCACTTGCCATTACTACACATTTCTGAACGTGATCCACAAGTAATGGAGCTGAAAGACATAATGGGATTTAGTTTTACACTGTAGAGTGTTTTTAATGCTACTGCAGTATCAAGAAAAGAAATTAGAGAAGGTAGATCTTTGTATCTCTATTTTGACCACCCCTTTTCTCAGGGAATGTTGTTTAGATGCTGCCAGTAATCTCTGTTACACCTTAACACAACAGAAGGTACCGAAATAAATTGGTGTCTGCAGCTTCCTTTGCCACTCCTCATCTCACTTGCATGAGTCAATTCATTCAGGACAGAAAAGACATGTCGTATCAATCTGTCCACAAGGCCTGTTCAGCTGTGAGATCTCTTTGGCCTCTCCATTCTCTTGAAAAAATGAGTTATTTGGCTTTAAGGATTCTATAATTGGGGCACAGTTAAGAAGCCGTTTAAGAATAAAGACAAGATACATAAAGGGGCTCAATTGGCAATATTTGGCATCATTATGCACAAATTTTACCTTTGGGGCACAAAAATCTCCACACCAAGATAGGCAACTGATCTGTATTCATTCTCTGTAGTCTGGCATATAGTCCTGGAATGTTCTGGGGATGTTCTGAGTTATTACTGTGGAAGAGGAAAAACATTTTGATATGAGCGTACACCCGGAAAATGATGCTAAACAAAGGCATTATACCATATATGCACTGTATTAGTTGCTGTTTGCCTCTTGGCATTGGGACAGTCACACGCAGCAGCTTGGGTCTTTGTTTGATCATGGTCATATAAATGCCAGCATGGTTGTATCATGACTGAGTACAAGACAGAAACTGGGCTGTGCAGCATATTGTGCTGTGAGTTGCAACATGTTCTGCATGCCTGCATTTGTGAGAAGAGAGAGAGCGACAATGGAGTACCGTGTCTGAAAACTGAGAGCTAGCCATTCAAGGGGGAATTTCAGGATCAGGATGGTGTAATCATGGAGATGGGGCCCATGCTCTGTTTGCCCTTTGTTCAGTTGCTAGCCATCACAAGGCAATGGGTCTAAGTCCTGCCTAGTCACTTGGAAAGTAGTTATCCCCAGTTGCCACCATTCTTCACCTGTGTCTTGGTTTGAGGAGGCAGGCGTCTGTTAAGGAAGGCAAGAGCCTCCCCTGGAATGGAGAATGCAACCCCCTTCCCTCCGAATTGTTACAATTTCGAAATTAAGGGCTTTCAGGCAACGATATGAGGGAGAGGAATAACAGCTCTTTACTAGTATATATATATGTAAAACAAGGCAAACACCCAGCAATAACTCTGGCAATAACCCCAAACAGAACCAGAACCCGGTGCCGGCTGTCAGGCCCTTTCCCGTGGGTGCAGTTCCGCTCACGGCCGGCAGGGGCGCTG
>VZRO01006736.1:0-124523 GCA_013397915.1 Daphoenositta chrysoptera
AGAGGTTGATACTGCTACCCATTTCTATAGGATCTAAACGGTCCCCACCTAAAATCAGCAAAACCTGCAAAGTTCCTGATGCCTTCCAAAGAGAAAGGCAGGAAGAAAAGCCATATTAAACATATGAAAAAGAAATCCTGGCTAGGCAACAAAGACTATGAAAAAAAAAATTTAGACCTAAAATATGGGTTCTTATCCATTAGAAACACTGAGTAAATTGGTACTCACAGGTATACAATACTCCACCATTGGATAATGCAATTTATGCCCCTTGGCTGTACGGCCAGAAAAGAAACAGCTCTGACAGACATCGTAGTTGAAATGTTTTAAGCTCCGGTACCTGTGGGGACATTAAACAAAGTGATTAGAGATTCCTAAGGTTACCTCTAATTAAGCCTCACAACACAAATTACTCTCTGCAGTGGTGTCACCTGCTTTTCAGCAGCAGCAACACGAGGACACAGAGTTTGTTGGGATGAGCTCAGGGGGAATTCTGAAGTGTGTGGGTGTGCACAGCCAGGATGTGGCACGGCCAATGCACAGCACAGCTGCAGGCCCAGGGCCACCAGGGCCACCAGGGCCACCAGGGCCACCAGGGCCATGGCAGCAGCTGCAGGGGACACAGGAAACCCTCCCAGCCCACCTCCCAGAACCTTCCCACATTACACACCTCCCCGAGCATTTAAAAGTTCCTGTCTCCTCACTGTCAAACACCTGCTGGCCAAGTTGATTTGATGCAGAAAATCCTGCAGGCATCAGATTCATAGATGGACTGGGAAGAATTTATAATTTTTAAGTTTTTATGGACTTTAAACTATATTGCTTTCATTTTTCTTTTCCTCTATTTACTAGTCAGATGATATCTCAAAAAAACTTTTATTAACCAGACTGGTTTATTTTTGTTTTTACACCAAACAGTTAAATTGAATGTTTGTAAATAATTTTGATGCTCAGAAATTCTACACACATCTCGGAAAATTAAATTCTCAGAAATTCATGAATTGTAAGAATAATTTAAAATTTAGTTAAAAATATACAATGTTTTGTTTAATTTTGGTGGTTTTTTCAAGAGAGTGTATGTATAAATAGGGTAACTAACTTCTACAGTATCCCTTGTACTAAATGTAAGCACTGGGAGCGTGATTGATTTATTTATTTAGATTAAAGCAACAATTCAATTCCAGAATCCACCCACTGTTTCTATGCTATGGTTGTTCTGACTGGATGAGGTTATATCATTTGTATGCAACTAAAATGAGCTAACTGAACCAAATTGAATAGCTACTGAATAGTTAAAGTTTAAATTAAATTGTTTCCCGAGAGCAGCTTTCAGTACCCATCTACACTTTTCCCCTGTTGAGTTTTATGTTTTGTTTTGCAAGAGAGTATGTGTCTATAAATGTAAAGGTTCACTTTAAAAGATGCTGATCCAACTTGTTTATAATCTTTTCTCAGAGCCTGTGCATTAAATGGCCACATTTACCTTCTGCTAGGATGCTAGATGTTTTGTTGTTGCAGATCTCTAACTTCATTGTAGAAATTATTTAGAATGACCCATTTTAAATGGGTCTTTGTCTTCTTTATTATCTCTCTGCCCTCCTACATACAGTACAACTTAGACAACTATAACATAGCTGAGCTAGAGCTTTGTCACCCTATGCTTCCTCAAACAATAATAAAGAGGAGAACACTTAGAGAATTTAATCTCTTCTTAAGATAGGCAACAAAGTTTGATCTGATTTATTACTTTTGCAAATACTCACATACCGGTATTTATTAAAAAAAAAAAAAAAAGAAAAACTAAGTTGCTAGCTGAATCCTGAAAGATTGACTTAAGCCAGCATTCCTAAAACTAGGCAAGATGAATCTGACCTCAGGATTCATATCACTACCCTCTAAAATAACAGAAGGTGGAGAACAGAAAGCACGGTGAACAAAAATTACTCATCTGCCTAGATATCTAAAGAAAAATCTTAGAAGCACTTACATGATAGACTGCTTTATATTTTTCCTAGATAATACATTAGACTCCACGACCACAGCAGAGGAAAAAGCCAGTTATGTTTAACTCTAGCTCTAGCCCCTACTGCAGATTTTGGAAGTGGGGGTTGCATCACTTTATACACTGGAGCAATCAATTCACAAATGCATGTTAGTCATGACAGTACTTACTGAGGGTACCAACTGCACTTTAGGAGATTAACATGGAAAATATTCCCCATGTAATCGTTTATTTTAGAATTCACACCTTTCTTTGGAAAGACAAAAGTTAGATTATGTTCAGGGACATAGGCAGGGACTTTGCAAGTCTCATCACAGCAATGTATCAGTGTTTGCTTTAAGCAAGGAAAGACTGATGTTAAGGGTGTTTTATACTGCCTGGCATAAGTTTCTCAAGCCTCACACAGGAGAGCAGACAGACAGTTCACATTTCTTTTTACTGATTACCTCCTTTTGATCTTATGCTTACAGAACACAAGGGCTGAATTTCTACTTCATTTGTTGTCTCTTGGATCCACCAATCCAAAAACATCTGATGGCAGCCCAAACCTGTACCCCTGTCAGCCACAGGATACGGGGTGTCTAACAGTGGCACTGCATGAGCCAGAACTGCACTGGCTCAGGCCACACTGTGGCCTCACCACGGGTGACAGATCCCATCTTAAAGAAGGAAAACAGTGGAAAAACAGAAAGAACTTAACTTCTTGGAAGACTTAAAAATGTCTTAAAGACTTTAATTTTTTTTTTAAAATTTCAGAGAAACATTCCACCTAACACCTCTCCTCTTACCTAAATCCAACAATTGGACACTCTTTACAGATGTTGCACTTAGCCTGATGTTTTGCTGTTTCTGCAGCTGCCACACGGTGTAGAACTGGTAACCACACCATAGACTGTGGTTCTAAGCGCATCCAATCTATAAATTGCTTTACAGTTATTTCTGGCTTATTGTGGTTCTGTGGAGAGAAAAAAATCACATCCAAATTAAAAACAAACCAAAAAAAAACCCAACAAAACAACAGATCCACAAGTAGATTTTCCTTAGAATTCTATGGAAAAAACCCCCAACAGCCTGCATGAATTCTTTCCAGGACAGGTTAATCCAAAACCATTTACAGGATACAAGAAATAAGCTCAATTAAAATGAAAATAAAACAAGTCAGTAACACTTTAGAAGACTAAACAGCTGTGACAGAGTAGACAGATGGTAACAAAGATGGAGGACATAGTAAAGAAGTAACAGAGTGCATAGTGAAGCCCTCTTTCAGCTGAAAGGACTTGGAAAATAAGTATGAGCATGAAAGGGAAGCACATTCTGCAGTTCAGACATACTGAAGACAGAGCTGTCTTCTGAGTTAAGATGGAGGACAAAATGCTAAAAGTCAGTACTGTTTTAATGTGTGCACTGATTGTGCCAAGATTTGTCATTTTTTTATTGTGTTCTAAGCCCACGGTGTTCTTTCTAGTTAGCACATTAAACATAACACACACACACAACAAACAAACAAACAGGCAAATAAAGAACAAGAAAGGAATCTGCCATTTACAGGCAATCACTTCAGGAATATAGCAGAGCTAATGTATTAACATGATTGTTTTAAGCAAACAAACACATTTCCCATCTTCTTTAAGTTGTAACCACCAGAGGAGCCCAGCTCTAAAGGTATTGTATTCATCAGCTTTGTCTGCAATAACAACAGAAGTCATATTTCTGAGCTCAATAGGAGCAATAAGATAAAGCCTAAAGTGAAAGTTATTCTTGAATGGTAACACATGGTGGAAAGCAGTGCTAGGCTTCTTAACCTATTCATGGTCCAAGCTCATTTTTGGCAGTAAGAGGAAGAAGCATGAAAAAAAAGAGTGTTTCTTCCTCACCAACAAAATACTTGTTTTCACTGGGCTGAGATAGCTGACATGCAGCTGCACATTTTCTCTATGCTCTCCTAATGACCAGGGACTGAACTTGAACTATTCATGTGAGATGAGGGATGGAGCCTCATTATAAGTGTAATTGTAATAACACATCAAGTATTTAAACATTATCTTGTTAGTACCCCCTACCCATAATTGAATAGCATGGGAGATGGGGCAGATCCTTGAGTGACATAAAAGATCATTCCTCTGTCACACAGAAAGTCTGCAACTAACAAATAAACTATTTATTTCAGTGTGACTCAAACCACTCAAGGCCAGTGATAGATATGTCAAGTACTATCCCTTATTGTCTGAAGCAGCAATGTTAAAACATCAGGGGAAGCTTTACATGGTTAATTGGTCAAACCAACTTCCACAAGTATCTACAAAATTATTCATGACTTGGACAAACATTCTTCCAATTCTAATTGCCTGAATCCAGAAACAAATCTAATGTTTCAAAGCACTGGACAAAAATGTAGAAATCTCTACACAAGAATAGCAAAAGAAAATCCTCTGAAAGTTCACTAAAATCTTTAACGTTCAATTCAATAAAATCAGAAATATTCACGTTAGTAATTTTATTTAAGCCATGGTGTATTTTTAATCCAAGTACAATTTCTGACAATGCTCAAATCAGCTGCTTTCACGAAAATAATGCACTGAAGCAGTATAGCTATCACTAGGCTAACAGTTGGAGCCGTAGGCATCCTTGAAAAAATCAGAGTAAGTTGTCTTCCATTACAAGATCCTGTTTTTAATTCTCATCTCCTTTAAACAGACAGACACTCCTTGCAGCCTCATTAACCCCCTGCATGTAGCGTGGAGCTGCACAGCAGGCTGCAAGAGCTTTATTCCATGTTCTCATCTGCTGCATAAAGGCTGGCAATATAAAAATGACTACACTTGAAGTTTCATGCAACTGCAAGGTCTTTTGTCAGTAACATAATGCTAAGCAATTTCCTGGTGCACAAGGTCAAAAATTACTACCAACATCATTTGCTTGTTCTGTTGAGATCATGTCTTGTTCCAGCATGGAAAAGCACGTTGTTCTCACAGTATCAGGTTGCTTTGAACAATGCAAAGCAGGATAATTGGCTGCTACAAAATTTTTTAACAGCTTTTAGAGCAGCAAACACTGTCAGAATCATGAAGATTTATAGATTCTTTTGGCTAAACATAATTTGTTTGATCCTCTCCTAAACCGTAAACCATCTTTTACATCTGCATTTTCTCATGAATTTCCCTTACTTAGTTGAAGGAGCATATTCATCTCTGTTCAAAACTCAGTGGATGTTTTTATATTCCTCTCTTCTTTTTACATCATCATGTAAAAGTGAATCTGTAGGCTTCAGAGCGGGTTTGGTTTTGATTTGTTCTTCCCATGAAGGTCTTTCTCTTACCTGTTGGAAGCAGCTGCGCACGCTGGGTTCGATGTTGCTGCCACCAAAGGCTGCCACTTCCCCAAGCTGCCGTGGGATCTGGATTGCATCATGAAGCAGAAGGCCCAGCTGCCTCTGGTCACACATTTCTGTAGGGCCTGCCACCTCCTTGAAGAGGTCTGCAACACCAACAAAAGACACCACCTCATTCCATTTCCATGTACACCTCCTTTCCTTCAGTGACACTGCAGCTCAAGCTTTTAATTTCTGTACTATTGTTATGTTTACAAACGGCCACTGTCCCATTTACAAGGGTTTACTTTCATCTAATCTTGATTCGTAACCATACAAATGAGAAAATAAGGCCAAATAAATGAAACTATATGGCTTTTTATGGCACATGGTGGACAGGAAGGTGATTTGAGGCAGCACAACTTCACCAGCAAGAAGTCCTGCCTGACAAACCTAGTGACCTTCTGTGATAGAGTGACTATATTAGTGGACAAGGTAATGGATGTCATCTCTGGATTTCTGTAAGGTTTCTGACACAGTCCCCCACAACACCCTTCCCTCTAAATTTGAGAGATGGATTCGATGGGTGGACTGCTAGATGGGTTGGATGGCCACATCCAGAGGGTAGTGGTCAACAGCTCAGAGTCCTGCTGGACATCAGTGACAAGTGATGTCCCTCAAGGGTCCATGCTGGGACCAGTGTTATTTAATATCTTCGTTAATAACACGGATGAAGGGATCGTGTGCCCCCTCAGTAGGTCTGAAAGTGGCACTAGGCCTAGTGGTGCAGCTGACACACCTGGAGGACAGGATGCCACCCACACCTGGACAAACTTGAGAGGTGGGCTCCTGGGAACCTTGTGGGGTTCACCAAATCCAAGTGCAAGGAGCTGCACCTGGGTCAGGGCAACCCCCAGTATCAGTTCAGGCTGGGGGATGAAGGCACTTGGGGGTGCTGGTAGATGAAAAGCTGGACCTGTGCCAACAAGGTGTGCTTGCAGCCCAGAAAGTCAACTGTATCCTGGGCTGTATCAGAAGCAGCATGGCCAGCAGGTTGAGGGAGGTGATTCTGCACACTCTGCTCCTGTGAGATCCCACCTGGAGTTCTGAGTCCAGCTCTGGGGTCCCCAGCACAGAAAAGACAAGGAGCTGTTAGAGCAGACCCAGAGCAAGGCCAAAAAACTCATCATAGGAGAGATGTTCCATCCCTCTGAAGAAAGGCTGAGAGAGTTGGGGTTGTTCAGCCTGAGGTCTCAGAGAGACTTTATTGTGGCTTTTCAGTACTCAAAGGGGACTTGCAGTAACGGTTGTAAACTAAAAGAAGGCAGATTTAGACTAGTTATTAAGAAAGAAATTTTTAACAATGAGGGTAGCAAGACACTAGGACAAGTTGCCCACAGAGGTGGTAGATGTTCTATCACCAGAAACATTCAAAGCCAGATTGGACACGGCCCTGAGCAACCTGATCCAGCTGAAAATGACCCTGCTCATTGCAAGGAGATTGGTCTAGATGACCTTTTGAAGCCCCTTCCAAACTATTCTATGATTCCATGAAGAATGAAATAATATTTCAGAAATCCACATCTTATGCTGAAAAACTATGTCATGCTTCAGTTGGTTGGGGACAGAAGCACGATTACTCTGAACTGAGACTGGAAGCTACCACAAGTCACAACTGGCCATGTGAAATAGCTTAAAACGAGAGCAGCAGCCAGAAAGACAACTTGAGCTTAACAATAATCACATTTTCTTCCTGGATAACCGTGTCTGCTTCCATGTACTCTTCCTTCACTGATTCCGTTTTCCTAAGGTAGGTGCCAGGCCCTGCTGTATAAATGGATGAACCAGGATGACTGTAACGACAGAAAAAATTGATGCTGGAAGGGTTCAAGAAATTTTTTTCCATTTACAGGCACTGGGGAAGGAAGATACTGCTTGTACCTACACTCACAGTAAAGCACTGAGTTAGGAGGCCTGTCATCAGTACAGGTACTATTTCTCAACTGCTTTCTTAGCACATTTCTTTGATTGGACAATTTTAATTGTTAAAATGCTCAGCTAAAAATATTAATGTTTCTGCCAATAATTTTGATGTATGAACTCTGTAGCTGTGTACATTAACATTTAGTCACAAGATTAATCTTTCCTGAAAACATCTTAAATGCTGAGTTTATCTAAGAAATATTTTTTAAATTCTGTGATTGGTACAAATTACAGAGGAAATGGAATCATATTCTTATGTTCATTCCAGCTGGTTTTTACAATCTCCTTTTGCACTCGATGGCTGGCTTGGATTAAAGCTCCAAATAATTTTAAAAGAAAAAGAATCAATTTATATTATAACCCTACTTTTTCATGTTTCCCGTCAGAAGAACTACTAATAAATTAGAAATAAATGAAATTTGAAAATTCAGTCTGACTGCACTTCTGATTGAGAAAAAGACAACCTTTGTACAGAAACACTCAAGAGTAACTCTTATTACATGGCGTAAATTGTTTTGCCCTTTATTTGGAGCAACTGTCAAGCTTTGTCAGTGTACTTCAGTCAGTCTGGGCACACTTCTTATTTCTTCTCAAAGGCAGTGGAAGCAGAAGAAAGGATCTTCAAAAGATAAAAATCTAGATGACTGAACTAATTTTTAGGTTTTATTGTATTTTTCTCACCCCTTTCTTGCCTAGTCAAACAGCAGCTACAGCATCTTGTCCACTCAATGTTGAGGAAAAAAAAACCACACAGATAATAGCAGTGACAGAATTAATACTGCAGAGCTGCAGGCTCCTCTTGGCAATCCCAGATCCTGGCTATCTTTTTCAGCTGACGATGGGACAGTTTTTCAATTTCTAAGAGTCAGTTTAAAAAATCTGATAGTATTAAAAAAAACAAAAAAAAAAAAAAGGGAAAAAAGAAAACCTAGTCTTACTCTTTCTGTTTGCATCAGACTGCAGTGGAAACAGGCCATAAAAGAAGAAAAATTCACTAACTGCTGGAGCTGGGAGGCAGATGCAGTAATTTCCTAAACCTTAAAACTTCAGTTGATTGTGGAGCTGGTAAATAGAGGAAAACAACAGAAGAGGGGACAGGCACAGTGATTAGCGGGAAGGAAAGCAACAAATACCTTTGAAGAGCTCAATCTCCTCCAATTTATTTGTTTCTTAACACTGGCAGCTGTGCCACAACCAAAGGCTGTCCAGGGATGGTATCCTCTTTTCCCAAACCCCTCACACCTTCAATGTGACACACAGGAGGAGAAGCTCCAAAACTGAAGGCATGGAAAGGGAGAATTGTAGGAGCCCTGAAAGCAGAGAATATTTCCTTGCCTGTTTTGAAGGGTTCTACCCCCCTGGAAAACACTGTTTTTGACCTTTATCCATGGAGAAAACTGCCAACTCTTTGGGAAGAACTAGAATCTACTTCAGTGAGAACCAAATAATAGAGTCTTATGTAAGGTTATCACAGGGTGAAAAATCTAAAGGTGTTGGGTTTATTAATGTAGTAAATAGATAAAAAGCAAAAACTCCAATATGGAGGATTGTTGTTGTTTCTAGGCTTTCTTCTTCTTCTTCTAGTATGCCATATTCTGCAGTAGTAGGCTTCTAAAAATTATTGGATGAAAAATTCTGCAGTTCCTGTATACGTGACTAAAGCATTTGTCTAACATTGGGAGAAAAGTGAAAATATCTTTCGTTTTAAGCTTTAATTGGATGATTTACCTTTAAGAAGGCCGTGTTATCTTGATAAGCGGGCATTCTGCTGCATTCTCTGTGGTGTGCTGTGTCTGGGTCATGCTGGTGACCTTACTTCTCTGATAAGACTTAATAAACTATCTTAAAGCAGAGAGTGCTGAAAGTTTATTTAAATCCCTCCCCCATCAGGGGGAAAACCTGGCTTAGAGACACAGCTAAGTCAGGGGCTGGGGTCCGCAGAGAATGTTCTTGCTATCTGGACTACCAACTTCAAATAATCCATGAGCTGTTCCCTGGCAAGGGCGGCATGGCAAGAGCCACTCTCCAGTGGCAGAGGGAGGAGAGCCTGTTTTAGCTCTGACAGGGAGCCAGGTTCCCTACTCACCACCCTGGGAAAGGCTGAACATCACCCACCAGCAATCTCAAAAGCCACAAACTCTTCTAAATGGAATTTGTTAACGTGTATATACAGACTAAAGGAGTTTCAACATAAAATGCATTGATATAAAGGTTAACTGCATAATGGACTCTACCAAAGAAGAATGGCTGAGGAAGCACAGAAAAGATTATTCAGACCTGAGTCATATGAAAAAAACAGAAACCAGGAAAAGAGAAATCAGTCAAATACATTCAGCCTCACACTAGTATTTTGAGGATTGCAGCCAGTGGGACTCAAACTGCAACTTAGCTGGACAACCTGAAAAAAAATGTACTTAATGGTGGATAAAGAAAGGGATACTTGAAAATATTGAAAAGTTTATTAAATTCCTATCAAAATGATAATAAGATAGATAGTAGAAAGATGTCCACAACCCACATTTTATGTTGCATTGTCACAAACACAATGCACATTCTAATTGCTTCTTTTTTTTTTTTTAGTTAGTTCCAAACGGTTTGAAAATTTACAACATAAACACATAATAGTAAAAAATAACAAAACACCACATTCCAAGGATGTTGTACATCACTTGAAAACTGATTTGAAGATGAGATTTATCAAGTATCCCTTCTTTTCCATTTCAAATCATACTGATTTTATATATTAAATGATATGACCCAAAGGCTACACACTCTCAAATATTCCATATGGGTCTTTTTCTGTTTCTGGTGCCAGTTTTGGCTTTGGGTGTTAGAAATGAGTGCAGGTAAGAGTGAAGGGCACACAAATGCATTCTCATGGAGCTCACAAGTGACCCTCCTGGTCAGAAGAGAAAGCAGAGAATGACATGGTTACAGCCAGACCAGGACATTGTCCTCAACAACAGAAAGGAAGCCTGAGACTCCTCACCCTAAAGCATAGATATAAGCAGCTCACAATTACTGAATTACTTTTGCAGGTCCATTTTTATTCTCAGGAGCACCCAGGCCTGTGCTTGAAGTTAAGCATGTCTTAAACATTTCCAAGAATAGGCATTCTTTAATTGAGGCTTCAATGTTTCCTCTAAAACAATTGGGACTTTTAATTAAAGATCCATTCTCATGTCAGCCCTGAAGTCTAGAATCCTTAAAAGAAGCTTAATTAAATTTAAGGGAAAAAAAAAAAATCACATAAATTGCTCTGTCAAAACATTTTTAAAAAATGTGTCAAGTGAAAAGGTCCTACCTATACTGGAAATAAACATACAGTCTCTAGCAAGGCAGAACACTTGAGCAGCAAACATTCTACTCGAGAGTTTTACAAAAGAATGAAGGGTTCATCCAGAAGTTTTTAAAACAAGAAACTTGCTTATTTTACTACCAACTACTCTAAGAAGAGTATGCCTCTCCAAGGCTTCAGCATTTAAGAGGCCTGAGAAAGGGAAAAATCAGAAGGCAGGTAATTACTGTTAAGCACCCACGTTTGGGGATGCTGCTTTTTCTTCCAAGTGAATGACTTTCTTGAAAATACTTAGGAATTCCATTACAGTTTTCACTCGAGGACTAAAAACACAGTGGATATGACAAAATTTCTCTCAACAAGAGATGATTAGTAGGATATGACAAAATCAAAACAAGTAAAAGAGCTCATATCAAAGATGAGTCTGTGACAGCTCATCCCACAGGACCCCAAAATGCTGACTTCAAAGCCAAGAACAGTACCTGACACGCATTTCCTTCTTTAGCAAAATTTCTTTTGAAGAGTTTTTTTTGTGACAATTTTAACGTTCATAAGGACAATAAAGCTAACAGAGATATCAAAGCCTGGCACACTGATCAGAACAGGAGTTAGAACAACAAAAAGGATGCATTATCTGACTATTAATTCTCTGCTTTGAGAATGCAAGTAACTACTTTAATTTCAGACGTATTTCAGGTGGAAGTTATGATCATTTGGTACAAAAGTTTTCTGAGACTTATTCTCCACTATTTTTTTTAGGACTTCTCACAGCATCCTTCAGAGTAAAAGTCCATCTTGTTGATATAAATGATGTAAAATATGTAGCTGTCATCAGCTGCCATTTTAATTTTACTACTAAACACAAAGCAACAACATAAATATGAAGCTGCCCTAGTAATTTCCTTTTTCTGTTTCAGTGCCTGAATTTGGCAGTTGTATACTAATGTATTACCAACACCAATTTAATGTGAGTATTCTCAGGTATTGGAGGTTTTTTTTAAAACCATCTTTTCCTAGGGTTATCAGTTTATCATCCATAGTCTAACTCCTACACTTTATGAAAGCTTTTTATTTCAGACAGAACAGCAGATTACCTTCTGAATTGTCAGATTATGATCTGAATTAAGATTCAGATTAAGATCTGAATTGTCATTATGGAACAAAGGTATGTCCATCAAGCTCTCATTTAGTTACGGAATACTTCACATATATGTCAAATGACAGAAGGAAACCAAAAAACCCAAAGTCTCAGTGTGTCATTCAGACGTCAAAATATGTCCCAACGCATAAAACACCTCTAATTTTGTTCAATATTAATAACTAACTTTACGAGATTGCCTAAAAAATGCTCCTAAGGAAAGCAGAAATTTTTGCAGAGCTCCAAAGGTACAGGAAACAAATTCAGTCTCTCTATTTTTTTTTCATGTGTTTCCAAAATGAGTCATGGAACTACTGTAAAAAACAGCAAATTTAAGATTATGTGCATAATATGTAAATGTCACTCATCTAGAATGCTCTAATACAGTGCTTCATCTGTTTTTCTGTATTTGTTAGGGGGTTTTTGCCACAAAGTTACTCAATCCTCCTCTCCTCCTGCATTTATTTTTGTGAAATATTTTTATATTACTCAATATTTCTCAAGTTTGTGAGATTACTAAAATAAACATAATTTAAACTTTCATTGTGCAATTTAGGCAGAAAGCACATATACTGGAAAACCATTTTCAGAGTTCAAATAGTCTTTCTCGTAGACCACTAAATACAATTGCAGAATTTTGATGTATTTCCTTGCTTTATCAGCCATATCAATCTGATGCAATCAGCACTAACTTGTTTGATTTTTCCCTAAACAAAACATACACACATACAAGAGAGAACAGAATCAAATATAATACTTCTCTATCTCCCACACAGCATATTCTTCCTTTTCTTTTGGGGACTGCAGTACTTTCACTTCTGACAACTCAGAATTGACAACAATACTTTCCAGTTGAGATATAAATCCTCCTTTAACCATTGTCACTGGTGACAACGAAAGTATTTCTATTTTACTTACTCAAAAGAAAACTGCTTTGCAACAGGCATGAGAAATGTTTAACTACAAATTTTGCTAGGTGCTTTGTCATTGTATATGACTTAATTATATAGAGTATTATGTAAAGAAATTCTTACATCTGTACTTCTCTTCCAGAAGGCCCTTAGAAAGAGACATCAAGCCAATTTTCAGGGACTGCACTCGAATTTTTCCAGTTCGGCCACTGAAATTATAAAGATAAGACAATTTAATACAGTTTCATTTTATTTCATTCCAACTCAAGTCTATTAAAAAATACAAAGACATTGGAGAGTTATATTTCAAATATACGTCAGATCTCAAAAAAAAAAATTAACACTACAAATCACATTATGAATTATTCCCTTACAAAAGCTCAGCTTGCCTTCCAAGTGGTTTACATCTCAAAACAGCTTGTATTACTACCAAAGAACAGACATTTAGCTCTGTAAAGTTCTCAAAGTGATTTAGCTCTGTAAAGTTCTCAAAGTGATTTATGAATGTGATATAGACAGAAAAAAATACATGAGCACACAGCAGGAAGGCCTATTACTCACTGTGAGACACAAGGACTGCAAAATAAAACCAAGTTTTCATATCACAGTAATTAATTCTGAGGGTTTTTTTCCCCTTTTTTTTCATTTGGTTTTTGTGTGTTTGTGTTTGTTTTTTGTTTTATGTTTAAAATGTTCTGACATACACGTAATAAAGGGACACAAATAGGCAATCACATGCACTAATTCAATGGTGTGGAGCTGTTATTCTTTTTAAGCAATGTGACTTCAAGCTCATCTTGTCTAGCATGAAAAAAAGTATGTCCAAACCTAAAAAACAACTTGAGAACAGATAAGTGCTACCAAAGCAAGTAATGTTAAGTCTGCAAGAGAAATGCTGTTCAAAAAGATACTAAAACAATAAACCCAGCTTGCATGGAAAAGGACAATTTTAAAGTTCAAAAGATGAGTGAAGAAACATATTCTTAAAACTTCTTTCTTCTTTCAAACATGAAAAAGCATGACACAATTTGTCTTTAAATGAGATGTGGCATAAAAAAAAATCATCAGAATAGTTAAACTGTATATACTACATACATAAGGCTGGGTCTTTTACCAACAAGTAAGATAACACTAAATTTAATATCCCCTCAAACCTTACTTTGGTCCTTTCTGCCACACAGGAGTTATATATACTTTAATTACTTCTGGAGTGGTTATAACATATCTCTTTCTATCCTATCCATTCAGCATATGGTCTGCTGTCTGATTTATTTCACAAATGTTGTGCTGAATACAAAATTATTAATTTACTCCTGGGTTCTTGATAAATTAGCTAAGCAACTTACAGATATTAATGCATTTGTCTTCACAACATCATCCAATCTAGTAACACTAGACAGGAGTATCTTCATTCCGTAAGATGAAACAGAGGTACAGAGAAATTATTGCCAAATTAATCAAAAACATCTATTACTTTTACTGCCTTGTTGGAAAATCAGGACCCAATTTTCCAGAATGTTATAAAAGTGCCACCTTTTTATATATTCAAGCTTAGCTTCAAATTACCTCTTTCAATCACAGACACTACATCATTCTGGCATACCTTGCCATCTAAATGGCTCATTTTACACCCTGATAAAGTTATTTCCCTATCCTTTCCTGTGTAGGGTTGTTTGTGTTTTAAATTTACATTCATCAGAAAAAAAAGTGAACATTCATTTGGGTTTGATTTAACTCAGGACTGACCACATAATTTGTTTATTAAAGACAGAAAGTGAGACTTTGCAGCTAAAAGAACAGGGCGCATATGTCAAGGCTTCAAGCTTCTCCTGATTTCAGGAGATTTCTGTGGGGTCTGTGAAAACCTTCCTTCACACAAAAAGCATTTGCTCAATAAATTACACAAATAATTACAAAGCCTGCAATATTACATTTTTTGAAAAAGCAACACATTTACTCCTAGTCTCTTTCCGGGAGACAGATAAATATTAGCACTGTAATGATATATATACAGTAAAAAAACGCAACACAGCAAAACCAAATGCCACACACACTCCTTCTCTCCCTCCCAAACCTATAGACTTTGTAGTCCTGACATTTCCAAGTCAATGGTTTAAGTTTTCCCATCTTAGTGAGCCACAAAACCACCAGGGGCTTCCAGAGAGCAGTGCCCCTGCTCAGTCCTGTGGAGCAGGTTTTCCTGGATCACATCCCATCACTTCAGTATCTTCAAGGATGGAGACTGAACAGCTTCTCTGAGTAATCTATGACACTGTTTGATCACTCTCACATTAAAAAAAAAAACCTTTTTCTCATATGTTTAAGCAGAACTTCCTGTGTTTCAGGTTGTGCCTGCTGCCTCTTGTCCTGTCACTGCACACGACTGAGAAGAGCCTGGCTCCATCTTCTCTTCTGCTCCCACTGGGTATTTATGCACATTGATAAGATCCCCCTGAAACTTCTCCAGGTTGAAAAGTCCCATCTCTCTCAGCCTCTACGGATATATCCTTGTCATTACAAAATCAATTGATACTGGTTTTTAGCCACTTTAAGCAGCTCAGATATTTTTTGCTCTGATCCTGATGAAGGGGAGCCTGAATCTATTCCTTTCTCTAAGTAACTTCCTAACACAGAATTAGGATCCAAAACTTCTTTGATAGGCAAACACAGTCTATACCATAGCCAAAACAGAGGCCTGTGAAACCTGTAAATTATAAAGGTACTAATCAGGATATAATTAATATGTAATTACTGAATGTAAGTGTAAAAAATTACTGTTTACCAATAATGGTATGCAAATATTCTGTAGCATTGTGATGGCATAGACATATATGAATTCTATGAATTCTAACTAAGCATGAATATATGAATTATATATGAATTATATCTAAGTATGTGAATGCCAAAGGTACAATCAGTGATGGGCAGAGCTGCATACAGGAGATAGCCAGATTCAAAAAAAAAAGTTGTCGAACAGGCAACAAGAGTAAATACAGGAGACTGCAAACAGGAATACACAATAAAGAATCCTGGAAAACAAAATTTCAATAGGAAGGCTAGAGGAACCCTATGTCCCTGGGGGAAGAGGGACAACAGCATCAAAGCATCAGGTACCAGCAAGGAAAACATGAAGGTGAGCCCAGTGCAGCTCAGCCTTCTCTTGTCCAAGAGCTCCCAAGCCTAGACAAGACTGACCCTGCTGCTGGGCACTACCAGGAGTGCAGCTCTCAGCTCTCTGCACAGCCCAGAACTGCAGGCAGCCTGGTGGGTCAATGAAGGGCAGCTCACACATCCCCTGATCATCCACTGACACAGGAGTGCAGCATTCACGCCGGGCAAGGACTGTGCATGGCAGATGGAGAAGTGCAGAGACGTTCATTGCACAGCTCAGGTTACCTAAATACCAGTGCACAAACAGGATAGAACCTCATANTCTGCACAGCCCAGAACTGCAGGCAGCCTGGTGGGTGAATGAAGGGCAGCTCACACATCCCCCTATCCCCCACTGACACAGGAGTGCAGCTCTCAGCTCTCTGCACAGCCCAGAACTGCAGGCAGCCTGGTGGGTGAATGAAGGGCAGCTCACACATCCCCCTATCCCCCACTGACACAGGAGTGCAGCTCTCAGCTCTCTGCACAGCCCAGAACTGCAGGCAGCCTGGTGGGTGAATGAAGGGCAGCTCACACATCCCCTGATCATCCACTGACACAGGAGTGCAGCATTCACGCCGGGCAAGGACTGTGCATGGCAGATGGAGAAGTGCAGAGACGTTCATTGCACAGCTCAGGTTACCTAAATACCAGTGCACAAACAGGATAGAACCTCATAGAAACAGGAAGATCAAATCCCAGGATTTCACCCATTCACCTGGAGTATTCCCTAGATATTACCTATTATGGGAAGGTGTAAATAATCCCATATAAGGCCACTGACCACAATCTTCCCGGGCCATTGCTCAAGAAGGTCACTGACCCAGGGTCCTCTTTTCTAGCCCATCTCAGGTGACCTGGAAGTGTTTCCATGGTTCCCACCGGGCCTAGGGAAGATGCTTTTGTAGGCCTTCAGGCCTGCTCTTCTATAACACCCCTGGTGTAACCCAACAAAGGAGCTCATCCTCCTGCCTTGAACAGGGCCACAGCCTCCCCAGAGCCTTTTTATCCCTGCTAGGCTGCTCCCACTGAGGGCTCTGTGAATCCAAACAGCCCTCAAAAACAAGGGATACAACTGGGGTGCATGCAGAAAACTTCCATCAGCTACTGTCAAACCAGGGCATAGAGTTAAGGCTCACTGAGCAGGTATCTCATCTTCATTCCTCACAAGTTCAGATTTTACTGAAATGAACATGCTGCTAAGGCCTGGGATATGAAGTCAGCCTGGTGGTAAAAGCTGCCAGGTGTATGAGTGCAACGATAAATAACAAAGTTGTGATTCTTCAGGGGAAGATTGGGCCACAGAGAATGATCATGAAAGACAGCTTTGATCATACAGGAAATGTCAGCATAAATACCACAGATACCCTTCTCAGACTAATGTACCAGAGAAATTCAATTTAAAAGAAGGCATTATCAAAAGCATCATAACATTAAAAAAAAAACACTAAGAAAATTTAAAAGTTGAAATACAGGAAGTCAGATAAACATTGCAAAAGGTTTAAACAGTGCACATAAAAGTTTCTTTATGGGTAATTCTAATTGAAATGAGTCATCACCCTGAATCAGTACATATAGAAACAACTCATTTCAAGGGGTGTTAAGGTATTCCATTAGTACTGAAAGCTATCAGTCCTTTTTATATAAATGATGTCTGGAGATTTCAGCAAATTTGACAGTATATAGTTCAAAAGAAAAACCACCAGCTATTGCTTTTGGATGCTTTAAACACAGGCCTAGCCAAATGATTTTACAGAACAAAAAATTTCCTTCACAGTCCTCATAGTAAGTGTTAAGATATTTATCTTTGATTTCATTTAAAAAAATCTCTGGACTACCCAATACAATGAGCTTTAAGTTTGGAAAATGTTTACAAGGGCAGATGTTGCTGTCTGGAACAACCTTGGAGTCCTTGATGTAGTAAAAGTCACTGAGTAATTTCAGTGTTTTTCTCATCTGCTCAGAATGAATCATTCCTGATGTGTTAGAAAATACCAGAACATAACAGACCTTTTCTAAAAATAAATTGTTCTTTTTAAGGGCCAAAGACATCTGCAGGTTAAGTCTGGAGAACTATTCAGTTTGCCATTAATCTGTCAATCTGTAATTAAATCTCAGGTTAGCAGCATGTGACTAACAGATGTTTTTGTAGGCAGTTTAACAACTTGACACATCGTATATGTGTAACACCAATGCAATATATACAATGGAAATGCCAAGACACAAATTAGCTCTTTTGTAAAGGCCAATTTAGAAAACAAAACCAAAAATTCCAGCTTAAAATTGGTGCCCGGTCTTTTAGCATTGCTTTTTCTTCCTGGAGTGAATTTGAAAGGGGAACAAGGAAACAACTGTAAAAGGTAATTTTCTCTCAGTGAACCTTCATCCTCGATTTTTCAAAGTTTGAATCAGACTTAAGGATTTAAGGGCTTGAAGAATTATCTACACTGTATTTTCAACATAATGGTCCAGGGTAAATGGGAGAAACTGGAAACATTATTGAAAGAAAGGTTTGCTGCCCACTAAGTGCATTTTAAATATGAACAGATTAAACAACCAACTTCTAACTGAAGTTAGGAAACAAAGGTAAGCTGAAGAAAATGAAATAGATTTGTGTTCAGTCTGAAAGAAAACAAAACCCAGCCAGTAACTACAAAAAATTCTCTGACATTATTATATGTCTCATTCTAAATTGCCAATAACACTTAAGCAACTCACTTGATCTATTGCTCTATTTGCAAGTGATGTGTGTATTCACTCACAATACAGAACTCTGCAAAATAAAAATAATTGCAGGAAGAAGTCCTAGTTAATATTTGATGGACCCTCAAATTTTTCATCAGTAATGAGAAGTCCAACTAACAAGAATGTCACAAAATTTAACAGCAATGTTTGAAATGCCAGTAGCCAGCACATAAATGATAAATGGTTCTATGTACTCTGTTCCTGCCTTCCCTCTCCCCTAAAACCAAAATAAAGTAAAAGATCCATGAAGTATAGGAGAACTGGTATGTAATCCTCTGAGGGGAAAAAAGCAAAAAGCTATGAACTGTTAGAATTTGGCACTGAGTGAACACACTGAAGATAACGCATACATCTACAAGTAAAAGCTCCCATTTGCAAAGCCAGGTATAAGAATTTTTATCGCTGTTCAAGAAATACTTTTGCTCTCTTCAACTTCAAATGGGGAGAAAGAAAATAAATTTTGTAACCAGCCTCATGGAGCTTAGAAATTCTGATTTGTAATTCTGTTTAAAGCTCTGAACTATAAGACATATTCAATCAGAGACACTGAAGCATCCACAACCTGTACTGCACTACTGAGTCTTCAGTCAGCTCCAGGAGAGTCCTGAAATGCCTTTGCTGAACTAATGTAAGGAGACAGATTATAGAGCATGGAGGAGCTGATAGAAACCAAGCCTTTCCCCAGTTTTTACTGTGCAAGGGAGATAAGAATAGTGAATTCCACTAAGAAAAATAAGCAACAAACTCACGACTATAAAGCACAACTTAATTAAAGCAGATTGGCTGCAGGTCATGCAGGCTGACATAGGGCAAGAGGGCAGAGTTGAATTTCCAGAAGAAAGAAGGGGCAAGGGGCTCAGAAAGAACCAAAAACCACAAGGGGCTGCTGGAGTTGAAGTTTTCATGATTTTTGAGACTTAGCTGTCTCTGGAAACCGCAAATGTGTATTTAAATAAACCCACAAGTTCTTCCTGTAAGCATCCCAAAACATTCTTGAGGCAAACTCAATGCCCTTGGGAAATCGAGCCTTGCTGCCAGGACAGGGGCAGGTGGAGCACGTAACACCAGCCCTCAGAAGGGATCCATGGCAGGAGCTGTGCATGCTGGAATTGAGGCAGAGCTGGGACACTGCTGACCCTCCAGAACCAGACAGGCTTCAGTGCTGAGATCACAACAACCTCATGTGACAGGGGACTCGGGCCAGGGAGCTCAGCCAGGATTGTGTGTGCAAGCAACTAAGTGTAAAATGCATGAAAAAGTGTCCCCACCTAAGGCAGAAATAGAATCTGATATGACTGGCAATCAGTCTGGGAAACTTGGAACATCCACCATAGGAACACAGCTAAAGCAGTGTTCTAGCTCTCTACTCACATCACATTTCTTGAAATCATTTCAATGTTTGCTTGGCAGTAGTATGAAAGCAGTGTAATCTTAGTTCAGTGCTGAGCAGGACAGCATAAGAAACATCTCATTGCATGCAACTGCACTGTCATTATGGAGTCAAAAACATCAAAAGATAACTTTTTAAAGAACCTTTTAAGGTGTTACAATTTATAATTCCTGGGGGTACACGCGGTGACAAAAAACCATTTTTCTTACCTATCATACACATTGAGTAGCCAGTTAAGACACATGTCTACACAGAGAGGAACATTCACCATATCTTTGTGTTTCTCTTCAAGTCCACTGTAGATGGTAGTGAGACAGCTGATCACATCCTGGACACCAATCAGCTGATCATTTTGACTCAACTTGTGCTGTTTGAAAACTTCACTTGTTGTGTTCAGGTCCAGCAGGTCCACTAATAATAGGTTTAAAAAAAATAATAGGATTAAAAAAAGAAATAAATAAATAAAAATAAAAAAAAAAGGTGTGAATGCAGATGCCTGAGCATAGCAATGACAATAATTGCTCATGTGCAAGTTGTAGCAAACACTGCAAACAACTGGCCCAGTGGCTTTCCTTTAGTAACATTATAGTGACGAACCATTCTCTGTGACAAGTCAACAGCATTTTGGTACTACATATTTTAAAAAAAAAAACTAGAATAAGAACATCATAATGACACTGCACAGCTCAGAACAACATTAAAATAGCTGCTAAAGTAGTCTGTGTAATTAGAGGATCCTAACTTTGGATGCACACACAGAGAATTCACTAGGCTTACAGGATTCTTCACATTTACCATAAAGCAAAGCATAATTCTATAAAATGACTATCACTTTTGATCAAATGTAAAGCAAAGCAAATCCTTAGGTAAGAATTCTTTCTTAAAGGTGGCAAGAATGTAGTAATGCCTGATTAACTGAACAGCAGTTGCTAAATTAGGGCTTAAAAGAAAGCAGGGAGAGGGACACAGGAACACTATTTATTGTAGTTTTCCATAACACTAAATGTTATGCTTTATTGAAAAATATTTTTATCTCCTTTATTACAGAATTCTTTCTATAAGCAGTTGGTGATGCAATGGATATCTTACACAGGAAAAGGGTTTTGCTTTCAAAACCATTCAAATGTGATTGTGAAAATCTGGGGTTTGCATGGTGAAAATAAAAGGCCATCAATGAGCTCTTCTAATTCCTTTTGCAAAAGGAAGCAGAAAAGAGGAAACATACATGGTATAATCCTCAGTGACTTTTTTTTACAGAAGCAAGGACTTTAAGTAAAAATATAGTTGCAATGTATTGGTATGCTTGCTATGATATACATAACATGCAGTTGAAGTATATTACAAGCTCATACTGAGCTGTTTATGAAGAGTCAGAAACACATTTGCACTATAAATGTCATCTCTCAAGCTAAAAAAAAATAACATGTTAATCTCTGACATGTTGTGAACTGTTCTTCACCAATCATCAGAATGAATCATAGAACCAGAAAATGGTTTTTGTTGGAAGGGACCTTAAACATCACCTGGTTCCAACCCCCCTGCCATGGGCAGGGACACCTCCCACTAGATGGGGTTGCTCAAAGCCCCATCCAGGCTTTCAACAGTGACAGGGAGAGAGCATCCACAACTTCTCTGGGCAATCTGTGCCAGTGTCTCCCCACCCTCACAGTAAAGAATTTCTTCCTAATATCTAATCTGTCTCCTCTTTTAGTTTAGAACTCTTCCCCCTTGTCCTATCACAAGCTGTCCTTTTAAAAAAGTTCCTCTCCCTATTTTTTTTAAGCCTCCTTTAGGTGCTGAAAGGCTGCTATGAGGTCTCCCAGGAGCCTTCTCTTGTCCAGGATGAACAACCTCAGCTGTCTCAGCCTTTCCTCATGGGAGAGGTGCTCCATCCCCCACCCATCTTCATTGCTTGCCTGTTGACCTGCTCCAACAGGTCCACATTGTCCCGTGCTTAGGACCCCGGATCTGCATGCAGTGTCCAGGTGGGGTCTCACAAGAGCAGAGGGGGAGAGTAAAAATGTTAAATAAGGACTCCAGATTTGCAGCCTGGATAATTCTACCTGGGCTGGAAAACAAGTACAGCAGAAAAAGAAGCAGGAGCAAGATAACATTAACTGTTATGAGCAATTCTGTCAAGAACTCAGTGATCATCTACCAAAAGAAGGTTACATTCCCCATCCCTTTTTCCCCATCTACCCTCCCTCCCATCTCTGTAAAGTGAGAAACAGTACTCACAGCCCTTGCCTTTCCTCTCCTGCACTAAAATGGGTACATTCTGTGCTGACCTCACAGCATCAGATTTGCAGGGCTTTACATTTGTTTGTTTTTCATTTTCTTTTTTGTTTGTTTGGGGACATTTTAAGCCCTTCACTTGGGCTTGCAAACAAATGCCAGTCATGTATTTATCAAAGAGGAAGACTGGTAATTGCAGCAAAACACCTTGCCGCTAGTTTGACCTGAGATAGCTGAAATGTTTGGCAACACACTCACTGCATCATAATCTTCTACAGTATCTGGAAAGGATGTGATACACTGGAAAACCTCACAGGCATATTTAAAAACAACATGAACCCACAAACAGTTCACAGTGTAACCCTGACTAGTTTTTTGAGCTGTGGGGTGAAGCCAAGTGAGGCTAACCTGCTATCTGATCACATAAATACTGAACTCAGGAGATGGCCACTTTTCATGCTTCCCTTCATGATTTCAAAGACCTTCATGGCAAAGAAAACACCATAAAAATTAAATTTTATTAACCAGTTTGAAACCAGTTTGCTGGTTTTGTTCTGGTGTTAGCTTTTGGCTTAGGTTTGGGTTGTGGGAGTTTTTTGCTTGTTTATTCATTCAGGGGTCTTTGTGTTTTCTGGTTATTTTGCAACCTGTTTCTGTAAGGTACTTAATGGCTGGCTAAAAGCAGGTAATTAGCTTCATAAAACAGAGTGACAGCACACAAAAACCTGCCCTTTTTAAAGCTTGTGAAAATTCAGAAAGCTTTGGAATGCCAGGAAGTTGTAGTCTTTGGGTTTGGCTTAACATAACCTCTGAAACCAGCAATTCAACAGACACTAGGGTAACTTAACACCTTGATCTTCTGGCGTTAAGATCTCTCATTCACATTCCTGCCTCAGTATTCCAGAAGGACCTGGGAGAGGTACTTCCAGTATTTTTGTACTAAAAACCACAGCAACTCTGATGCTATACTGATGCAACGTAGGCTAAACTTACACTTCTGGATGGCACTATCCATGGAGAAGAACCAGAGGAAATTACTTCCATTCCTGCTTACTTCAGCACTCACCTGGCTGAATAAAATTTGGGAGAGGCAGTTATCCTGTCATGCCATTCCTGGCACGATGCCTACACAGCTTTCAGTGCATTTTTGCAGTACTATTCTACCTCTGTTTAAATATGCTGAATGACCAATCCTGCTTTTAACCAACCAATGGGCACAAGGGCCATTTCCTCCCTTTCTGCAGCAAGGAGACTTTCCCAAAGAAAAACTATAAACAGAAACCATAACATTCAGCACTGTTAAAGCAGATGTGAGTGTCTGACTCAGGAACAAGTAACTACATGCAGCTGCTAATGGGAAATTTGAGGCTGCTGTAACCCCATGGAAAATAGTCAGGCATTACTGTAGAGTTTTTGTATTAAAAATACATTGCAAATTATAGCAGTTGCTGCAAAGAGACTGAGAGAAGTGCTCACAGCTCTCACTTTTAGTCCCTGGTGTCTGAATGTTCCATTTTTTTCCCCATGTGTGGTTGATATTCCTATTAACATTCTTAAATTTTAAATCACCTAGAGGAACTCAGCAACAGAATTCTGAGTATACATGGTGATTTTGTTCCCTTCTTGCCTTTCAGTACTATACTTCAGTATCTGGGGCATTATAATTTCTTGAAAATGAGCTAAAGTATGCTGCACAAGAATAAAATATAGTCAGGACCTGGTGCTGCAGAGTTGCCCAGTACATCTGCAACACAGGACACTCTCTCTGGCCCCATTCTTCTGCTACAGTGGGAAAGGGCTCTAACTACATCTGCCCCACATAATCCGAGACAGAGAGACTAGGAATTCATTTCCAACTTGCAATCATTCTTATATTCCTGCAAAATCATACATATATATGAAAATATATGTCTCTCTTTAATCCACATGTCAAAAAACAAAACAACAAGAAACACAACCCTACCCTCTCATTTTAAAAGGAGAATGAGGAAAATGTGAGTAACTTCCCTGAAGGTGAGGTTTTTTGACACTTACCAAGAAGAGATATGGCATCAGCAAAGTCTTCTGAGGTACAGTTCTCAAATGAACTTTCTAAAGTGCAATTGGTCCTGAATCTGCTTGTAAAGCACTTACACTGCAGTACCAGTCCCCACTGTGAAGCCAAAATCTATCAGGTGCAAGTGGAACTGTGCATCCAGCTCCAGCTGTGCTCCTGGGAGTTCCCACCAAAAATGCCTTTGACATTATATACACACCATGGCTGTGACAGCAATTTGTCACGTTTTACAGTGATTTTCATTTTTGGTGATTTGTTTTGATGTTTTCTTTGCCTTGAGCACATAAGCCTTTCTGAAGCATTCTGCATCCAAACACCTTTAAAATGCATCTGCAGTTAAAATTACAGGAAATACAATGGAAGACTAAAGTAACTCAGACCAAAGAATGAATGGCAGTAGCACAGAAGATGACTCTTTCCCTGCCTAAAAATAAAACCAGTTCTTTATCAAGCACACATGTATAATAAAGACAAAGATTTTTTTGGCTGTTGTCCCTTCCCATGAAGCCTAGAGATGGAGTAAACAAACAGCTTCATAGATAAGGAGGCAGATTGGACCTGTAGAGATGTTTTACTCCTAGCTCTTTCAAACTGAAGTATTCTCTACTTCTTACTGTTTCCTTCTGCCCTCCCTTTCACCTCCCTCCCCTAAAACTGGAGACAATTAGGAGGGCATTTCTGAAATCTGTGAATGAGGAGAGCTAACCATGACAGTTATACAGAAATTGATATATTTTGCAGTAAAAGCAAAAAAAAACCTGAGACCTTCACACTCATTTACATCCCATATCTCCTTCCAAAATTGTCTAGTTTCCTTTTGCTTTTTCTACTTCACTCTATTTTCTTTCTGTTAGATGTGTGTTCTTACGTATTTCGTTTTCCATTCATAGTTCTAATAACTTTTAAAATTCAGTTTGCTTTGCACAGGAGACTCAAACAAGAGCACAGAACCGCAGTGTGGTACTTTCTGTGTGACTTGGAGAAGTCCCAAGTCCAGAGGCCAGGACAAGATCTCCTCATTTATCACTTCTGAGGCTGCTAAACTTTGAATGAACCTGGTAATCATGCAACTTGCTGCTGAATTAAACTATGATTGTGATACAATAGGAAATGCTTTTTAAATACCTAGCAATATAAACAAATAAATACCTGCAGAACAGAAAATTGGAGCTACAAACAATTCTTAGTGGACATACCACTTCAACTTACCTGCTGCACCTCTCTTTTTACTATTTTATTTTATTTATTTGCAATAACGACACCTACTGTTGGCAATTCTTCTCACCATTTTGTTGGCTGACGGCGTGTCAAGGATGACTCTGGTCTACTGTGAATGTTGTTAGACTAAAGCTGACCCTCCCTTCCCCAAATAGTGTGGAGAAACGATTTGCCTCAAAGGGCCAACTCACAGCAGAGTGCTTTCTGCAGCCTCCGGATTTTGATGGCCGTGCGGTAGGCGGAGAAGCGCACGTTGTTCAAGTCGGCTGAAACAGCAGAACAGAAACATGAGAGGCCCTAAAAACACAGCCCATCACTTTCCTTTATGTATAAATCTTCATATTTTGGAAGAAGTCTGATATCCCTTCTCTTCTCTGCATGAATTAATAGGATATATCATAATAAATTTAAAAAACGGACAAGTTGGGACCTCAGTCCAATCCACCTTTGGGGAAAAGCTGATTCTGGCAGTCCAGGACCTTAAAGAGAGTGGCCCTCCAGAAATGCTGACACTATCTTGGCACATGTAATACATATACATACAGGAGAGTTTTAGATACTTATTATGCACTGGTACAAAGTTTCCAGACAATTGCTCAACTACAGTAAGTTTCACAAATTATTTATAACTCCATCAGATAACATACAAGAAACACAGGACAGCAAATGCTACAGTAACAGAAAAAATGGCTTAAGCTATAATTTATATGCCATGACTTTGTAAACTGTGCTTTAAAAGGGACAGTCACATAGCTGTAAGCTCTCTTTTAGAAACTGATTGGTACAGTAACATTTTTTCCTCACTTAACAGCGTTTTTACCCTTCCTCTCCTTGGAACAGGAGGTTTCACAGTAAATGTTGATGCTATCAGGGCATGTTGAACTAGTTGTACAGTTCATAATAGAGTTTATCTTTTACTGAAAAAGTAGCTGCTCTAATTTATTACCAGAATTAGTTCCTTGCAGATCAGCTCCCCAGTTTAAACATGCAGAGAGCCTGTATCATTGAACAATTCTTTGTGAAGTTAAAATATAAAAACACAAGGTACTGCATTAAAGCATACAGTCAGAGTGTATGGTTCAGAATTAGTATTACCAAAAGACAACACAGGGCATGACCAAGGCAGTAGCTTTTGGGCAAAGTGTGTCTCATCACAAAGTGGGAAATGCTGTTAAACTCAGTTCATGGGAACTCAAACATGGTCAGTATCCAAATGCAGCTTTTACTGATGGAATAAAAATTACAATGTTTCAATGAATGCACTCACCTAAGGACTGGAAGAGATCAGTCATTTTAGGATGATCCCAACAAGTTGTTTGTGTCTCGTGACTACAAAGGAAAAAAGTAATCAAAGTTTCAGGAAACACACATACGCACTTCCAAAGAATAAAATCTTAAAGATATTCTGATTTTCTGCATTTAAGTGGCAAGAAATCCCTCAGCTCTAACTAAAATGCATGATCTGTACCACCCAGCTCCTTGATTTTATAATCACAAAGTTAGTCAGAGAATAGCCGATCCGTATTTAACAACATTTACTGTTGATTCTCACTGTTATGGTAAGAGCTGGACTCTGACCCTGAAGCTAAGAGGTAAACTAATAAGGTAAAATACAAAATTTCCTGTGCTGTAAAACAATAAATATAGTTATAAAAACAATCTAAAAATTAAATCTATTGAAATTTTATTTCAATCTTCATTGCATATCTGAGCACATGTATCAGAACATGGACAATGACTTTAGGCTTTACCTGCAACACTTATTTAACATGTAAAATGATCATTTGGGTTGGAAAGGACCTTTAAGATCATGAAGTCCAGTGGGAAGCCTGATCACCATTCACACAACCAATCATTAAATATCTTGATTTAGGGGGCCTGCTCTACACTGCTGTTCACAGAACAGAGACTCAACAGGCTGCATCCCTTAACCTACTGTTTATTGTTGCTGCTTCAATTTATTAGGCTTTCAAGCAGGCAGCCATAGGGGTCAAAACATATATTTTGTCAGGTCCACTGAAATCTCCAATTCCCTTCTACAAGCCACGCTTTACTTGTATTTATCAATATTAACTGCTGGACTGATTGCACATTCTTGCCTCACAAAGTATTTACATTTGAATCAGATTTGCAAGGTAATTAATCAGAGAAGTCTTGTTAAAAGGATCATAGGATTCCCTTTAAAAGTTAATGAAAATGAAATTATGCCATGTTAGCAAATTTAACAGTAATGATCAGAGAACACAAAGTATTTCACCTTTCTTTCCACCTAAAAATTGTAAATGTACCCATTTTTTTTCCCTACACAGAGGAATACTTGGTTATAAATAACGACTTTAAATGCCACTTTGGCATTAAACGTAGTGAACTGTATCATCATTTGCTATATATAAATGGCTGTACCTTAGTGGGTGGACAGCAATTTATCATCATTGTTTATTTTTTAATTGAGAAACCAACCAAGAATAAACCCTTTTATGCTAGGTGGTAGAAAAAAATTGGATAGAAGGTCCTTGCTCCAAAGGACTGCAGAGAGAGGACGTGTGCCATAAGGGAAGGCAAGCTCCTACCAAAGCAAGAGCTGAGGACCCTTTTGTATAGGCATTATCCTCAAACATGCACCACTGGAAAGTGCATGAAATGGGTCTGTGTCCATGGGACATGATCCTCATTTCACAGTCCATACCCCAGGATAACCCTTCCAGCTCTGAGTCCAGTCTAGGTTTTCAGAGACAGCTTCTCCCCATCACCTGCTTCACACTCTGCCATGGATCTCGTTTGTCTATCCTGCACCATCACAACTTTCTGAGGTGTTTTTCATGGAAGTTCATAGGCAAAATATGTATTTCCTATTAATACAGTAGGTACAAATCTTCTTTTCCCTTTTTGTGATTACTCCCTAGTAGCTGACTGAAAGGAAGGAGAAGCCCTGCACATGACTACATTTAAATAAGAGAGATAAATACAATAATCAAAACAACTTCTATCAGACCTTGGTTGACTCCAGAATACTATGGTAAATTCTCCTCAATTCAGAAGAAAACACTAAAATACGTCTTTACATCTGAAGACATTTTGCTGAATAGAAGCTTTTATTTGATTTCATTTTGATACCATTTTCGCATGAATTGCATTCATGTTTCAAATTTCTAAAAGGTGGTCGAGACTTGGGTAGTGCTGAACTCTAAAGCTAATGCACACCAGTAAATCAGTGGGTTTGCATTTTTTAGAAAGACTTCTAAAACAGCACTATTCTTATCCTTGTCCATAAAAGTAATTTCAAAACAAGTAGCTTGACAATCATTTTCCTGGAAAAGGCACACCAATAAATCATCATGAAGCCAACAACAAGAAAGAATATATCTAGATTTTATGCTTTGCCATGGTAAAGGCAGGTGACTGTCCAGCATTTTCACCCCAGTGTCAAAAGACTACAGTATATTAGAAAAAAGAACATATACAGCTTCAGTAAATACTGATGTAAATAGGAACAGAAGATACAATATAGTATTTCATACTGCTCAACTTATTAAACTATCTCAAAACTACTTCTGAAGCTGCCAAATGTCTGCACTATCATGTTAACAGGATGCCATAAATATCATGCTGTCCATTTAGAATTGTTGACTAAACCTATCACAACTGCCCCCAGAAAGGGATGCAATGTGTGATCGGTTTAATAAAGCTCATTTTAAGGACATTGCTTTAACTCTACTTCCCTAAGAGGCCACCTCCAAAAGTCATGCCCCAAAACAAAACAAGGAACCCCAAAACAACTGGTGATTTTACTGTCAGGATCATAAGTGAAAAGGATTTCTTAGTATAATCAGATAAAAAATAAAGCCTTAATTAAAACACCTTCAAACTTCTATGTTAAAAGTAAAGGTAGGTGGCAGTACCGTGAGAGGAGCTGTAAATACGTGTATACATAGAAATACATTTCCCTCTATTTTAAATGCTGAAATATTAATGCAAACACTGCATGTAAACTACATGCAATTTAGCTGAGTCAAATCCTGTTTACTGCCTGAGAAACTATGATGCCAAAACTAGCCATGATTATAGGGACTTCGTTGAATTGTAGCCTTAGTTTCCCAGTTTCCTATTTTCTGGCATTAAAAATATGGTTCCATGAACAAATATATTTCCAACTAGTGGGGTGCTGTAAGGATATTCCTGAGAGGTGCAGCAGGAGTGCAAAGGTTATTTAGCTACATCCAGGGACCTTTTCTCTTCTTCCTTTTGTTTTTTAATTGTTAAAAAAATAGAAGAAAAAATAGTTAAATACTTGGATAAATCGTTGCCCTTTTTTAAATTCCCCCTTTGGAAATATACTCCATTACACATTTGCAATACTTAATTAGGATGTGGGTATAGTTAATTGCAATTTAGATTCCAGCTTCTAAGTAATTTATAAACCCATATGCAATGCGTAAGAACTGATTTTACTAATCAAACTTTATCCCTTAAATCAAGTTTCCAAGAATTAAGAACAAACAACAGTTTCATTATTGAAATTGCATACTTTAAATACAGAGTTTCATTACAGTTGTAGCTGAAATCACTTTAATAGTGACAACATGCCATAGAAAAAAAATACACTGTAAAAAAAATTCTGTGTTTACTTAACAGGAAGCAGAAAAAGTGAACAAGATATCAAAAACCTCTGTATCCTGCACTGTAATCTTGTTTCTCCATTTAGTGCAGTAAATACCTGAACAGCTAAATTTTCTCCTTACAGAAAAACACAAAGCATGAAATGTATGCCTAATAAAACAATGACCATAAAATATTTTTATGTTTCTGTTTTATTTGTAAAAGAAATATATTTGTGCCAGATTGCGTTAAGACCAATGGGGCTTTTAAAACTTATCCCTCAGTTTCTTTCTATTCCATACAGAATTTGAGAACTTGAGAAAGGAGCCCAAGTGAACATCATCTAGTGAAACTGAAAAAAGGTGAGAGAGAATCCCTTCCATAATTAAGTGAAGTCAGTGCTACCTGACAGCTGCTAAGTGACTGTGATGCCTTATTCCTGTTCTTAAAATCAGAGCCCAACATGGTTAGAAGGGAAAAAGGGGTTTTTTCCCTTGGTATTTATTCCAAGGATCCCTGGTGCACTCTGTCCAGGTGGGACACTCCCAACATGCACATCGAAATGCCCACCCAAAATGCNAAAAGGAACACCAAGAATACAAAAGGCCACAAAGGCATCCAAAAAGCAAAAAAATCATTATGGCATCAACTGCAGAGGGTGAACACGACTGTGCCAGTCTCATCCCAAAACACCTGGCAAGAAACCATTGGCAACAGCCAAGCAATTCTGTACAAGGGTCCCACGGAGAAGAGGAGTGGGCTCAGAGTGGATGAGCCACCAGCTCCACAGTCTGTCCAGGCCAAGGGAGGCAGCAGCTTCACTGCCACCACCAAATCTATTCCATGGGTAGGTTCCATTGAGGCACCAAGGCCAGACTGCTCTGAACAGAGCCATGGAAAAAAACTCCATGATTGTAAATTTAATAAGAGCTATAAAAAATCATCACGCTGAACCAAAAAGATTCAAAACAAGCACTTAACCAAGAGCAGAGAAACCTGCAGAGTCTTTCCTTTCTGTTACAATTACTATGGCACTTCTGCCCCAGGTCACAGTGATGACTGTGCCAAGGAGCACCTTCTCTTGCAAGTACCCTGCCAATGTCAAAAACTACTCACAGAGTGAGGTGATACTGACTTTGATTGAAGGTGTACAACAGTTGGGCTCATTATTCATCTCGCTTGTAGGTGGCACCAAAAAAAAGAATTTTTCAAGGAGTACAGGAGCCCAGGTTACCAGATTTCATTCTGTTCAGTGGGTGGCATAAGGAGGGATTTCTGCTGTTACAGAAGTGAGCTGCTCTACAGCCAGTAACACAAGTGGTATTTACATATTACATCTTTCCTCACGATTTAGTCAGGGAAGAATTAAAAGCATTTCACTGAGAAGCATAATTTTTTTTTTTGTTACTATCAAAAGAATGAGTTATTCAGAGCAAGAGTCTTCTAAAGCTCTTCTGCCAAACTTATGGACCCAATATGAGCCACACAGCAAAACATGCATCCATGAATATATTAGCAGACAAAGCAGTGTAATTTAAAAAGTAAATGCATTTATGTGTAAATTTCACTAACTAAAAAACACAATAACCATCAAATACCCCAAACTACACCCCCACATATTAATTAAGTGCTCTAAAGCTTAGACAAACATTTGCCCTTACAATCTGTTTCTTATCCATTATGTTTGCTGGCAGCTTTCTAATTATAATTGGCAGAAAATCCATTTTAAAAACACTTCCTGATTGTAAATAAAAAGCTGAGAAACAGTATGTCATTTAATTTATGCTCTCTAGAAATAAAAGAACAGTCCTGTTGAAATGAATGGATTAAGTTTTACATTTCAAGGTGTTTCAAGATGCTCATGGAGTTGTGAAAAAAAATCCATTTGTTCTTTCTCAGCTTTTTTGTACAAGAAAGAAAACTAGACACAGGTTTTTGGGTCTTTTTTATCATTTTTTATCATGGACAAGGCCTCTGTTGATAATCACTGGCAAACACCACAAGAAACAGCACTCTGGCATGATGTTAAATACTTTTCGGTTCCTGTAGTCGTTAGCACAAATCATTACCTGAAATCAGAATCTTTACTGATTACCAAGGAATCAACAGCACTCAGAACTCTGACTTTGCTACCCTTGCCAAATTTCAAATGGCATAACATCCCCAGTTTATGTCATGGTGTTTTATCTAGATATTGCCTTTTTTTCTTTTTTTTTAAAGCCCATTAGAAAATACTGTTTTGTGGTGAAAAGAGTTGGCATAATGCATTACAAGGGTATTGCTCCTTAGAGGTTGGTAGAACAATTTATATGCAGATATTTTGAAATCACTCCAGAGAAATGTGCTACCACATTTCTTTAATTGAAAACGAAGACAAGCACAGGAACTGGTAATTGAAGAAACTCTCAAACCCTCAAACCTGTATTACCTCGTTCTGTAAATTAGATTTTGTTTTCCCTTCTAAGGAAAACACCTAATACTTATAAGAATGAGATTATGGATATAACTAGAATAAGAAAAGATTATTTTTTCCCTGTTGCATTAGTTCTGCCCCTCTTCCCCACACAGGCATAAACCAAACAACAGGAAAGATTTTCTGAAGAATCTTAAAAAATGGAAAAGCAGAAAACATTTTATTCCTGTCCCCCATAAAGCTGAACACAATATAGGAGGTGATAAAATAGGATTTCTAAGATGCTGGTGATGCCAGCCACTGTGCAGGATTACAGAAAAGTAACCAGGGCAACTATGGAGTTTGGTATCGATCAATTTAATGGTTGCAACAAGAAATTGCTCTCCCTATGTAATGCCCTGCATGAGATTAAACTCACTGAGACCTCTTCTGTATTACCCTTTTGTTTCTTCTGCACAGCATAAATATCTAATAATTTATAGCACTGAAAGGTGCATGGTTGAAGAACACTTAAATTATACTTAAAAGAAAAAGTGAGAAATGCTAGGGTAATTATGCTTTCTGCATATTCATCATGTTTCCCTCATGGATGTTTAATGATCATAGTGTGTCATTTATTATTCTGTTTCTCTTTAGAATATTTTTATTGAAATGCTATGTAATATAGGCTTTATTTCTTTCATTTACTGTTACAGAGGCCAAGGATGTCTTATTTGTGTGATTCAAATAGTTATAAACTAACATCAGAACAAATTTTTCCCTATTAAATCTCAAACCTTTACAAATCGACCTATGAAAAACGTATTCAATGGCAAGTTTGCCAAGCCTTTTGTCCAAACCACACACTCTTATTACCTAAAGTGCACTGATAAATACTGTGCCTTCTGTGTTGTATTCCCCTCCATATGCTCATTAGATCAATTTAAAAAATATGAAAGACTATGCTTTTCCTTTTCCAGCAGTCCAAGATTTTACAGATCAAGGTTTTCACTGAATTTTACTGTGATAGAGAAGATACAGACTACAGAAATACAAAATATTCTATAACTGGCATTAAGAAAAAAAATCAAACAGGATGCAAAAAGGATTAAATAAAATCACATCAACAGAAGCAGCAACATTTCACAAATCTGACTTGGATAGTAAGACAATTCAAGAGAAGAAAAGAGACAGGCTAAATCATGTGTGTAAGTTCAGTTCTATCCAATATCCACCACAGCCCAGGAGACACACAGCTTGATAAACCTGGGCCAGATGAATTATAAATCTTCTTCCAGCTAAGCAGGATTGTTGTTCCTTTCCAAAATGCCCCAAGCCAGTCTGAACTGATAGGGTAGGGGAGGTTGATTTTTTTTTAAACTACATTCTGTGGGCAATAAAGTTGTAGAGTGCAGTTGGTTCTTTTTCTTATTTTTCCCAAATACTGATCTTAACAGAGGTACAACTACATCATCATCTGCAGCTATGTCACTTTCTGAGTATTTTACATTTCTCATTCAAGGACACTGACAAAAAGCTGTCAAAATGAAGTAAAAGAATGAATTCATGGTTGTCAAAAAAAAGTGTTCTTATTCAGAATTTAAGTAACCTGATTTCAATTAGCATTTATTTCCCTTTCAAAATTAATTTTTAAAACGTCTCATTTTCCAGCCACCAATCATTGGATCATACTTTTATTATTCATGTTCTCCTATACCATAAAATGAACAACTGGTATCTTAAATCTTCCCTCTGAACATAGAAGTCTTCCTGTAAATACAGTCAGTTGCTCTCAAATGATAAAGGTTTTGGGACTTATTGCAACTGTTCCTTCTACTCATGCTGTGCTTTACATCAAAGGCAACTCACTGAAAGACGTTAGTATAATTAAAAAAAAAAAGAAAATTAAGTCAGTTTCTCCCTCTTTCCTAGCTTTTCTTTCAATATAAAAAAAACACCATTAAATCTTATTGACTGTTCTCTTGAATTGTCTTACTCATATAATGATTCCAAACAAATAAGTTTTTCGTGTTAGTATTTTTTTTTCTCTTCTTTAAACTGTGTCTGAAATTAAGTAACAGAAGAAAATTTAAAAGGGTATTTAAAGTCAAGAGTACTCTTCAGCCTGATCATAACAAACCAAATGAAGTTCAGAATCAGCTATTTTCTGCTTTATCTTCCTCAACTCCCTGATTTATCTACATGCTGCTGAAAACAATGAAGTTTAGATCAGTATGAAATAAAAAATGTAGGAAACTGCCAAGGTCAGTCTGCTTTCCAGACTGTGAAGCTTCTAAAATCCTCAAGCTTTTTAAAATAAATAAATCCTACCAGTTACATGTACCATCATTCTTTTTCAGGACACACAAATCAAGACATTGCTTCAGCAGCACATATAATGTTGAAAGTAGGGTAGGATTACTGGAAAAGTCTTATTTGAGATGCAGCAATTAATTCTGCTGACTTCATTAAAGCCATCCTGAAAATAAAACAGTGGTCTCTGCTACTATAAAGACCTCAAAGAACTTGCCCTACACTTCTGCCCCCTTGTTAAACTTTCTGTGCAAGACCATTAAAACAATTTTTAAGAGATGTTGGGGTTTTTTTCTGAGCCCCAGCTGGTTTCATTCCACAATCCAGCTCTGGGGCTGCCAACACACTGCTATGGGAGCAAGGCCACTGCACCAGGGGATACTTTGCCACCAACTGGTGTGCTCCAAGGATTGCCCCTAGTGCACATACTGGAAAGATTTTCTTCTGAACCAGCAACGAAAAAAATGAAGAAAAATACAAAGATTTCTCAAAAACTGAACTTTGGCTGAGGTAGGGTAAGAGAGATCCTCAGAAACTCAGAGTAATGTATTAGATAAGGGGTAAAAAAAGATATGCATATGAAATATTCAAGTTTAAAATCTTTGCCTTGCTCAGCACAGATCAGAGGGTGTATCTCAGGTTGTTCCATCTGTTCCTCAGCTCTGAATGTGCTGGTGAGTTCCACAGAACCCTCTGAGGCCAACTCATGCCCCCAGCTCCAGCTATGGACTCTGATAAGGTATAACAGGAACACAAATCTTTCGTCGTCCACTATGGACATACCCACAAGAAAAAATAACATGCTTAGAGTAGTTTTCCTCTTGTTTTCTGTAGTTTGCCACTTCAGCATTTTCCTTGAATTACTGCTGCAGGTGTGATGGTTTTTTTCTGCCTGAGTTTGGGCAGTGAGTGTGCCTCCACATCCAACTTCTGCCCACTCCTCTTCCACTTGGGAGGGAGGCAGGAATCTCTTCTCCAGCGTCTCACAGTTTTTCTGCCCCTTGCAAACTTTTGAGTAGAAGCACAAATGCTTTTATAGAGAATTCAAGGATGCTCAAAGTAGGTTTTTGCTTTTTCTGGTTACCTACTCAGACCTTTTTAAGAAATCCATCTTCATACGACAGTTTAAAAGCAACTGTCACATCTCAAGAATGCTAACAGGTTTGATCGACACAGATTTATTGCTACCTGCTTTTCAAAGCTCTCAAGTACTCGTAAATTGTTTGAAGCACAAAATGTGGCTCTCAGAGTCATGAGCAATATGCAATAGTAAAAAATCCTCACTTACACTCTTTCAAAATGAATTATCTTTAGGTCCAATTCATAATCATCCTAGAGACTTAAAAACCTACTCTTTTCCCAAACCAAACTGATAACATTTTAACACAGATTTCCTTCAGCCTAAAATGAATTACTCTGGGTCTTGCTTATACACTTGTACCTTCTTAAAATTTCATTTACCTCTCTGGCAAAGACCTATTCTCCTCTCAAAGCTGCAATCTTTGACCTTAAAAGTACTGGCAAACAAAATAAACACTGGTAGAGTAAGAAAACCAAAGTTAGGGATTGTTCTGAGTAGAACGCTTCAAGATCTCCACATCTCTGTAACTTAGGTATTCCTTATTATTTTCAAAATAAGTATCTCAACCATTCCTCTTGGTAATCAAGGTATTTGTAAAATTTTTGCAAATATTTATATCAGTGGAAAATTTACCTTAATATCAAGCACTATAAAACTTCCATCAAGTAAGAAGATGATAAAAGGACAGTCGAGGAGTGTCTATTTCCAAAGGAATTTTGCACAAAATGATGATGGGCTCAATAGACACTAGTCACTACTGTTCTGCTCTAGGTTATAAACTTTGTAATTTTAAACACATTATTTATTCAGTGTTCTTCCCTCTACAGTTTATACTCTGGACAAACCACAGATGTAAGAAAAAGTCCAGTTTGAGTACTGACAATGTATTACACTGGAGTGCCTCTGCTGTTTCTTATCTGTGTGAGGTTTTTAATTAGGGTTTGTCATTGACTTCCTTTTACGTATTTCTAAATTATACAGCATGCAAAGCAATAAACGTGACTTTATAGTATAGGCAGCATAATTTTACATAGAGAAACTCTTTATAGCATTTCTAGCAACTACTTAGTACCTATGTTTTTTTGCTAGGTTATGGTGATAGGACCCTCTGTTATGCTTAAGAAAAAAACAATCAAGGCAAACTTACTTGATATAATAGGGCACTTTGTTATGTGAAACAGATCTCTGCCATGGAAACTGTACTGAGGCTGAGGAAATAAAGAGAAGGTTGTTATTAGAAAGCACCTGTCATATTAAAAAAATCTAACTGCCTTTATTTATTTTACAATTAATCTGGTTATAATAAATTAAATGAAAACAATTAATATTTCCCAGACTACTTTCAGTAATTAGAAAAGCAGCAGAAGAAAATTATGGCAATCTATCAGGATGATTACAGGCATCTATTTGATGCCACGCGGGAAATAAAACAAATGTGATGATTCTACTTCAAGGAAGGATGATAAATTCTGAGCAAGCAAGCTACCCATTTAGGGAAACTGCAGACACTTGTTTTCCTACCTCTATAGGATTATTATCAGTTCATGCTTTTAAAATAAATGATTCCACTACTATAAATAATGTTCTACAAAAGAACAAGAAGAAATATCAACCTTATTTTTCTTAGTTACAACCCTTAGCTCCTATTTGCAACTCAAATTAATATTAGCACTGTATGGCCAAGAAAAAATGATTTAAAACCTGTCTTTGCACTCCTTGCTAAAGAACTGTAATCTTTGCAGGATTCATGCAAATCAGATATCATCCACAATATCAGGAACAATATTCTGCACACTGAATTGAAAAAGGCACGAAGTCATACATGACACTACATGATCTACATGATACTATATGATACATGATCTAAACATCCCAGGGGAGAAAAGCTAAAAAGTGTTCAGGCCAACAGCACTGTTGGTGCTCAACTTAAAAATAGCTGTTTACTGAAAAACCATAGGTACACATATCAGAAATTACCAGACTAGTGGTAATTAGGGTTTTAGCATGGAAAAACTTCCTTGCACTAGATTCCCTGTAGAAGCAGAGACTGAAGGAACAGTAGGGCTGAGTGATCAGCACAGTGAGATGAATTTACCCTGCACACATTTGTCAGTGCTTCCCACAGGGCGCCTGCCCTCAGGTCCTGACACCCCTCTTTGGAACAAAATGAGACACAGCTTTGATCCACACTGGATCTCAAGTAATTAAACTCTTGATTAAAGTAATTTTCTGTAAACGTGGCCCACTTCAGGATTCATTCCTCTCTCGGATAAAAAGAAAATCCATTTGAAAGTAACTCTCTCCTCCTCTTCCCTTAAGACCTCTCAAGACTGCAGTGAGAAAACAAACACTGAAAGACAGATTAACTGGGAAGAATATTTGGGAAATTACAGGAATAAAGTAAACCACATTCTTTACTGGGAGAAAAAAAAATAGAGAAAATTCCATCTTTAATTGAAGAAGAAGATAACATCTGCAATAAAGAGGTAGGTAAAGAAAAAGCATAGTAAAGGCTAAATGCTCAAATAGACATAGCTACCTAAAAGTAATCCTTAAGCTTTTATAAATTTGGGAAAATAAAGGTGAAATCCACCAGCTAAGTGAAGGTGGCCATCAGCCTTAGAGTTTCATTCTTTAGTGTTGCAATTTGGCACCTACGGTGGCTCCCGTTCTAGTACATTAATTATATCAGCTAAGTAAGAATTTGCTTAAATACCATTTATTTGTTAAGACAGATATAGATATTCTGCACTGACATAAAGATGAACTAAACAATCTAATCAATTAAATTACTAATTATTATGGAACAAGTCATGCTCTATTTATTTGGGAATAACTTTTGTAAAACGTTGCCAGCTCTCTGCTGTATGGAAGTCTGGAAAATAAGATTACCATTCTCTATTAAGAATCAGTGATGAAAACTGAACATAGTAGTTATCAATTTGGCATTCACTAGCAGGCCTGCAGATATTAGTATGGCTGAGAGGTGGTTTGAGCAGGCCACTGGAGATGTAAGCTATTTGTTAGGGAACATGTGGAGTCAGTGCTCTGTGGATGTTCATGGATTCATCTTAGAAAGCATACAAGAAACACAACAGAGAGTAGTGGATTGTCAGCCTTGGAAAATAAATTAATTATGGAAAAAACAAGTTATTATTTCTAAAGGTAGGAGACAGCGAAAGCAATCTTTTTTGCAAAGAATGATGGATTATGAGGATTCTTCACCTGTATCTGTTTTAGGGATGTGTAACATTTAACTAATTTGAAAAGTGCTTACCTTCCATCTCAAAAGCACTGAAAAGCAAATCAACCAAATTCTGCCACCAAATGAAGGGAGGGGAAAAATGGCTCAGCAAAAAGAGGGATCACAGATTGCAGTGGCCTATTAATATATTAATACATATTAAATTTCCTTCAGACTCCTAATGCAGAATATTCTGTGGAGGGCTAATATATTGTTTGGTAGTCTTCAAAAATATTTTAAAGCTCTTTCATAGTGATGGTCTGCATGAATCCATGCAGTTGGTGCTCCAAGAAGTCAAACAGTAGTATCAAATGCTGCACTGTGTCTTTTTAGTAATGAAACATTTCTAGCCACTGCAGAGATGAAATCACTGGACTAACAGGGCTGGACGAGGGTGCTGGGTAATCCCAGCTTGGCTCCCTTCCCATGAAAGGTTGGGCTACGTGATCTTTTGAGGTCAGTCCCTTTCAAAGTGGGCTTTTCTATCATTCTATTAATCTGATGAACAGGCAGAAATGGGTGTCTTGCTAGGAAAAATTCCTGATTAAATGACAACTGGGATCTAGTCAGTTGAAAATGGTGTGATGGCAAGTTATGGTTCCTTGTTAGTATTTGGAGGAAGAGTAACAGGTAGGTGAAGTACATTGAAAATAGCTGCTGTCAGATAAGCACAGATAAAAACCTGCCCTCTAAGTCAGAAGTGCAACTTTGGAAATGAAGATTTGCACAAGACATACATATATAATCAATCTCAGTTTTAGGAGTTTGAGTTTGTTTTATTCAGACTCTACTTGTTCCTCACAGTTAGAAGTCACTTATCGCTGCTAAAAAGGTTTGAAAATTTTCATTTAGAATACACAGTCTTTCAACCTGTCAGGATAAAGCCTTCAACTTCCCAGATTTAATGATTTTTTTTATTATTATTTTACTTTTAAAGTTACTGTCCCTGACTTACATTTAACAGACATTATGTAAAGCTGCAGGTATAACCTCTTTAACTCTGTCTACCTAAAGCTCTAAAAAAGGTTTGGCTTGGTTCGATTTTTTTGTTTGTTTGTTTTGGTTTTTTTTAAAAGAAGCTTTAGTTGTAGTTGGTGTGGGGAAAGAGGCTGTTTTTAACAAAGGGTTTAAACAAATGACTATATATTATTTGTTTTTCCAAAACTGTTACTTAGCTGTAATTCTTTGTGGTATCTACCAAGATGCATGCTGGAAACTTTCCCTTTTTTACTTTGGTATGTAACATAAACTGAACATCTCTTTAGGCCTGAAGAATATGCCCTCAACACGGCTGAGGAATGCTGATAAGGCACTGCAAAGTCTCTGTGGACATAATTCTGTGAATGTTTTAACCAGAAACAAAGCCAGTTCACCCCTCAGACTTGTGAACACGGTGTTTTATTGTGGCATGCTGTAAGCCACTTCAAGGAAATGATCCATGCCAAGACAAACAAAACCAGCCAACCTTTCCTGGCAAGTTTTACACGTAGACTCTTCCCCTGATTCTCCCTCCACTAGAATAAGAGAGCTGGAGTCTGAGAAACTTCTTCTACATTGAGTCCTACCCTGGTTTATTTACAGAGACTAGACTGACCAGTCTCTTGAACAGTTCATCTGGCATTCTTCAGCAGTGCCACAGGTAGCTCTCTGTCTACAGTCTTTTTAACAAATTATTACATAGGTGTACTGTCCATATTACAAGTTTGAGACTACAAGAGCTACAAAACCACTGTAGCAACAGTATGCAATATTTCTAATAGAGCTTTAAAAATAAATAAATCATATATTTAAAGTTGTTTGCTTATTCTGTTCATTGAAAAACAGGACAAAATGGCTGCAGGAATTGCTGGTTTGCATAACAGATGTAATATTTTATATACACTGCATCTGGTTTACTGAAAAACTAACAGCCAATTTAAAATAAGAACATGGTTGTCATGTCATGTCATGTAAAAAAAAAATCAGTATGTATTCAGTGGTTTAAATTATATTAGCAGTTTAGCTATACTGTGACATACACTACTTCAGAACCTCTGGGAAAGAGCTGCTCATTTTTATGTTGACTTCTCAACTCCTGCAATAATGTTATCTTTATTATAGAAGCTCTCAGTTTAAAACTGGAGAGGTGACTGGGTTAAGTTTCTGTCTCATCAGCTCTGATGATGGCAGGTAGGTTGGAACATTAGGAAACCAACAGGGACCTTGATACCACAACCTATGTCTAACAATTATATCAAAACTGCTTTTGTCTTCTTAATATATGTGACATTATAGGCTTACACCTCTAAAATGTTTTTTTAAAAGATGCAAGGATAGGTCCTGAGGGAGTGATGCATGTTTGCTTTTCCCAGCCCTTTACCTGAAGTTCCAGGAATGTATGACATGAAGTCTTTCATTAAAAAAAAAATTTAAAAAATCCAGGCAGCTCTTCCTTTGTGCCATCCCAGCAAGTGTGGAAGCAAAAGGAAATGGAAGAAAGAGTTGGCACAGGATGAAGAGATGTGGTCATGAACATGCAGATTCTGAACAGTCACTGGTCAGACATTACAGCAGAGGACAAAGAATAAAGCAACGAGGGCACAACCATCTCAGAAAGATAAGAGTGGGAAGCACAGTAATCACATCAGTGAAGTCATGAAGATGAGACACCCCTACAAAAATAAGGAGTTAGACAATATAATGGAAGAGGAACTTCCTCAGCCACTGGGAAACCTGGAGTAAAGATCAGTCAGCATTTGAGAAAGCCATCATATCTTACAAGTAACTATTAATCCAAGGAACTTACTGGAAAGAAAATGCTGTGATGCAGGTCCAAAATCTCGGTGTGCCTCCTGTAACTGTTTGAGGCGATCTTCTACAGACACCTACACATAAACACAGACACTCAAAATCTGCATTGCATGTACTTTGCAACACCAAGGTCAAGAGAAGAAAAACACTTGTTTACAGTCCTTTAAGTGAAATCAATTTGTGTGTCACAGCAATTATTTGACATCCACCCACTTAAGGGTACATTTTTTTCTTTCACCTGCTTAATGAGAATCATGTTCGTATCTTGCAGTGTTCTTGTGTGAGAACTGCAGACCAATAATGAACAACAGTAGTTTCATGGTGACTACACCAACTTCTGAAGTTTCTGACCTCCTCCCAACCCTTCTGTTGTCCAAATTCCCACAGTCAGCAGGTCTCAGTTTGATTGCATTGATCTCACAGCTGCCTTTCCAGCACAGAACCATTTTGGAAGATACTGCTTCACTGGCTGACATGACAACCCTCAGTTTAATTTCAACTGCTGTAGCACACTCAGCAGTACTTTGGTTGCTTGGTTAACCAAATTTGAGAGGAAGAACACAACATCCCATCCCCCCTAAAAAAACCCACAAACAAAACGAGAAAAAACCCCACTACCAAATGATATTAGGAAAGGAAATGTCTGACATGACACAAAAACAGCTTTGCGTCTCAGGAGTGACTCAGTCAAGACTACTGGCCCAGAAACTGGTGCCCAGGTTTTGAAAATTCATTCCCACCACCCTCACTAGAGATGTGATATGTATTTCCTACAAAAATAAACACAAAAAAAAGGAGAAACTTCAAAAATTGATAAATGAACTTTAAACTGATGTAAGAAACTTCACTAAATCATTCACTATGAAACTATGTATGAGTTTCAGCTGTAAACAGACACATTGATTTACCTTTCTCAGACCATTTAAGCACAATAATCATAACTAAGCAATATGAATCTCTCAGCATATCCTCTTCTGCTTTTTATGCTACATTGCTATTGCTTATATCTTGTTATAGCTCTACTAATACTTAAGTCACTTTAAGTGAAACTTCCTACAGAAACTGAGCATTCAAAGACAAAATAAAAGAGCTTTCACACAAGCTGGAAACACAACAGAAATATTTACATCGGTTTTTGGTGACACAGGTTTATGCAGTAAAATCTACTGCTACAAGACATTCAAAAAACCCATGCAGCAATAGTTCCCACTATTCTCCAGAATTTAATGCATTTTCCTGTGTGAAGAAACTGCTGAAATAGTTTGAAAAGAAAATATTGTGGCCAAGCTGCAGCAGGAAAGGCAGCTCCTTTGGTTGCATTGGTACCAACAGAATAACACCTTAGTGACAGAAGCAATGAACAAGTGGTAATAGCACATCTTTTAAGAAAACAGGAGAGTGAGAAATATCCCTCCCCACACACCTACTGCACACATGCAGAGGAATACCTGTAAAAGCTTCCACCGCATATTAAGATCATCCAGTTGACGAGACATCTTTAAAGATGGATAAAGGTCAAGTGGAGACAGCTGGCTGGACAAATCATTCACTGTTTTAACTTTTAGGTTGATGGGAGCAATTTCTTCTCTGAAAGCCTAAAAGGGTTAGAAACACACACTTATGTTCAATCAACATCTGAGCAGCACAAAAGCCACTGGGAGCTCCACATGGTGCTGAGCTGCCCAATGTGCAGCTTATCCTAAACAACTGCATACAAGTCAGTTCTCAGCAAAGAAAGTTCACTCACTTCAGTATTCTATTGTATCACTCATACCCACCTTCAGGAGAAAACTGATGAAAACTTACTGAAATGCCCATAAGCAAATTGCACCCCTAAAACAATTTAATTAATTATTTTTTGTGGTGCCGTATGGCTTTAGAGCTTTTCTTTGCAAAAGGAAATACACAGTGCTATATTAGGAGATTTAGCAGCATACAGTGTGCCAAGTGTTCTGAAGAAAAAATGTGTTCAGTAGCTATAGTTTTCAAGTATTAAACAGCTGACAAAAATTCAATTTAAAAACTATTATTGAACTAGCAAAGCATGAAGGAATGTATCTTCTAAGGAAAAGGAGTACAATGTTTTACCTGATTAGAACCAGAGAGTAAAGCTATTAAAATGACTAAAAAGAAGTAAAAGGTTTATTGAATCAAATCGAACTAAATACAGTATTAAGACAAAAATGATGAAAGTTTTAGTTACAGTTAAAAAGATGCATCAAATGTCTTTCTTGCTGTGAGCACTTGAGTGTTCAATCCTATAAACAGCTCGATTAAACATCATGAAAAAAGCCCAAAACAACTGTAAAGAAAGTATCTTCTTTGGACAATTCAGTTATTTACCTCCCTTCAAAAATCACTCTTCATCAGGCCAAAGAGCAGAAGGAACATACTGTCAAAAAAGAAACACTGGGCTTCTGAGCAGCCAGTAGGCCCCTGTTACTTCAGCAGATGTTAGTTTTTCCACAGCAATGAAAATCTGAAAGACTTTGCTTTAGTCTACTTCACAGAAAAAGCTATTAAGATATGACAAATCACTTCTTAGCATGAGAACAAGGAGCTCTTCAGCATTAGCATCTTATTTCTTGCTTTAGTATCTATATCAAAATATAAGAGAGGCAGGAAGAGATTCATTCCTCTTCTCAAATCAACAGCAGTCTGGACATTAACTCGGCTTTGACTGCCTTTGTTTCAAAGATTTCAGTTCCATTCACCTTGAAAGTAACAACATCATTTGGAGAATGAGAACACTTACACTGTTATATGTGAAATAATGTAGCCCTGTGAATTCACTGACTCTGTACACATACAGAGAATATCTACAGAAACCTGGCTGCAGCCCAGGGCCTCTCATTCTTCTAACACCAGCATCCACTGCTGAAGACATGGAGGGTCAGGTACACAACCCCAGGGTCTTCTAACGCTTTGCCATGTTCATTCTTAAGTTTAAAAACTGAAAAGCTGTGTTTGTGAAACAGAAGCTTAGTAGTAAATGCTGAATTTGCCCAAAACAGCAACCTCCTCTACGTACATGTGCATACCCCCACGTTCTCCTGGAATCCATGATATTCCCTGCACTGTACTGTTTCCAGTTGGCTTTTCTGGACAATGCTAATTACCAGAAGATATTTCTTGTTTGGGGAGCTCTGCATTACTAGGTCCCTACCCAATCCATGAAGTTAAGCAGGGGATGACTACTCCCCATCACAAGCAGCCCTGCCTTGGGATGCTGAGCCCTGCATGGGTGGGCCTGGAACCCAGGCAGCAAGAACTGGTTTGCCCACAAGAACATTACAGGGTAGTAAATGTTCTTCAGTTTGCAAAAATCCTGATGAAAAGCCCGGCTAAAGTAAAAGCAAATGCAAATATTGACTCGTACAAACAAAAATAGACAGTAGTTGTGTTTAGTTTGTGGAAGTTAAGGAACAGAAATTAAAACTATGCATATATTTCTGTATAACTGAAAATGCTCTAAATGTTTTCCTAACAAGAAAATTACATGATGGCCAAGCAGATCTATGTGCATATGTAACCCCAGCCAACATCATGAATGTGTCCCAGCACTGGACTTTATTTGAGACCTCAGATACCATCCTTACAGACTTTACACTGCACCTGAGAATTTCAGCATACAGTGTATAAATATCTAATATGACTAGAGGGACTAGAATGGAGAGGTCTGACACACACACAGGCAAAACATTTTCCAGGAGCTCCACACTTACTGTAGTTTTCTCAATGTGATCTGGTAATGAATCTATGAGCAAGTCTCCTACAGGTTTCCAGCCATTCCTCACATTTTCAGCCTCCTTCAAATCAGCATCAAGGTCATCCATGGCACACTGAAGGTCTTTCAGTTTTTCTAATGCTTTGTCCACTTGCTTCTGCCAGATGCTGGCACTGGCATTTAGGTTCTCCCACTTCTCTTTTACCTCTGATGACTGCTTACGCATAGCTTTGGCAATCTTCATGGCTTTCTCCTCAGGGGTCAATTCTGCAGAGGGAAAGAACAGTTACACTGTTTATTTCTTATTTTTGCCTAAAGGAGAAGTTAAAAAGCTTAAAAAGACAGTGCTCCTGCAATACACACTCAAGACAGTAAGTCCTGTGTTAAACAATAACTTATTTCAGCAAGTACAAAGTAGAACAAAGTCCACCTTGCTATAAATGAAATAAACCTCAATCACTCCTGCTGACAACATAGAGCTAGATCAGAAGACAGGAAACTATTCCTGACTTCCATATATTATGACAAAGTAAAAGCAGCTTACTGCTGATTTGTTACCTTTGGAGGCATAGGAAAGGAAATATAAGATCTTTCTTCCCTCCTGGCAACTTCAATAGGTAATCTTTGGATCATTTAATGCAGAAAGAACAGGGACAGTGCTTTGTTCCTGGATGTCTTAAAATCACCTTTCACCCTGGCACCAGGATGTCTCTTGATGTTCAGCAGCAAAACCCAAGCCATACTAAGTACCATGAGGGGTGTGGTTCTGCAGCACCACATTGGTTTTTCTGCATTAACACCAAAGTCCTAAAAGGCTGGTTTAAATAGCTTTTCCAAACCTACAAATGTTCTATGAAGGTATTGACTGAAAAAGAATCAAGCTTATGGTGCATTATTTCTCACAAATTTCAGGCTTATTTGTCTACATCCCACACAACTCAGAAACCATGGAAATCCCATTCAAGTTAGCAAAGACAAGCTGCCAATGGTCTTTGCAATAAGAAAAGCTAAGGTAGGCACACACACAACCTCAGAATGTGGTCACACAGGAGATGATACTGATTATTTCAGTAAATTGCTTATATTGAAATCCCCAGCCCCTGCTGAGTCTGCATGACATCAGGCAGAACTCAACACCAGCCCTCTTTGAAAACAAGAACTGAGAACCAGTCAGCTGGTGGCTTCTCTCGCCTCCACAATACACGATTTCTGCATACCAGTCATGGTAGTTTTATCAATAAGAAAACATGATGCTTTTTCTGCACCTTCAGTTTGAGACTGAGCAAGACCCAGACAGCCAGAAAGCTAAAAAAGAAAACCTTAAAACATCCCCAGCAGGTCCTGCTGTCTACTGCCCAGAGATTCCTTGCTGAAAAAAAACTCATGGGGAGCTTCCTTCATCAAGAGTTGCTTCAGTAATGACAAACAAACATAGCCAGTCTCAGAGGATTCCCTTCTACATAAAAGCAAGCAGAGGAAACTATATAATGCAAAAACCAGAGAACAAAAGGAGGAGCAGAGACATGACATGTGCTGAAACTAAGCCAATTGGCCTTCAATTCAGTCCTATATAAAACCCCTAGAAAAGGTTTATCACAGTACTCCTGTGATTAAAATTCAAGTGTTGCCTATGAATAAATTATACACAATCATGCAAAGATGAAAGTACCATTTTTGTCAGAAGTCAGATGAGACATACAATCTTCCATTTACTGATAAACCATCTTTAAAATCATTATAACTAAGCTTGGAGTTGCTAATGTGGTGGAGGAGGGTGAGAGGGCAACAGATCAAAAATGGAGTGGGAGGAAAGCTTTTGCTTTACTAAGGCCATATGAATGTCAAAGTAAATGCACAGTTATGGTTACCAGTTACCCTACTGTGCCTCTTTTATGTAATTGTTGTCCCACAGCACCCAATACAGAAAAGCATATTGCAAGTAATTAATACAAAATAAAACATTAAAATATATTCCAATTTGTTGTTGAGAAGCCACTTTTTTCCAGGTAGAAAAATAACATGGAGTTGCTTGGATCACAACCAGAGTTTCTGCCCATCAATTCCACATATTTGTTCTGGTTTTTCTTTTAAATTTTTTTCAAATCTTTTTAGCCCATATTAGTCTTGGTATATGCTTGACTATGAATACTAGAAGAGTACTCAACAGCACAATCCAGATGCCATCTGGGAAAAAAAAACCAAAACCAACCAACCAACCAAAAATCAACCCATATTGCAATTGTAATTTGCATGATAATTGTTGATGTAGGGAGGAGAGTGTTGCCTGAGAGCACAAGGCAGCTGGGAAGTGGCCATGTAGGAGAAACAACAAACAAGGAACGAGGAAAGGCAAGGGCAATCAGTAAGAGCCAACAGCACCAAGGGAAGGGAGGCACACATCCAGCCTGGGGGTTGGGGTGCATGTTTCTACCCCAAAAGAGAGAACCATTTGAAGAAAGAGTGCAGCTGAGTGGTGCAAAAGACACTTTGAGCTTACCAAGACATTCCAGGGACTTTTTGGGTGTCAAAAGCTACCACGTGAGAGCACTGCCTATGTGTACTCTGCCTGAAAAGCAGAGGTTACACCCAGGCTTAGGGACATCACAGTGGCAGGAAGGTATTGCAGAAGAGAAACTTGGAATGAAATGGCTGTGAAAAAAACCTGCAGTGCTCAATCAGATGCAAAGAGATATGAACTGTGTATGTAGCTCTGGGATACAGAGACGTGGCAGTAACCTACAATTTGCAATACTGACACACCAGAATAGAGATGAAGACTAAATCTATGCTGTGATAAATAACACCTTTTCTCTTGATTTACAGCATTTCACAGTAGAATAAACTGCATCATGACAAAACACAGTTTTGGAATGATCTTTACCCCAAGTTTTGCAAAGAAAATATTTATTTTTTTGAAAAGAAATAAAGTTTAAGCTCTGTGCAAAACTCTCAGAAGACAAAATTCTTTTACACAGAAGAGAATAGCTACAAATTGCTTATGTAAAGACATCAAAGAAGTTGTTACCATAACTCATTTTGGAATTATTCACCTTTGAGAATAATATTATTGAGGAATGAATGGGAATTCACTACATTCCAGTGACAGAGGGACTGTCAACAATCTAGAAGTCAAGCTGCACCTAAGGATCCAAGTTTAATATCACAGGTTCTCTCACAGGTTGAGTTATCCTATGATGCAGCTATAGGTTGTGAACAACCAGACCTCAGGAGTAAAAGCTGCAAGACTATAAATGAGGATTAAGGGAGCACCTAGGCTTGGAATAGTTTACATAAGGCAATACTGAGCTTCATAGAAAGGGGACAGAAAATTGCAGACCTGTTGGAGGAAGCCTCCTCTGTGGTACCTTGAACATGTGAATACAGGGGACACTATAGCCAGGAACTGGACTAAGTAGAAGTTACAGATAAGCAAAGCTGCAATCTACCATTTTGATCCAACATAATGCAGTTGCACCATCCTCTATCTGTTGTCAGAGCCAAAACCTACCAATTTGCATAAAAGAGTAGAATGTTGCANGTCTTTCAGAAGAGAAAATTCTTTTACACAGAGCCAAAACCTACCAATTCTGCATAAAAGAGTAGAATGTTGCAAGGCCTGAGCAGTTCTAAGACAGATTATTAGCCAGTTAAAAAGATCAGTCACTCGACAAAGAACACGTGGAAAGCTTTATAGTAAGAGCTGAAAATCTTGCAAAATTCTTTGGTTTTCCTTAAAGGTACCCACCCAGCAGATCCAATGAGTGCTTCTTGCTCTAATAGAGGCAATAAGAAGAAAAGTGGCTGTAGCAATAAATGGATTGGAGGTAGCACCTGGGAATAGATCCAGAGATGGTTATGGTGGTGCTGGGTTAACAGGTGGATTAGATGATCTTGGAAATCTCTTCCAAGCTTCATGATTCTGTGATTAGAAGAGGGGAACAATAGCCTGACTTTGTCTGGCCAGCTAAAACAAGGCAGCTTTACTCACAAAAGAACTAGTCACTTATTTGGGGATGGGAAAAAGATTCCAGAATGACTGGTGTGACACAAGTATCAGAAACTAAAACTGAACTGAAACCCAAAACATCTTTTAAGACCATTTGTCAAATCAGTGTTATTGTGCAAGGATATCTACCACATATTGTATTTGAAAAATATTAGTTCATTGCAAGCCTGTTTTATTTTACAAAAGCCTTGGAAGTGGTTGTAAACTTGCAGTAAAAAGACATTTACTAAGGAAATAGAGCAAAACACATGCTTTTACGAGCTGTAAAACCATTCAGCATATATTCATTTAAGAGAAATACATCTTGTATAACTTCATGTTTTCCATCACGAAAGCCCAACTTATTGAAGAGCAACACATTACTTCTTTTCAAGAAGAGATTACATTCTTCAAGATACTGGTTGCATAGCATAGAATTGTAAATCTCAAAGAAAGAGTCTTAACAAGAAGAGTTTTCTTCTATTAGGCTGGAATTCATTTAACCAGCCTGTCATTGAACAAACCAATACACAGAATTCCTTTTTGCTGTGAAAAAATTTTACACGTTAGTCATTGCTGTTTTGTTCCTACTTAAGATTAAGTCTTCTCAATCATCAGTTTGATCAGTGTCTTCCCACCACATTTTTTTAATGGTACCTATTACATTGTCTTCACTTCAGCAGCTGCTCAGAGAGTAAAAACAGTGTATATTCACTGGACCATCTGTTTACCAGAGAGGACAGATATTAACTGACCTTGCAGTCAGGGAAGAAGAACAAGGAAAAAAAAGTCCTCTTCTGTAGTGAAAAAGAAACAATCTTGATTTTAATATAAAGTTTTGTCACAACCAAAGTACTGACAGCTCCAACTGCTTTTCTGTGTCTCTAGCAAAGGCTGAGTGCCACAGGAGGAAAGCTTTCAGGCCTGAATTTTACAGCATATAGTTTCCTTGTGTGCTTACAAATATGCGTAATACCAGTGAAGAAAATTCTTCTTGCTTAAGAATTTATTTTAGACCTCTTAAACAATTTGGCTGTAGAAGTTTTCATTCTAAGCGACTGTGATTGATCCTCATTATGTGGCCTTGAATTTGTGATCTCTTTCCATCTTGCTAAAATTATAATAATTTCCTTTTACTTTTGCCATATTCTTAACCAAATATACTGGAACTGGAGATGCTTTCATGTTCCCTCCTTCTCACATGATGTCAAACATTATCTCTTCCTTGGTTCAATCAATCTTTGCAGCAAAAAACAACGGATGACACAGCACTGTATTCATTATGAAAACTTTCAGACCATTTGAACAGGCACAATGGCACATTATCAAACTCCCACACAAAATCCAAAAGCAGTGCTATAGCTGCATCATGAATCTTTAGCATTGCTGCAGAGAAAGCATTGTCTGAGTTTCTAACAATCTTGACAGAAAACTTAGTTCTGATGGGATGGGAACAGGAAGTTTAAAGAATAAGCAGCAATTGGTTAAATGCAGCAATTAGTCAGACTGTGAGCTCCCAACCATCCAAGCATAACCCACTATGTCACCTTCTTCTCCTATTCAAGCATCTATTGCATATTTAATTAAAACAACCGAAGAGCACAGTCATTTTCCTTTATGCCCACTTAGGTTTTCTTATACCAAAACTGAAAGTTCTTTAAACTAGAGAAATGTAATTAAATAAAGAGTGAACGAGAAAAGCCTCTTCAGGATAAAAGACAAATTATATCTGGTCTACAGAAGACAGAATTGCAAATGAAATTTGCAAATTGCAAATGAAAATGTTAACTGTATGATGATTAGTTCTGGGAAAGGCCTGGAGTATGGACTCCAGATAAAGACAACTGAGAACAATACCAGCAAATACACGTGTCTTTTAATAATGATTGTTGATATTTCCCAGTGGGTGCTGGTGGTGAAGACAGAGAAGGATGAAACAAAGAAAACAGCTTATAGGTAAAAGAGATAATTAAATTATCCCATAGCATCTCTCTCCAGAAAACCAATAAAGATTACAGCAATCCTGGTAACCAGACATTTATCCAGTATAACCAGTGTCATTTGTCAGCCTAAACAAACCACACACAATACTTCTCACTATAAGCATGCCAACATTTTGCAATAAATGCTGTGATCCAAAGCAAGCTCACAATACTTTTGTAGAGTGGAAACCCAAACTTTATGTTGCTCCAGGAACATAAACCAGGTATGAGTTCAGTTTTAGTGTGCTCCTGCCACAATCCCCTGTTAAAGTATCACCAAGCTGTGTCTTCTCCCAACTGCTGATAAAGTATCAATGGAGAGAGGATCATTACCACTGTATCTCAGTTACTCAAGGCAAGCAATGGATTAATCCTGTTTCTTTTCAAAGCACTGTGACTGCAGATTGTAACAAGCCCTTTATTTATTCCATAGATCGATAAAGATTTTTTTTCTGGCACTGCACATATGGCAGGCAGCTCCTCAGCATGACTGCAGCAGACATATACCCCCTAACAGCATTCCAAAACAAAACAAAGGCACCTATTTTATTCCAAAACAGTACAAAACCAGAAAATAGACAAGTTAGGCAGCACAAAAGATAGGGCTCCCTGACTTGACAGCACCCTATAGTGACCACAGAGGACTTAAAAACATCCATGTTTTGAACTTTTCTGACCTTCTAAGCAACTCTTCTCAGCCGGTTTTCTCCTTCCCAGATATTACATATTTTATTATTCTGCAATTTCCAATTTGCTTTCTTGAAGCTCATTTACAATGTTTCTGAGCTATGTTTGCTCTAGAGAATAAGAAAGGCATTTTCTTTCACACAAGGTCCTAACCTTTGACAGCCATCAGTCATCTGCACTGCTTGTGGCATAACTGGAAATTTTCTAGCAATGAAGCTTCACTGGTTTCTTGGGCCATTTAAACAAGGCAACAGTTAAACTTTAATAACATACTTCCACCCAGAAAACATCCTGTATTTCAGGTAAAACTGGGACACAACAGAGCAGAAAGGTCACGAATGAATATGACTATGTTTATATGCCAAGGTCCTCACAAATAAAAAACCCCAAAACAACCAACCAGTAATAAAATTTTTAACTCAGACCAGCCTGTTTCCATTAAAAAATCAGGCTTTAAAATCCTTCAAGTTTGCACTCCACACCACTCAGGAAGTGGAAACAATTTCCTTGAACTTTACTAATATGACTCCAAGCAGACAACCATGTAGACTCTACAGGAAGAATTTCAAGGCTTTACCCAACTGGACTAAACTTGTAGGGTGACTCAGAGATCTACTCCGAAAAAGAGAAAGATAATTACTTTGTGATTCTCTCCTGGGTAACTGCCCATTTCTCTTATCTTAGGAAGAAACTCTTCTAAGTTCCAAGTGAATGAGCTCCAACTAAAACAAAAGCAGGTATGTTCAAAATAGTGTAAGTAGTTTCTGGATATGGTTCCACTGACTTCAGTGGGCCATATCCTCTTCATTCTCCTACACACTTCTAATTTCACACTCTAGACTTCATACTCAGTCCAACTGCACAGCAGAGAAAAAAAATATTCCAGTGGTGTGTGATAGCTAGAGAACAAACACAAATGATTGGGAATAGAAATGCTGCCTGCTAACATACATAAGAAAAGAGCAAATTACCTATTTTCAGTGAGATTTTCCTTGCAAAAGGAAAAACTATGGCAGAGAAATTTACCTCAACATGTTCAGTGGTAGTAAGCAAAAAAGTTCAGCTTTTATTTATGTTTGAAACAGGTAAAGATATTGTGCCTCTACAAGTGTAAATAAAGAATCTACATGGCATTCACTGATACTTATTAATATATTTATTTTATAACACAGATGTGATTTATTTATAGGAGATAACAGATGGTAAACACTTATTTTTAAATGCTGTATTTATCACAACAACCTTTGCTACCAAATAGCAGCTTTCAAAGCTAGGAATCTAATTGTCCTAAGAAAACTAAAAGTTACTGAAGCAGTTGGACAACACTGCAGACTCCCAGAAGCATTCACTATTACAATGAGGATCAGTGCAGTGGCCTGTGATAATCTGCTAGGATGTTCCACTGCTTCGGTGGAATTTTAAGCACAGAATTTCAGCAAAGCTGTATCATCAGTTCATAGAACCCTGGGGACATAAAATATTATTTCTGCTTTCCTTTGTCTTTCCAATGGCCTGTAACCTTGCTAACAGTATAGGGATTTAAGAAGTCAGCTGTAACTATGCCATAGAGAATTATAATTAACATTTTTAGATCGAAGTTTTTTCCTATACCACGGACAAGTGACAAAAATGCTAAAAACATGAGCATTTTCAATTTCTTTAACCTGTCCATCCATGAAATTCAGCAGCTGGCTTGCTGGTTTATCAAACAGCTCCACTCAGATGCTGTGGCAGCTCAAATACAACAAGACTGTGAAACTTGCTTTTTTGTGATGGGCCCTCTCTACAGAAACATGGCAAAACAAAAACTGAAGAAAAGACAGGTGGGAGATACAATTAACTAAGAAAGTAGTTTCCTGGAAGATGAAGAACTCTGTCTGAATGTGAGAGTTACTCTCTGGTACAGTAGATGGCCAGCACAGGAAGCATAAGGTGAAGATGGGAAAAGAAGAAACCAAGGCTTAGTCATAACCTGATTTTACATTCTTGTCATATAACAAATGTTCTCTCTGGATGGAACAATAAATGTATTTATGCACAGGCCCTCAAAATAGGTGACAGTCAGACAAGTTCAAAACTGATTCTTATCAGTTTTCTCCTAAATCTGTCCCATTCTTTGCCTTTGCAATAATGCCCTCCCTGGCATGAAAAGACCTATGGTGAAGGAGAAAATAAAAAATATTGATTTAAAAAAAATTAGATTGAGAGGTTGAAGAAAATAGAAAACAATTTTACAACCTTTATCATCTTCAGATTAGCTAACTATTCCCCCATAAAGATCCCTTCCCTTATACAAGGTAAGAATAACCTCAAGAAACTGTGATTTTCCAATTAATGCAAGTTTGAGTTAGTAAAATAGTTTTGATATTTGTACTACAGAACCAGCTAAAGCAATGTTCAAATCAAGACTGTACAGTGTTGACTGTTTGTCAATATTTTTTGAAAACAGACTGTCACCTTAGAATCCATAACCACACTCCTTCACCTTTATCAACAGGAAGTGGACTTCACTGAAATTAACAAGTTAACTTTAATCAACTACAGAGAACACCTGTGATCAAGATACTGACAGAAAATAAAAAACGAACATCTTAAAAGCAAACTAAAGCCCACACCCTTCACTGAAAATGGTTAATCAGAAGAAAAATGGTGTGTAACTGGCTGTCTCCTAGTTCAGAGATTAACTTTTCTGGAGATTGGTGGCATCAGTTGTCAGAAAAAATTTACTAGACTCACTCCTGGGTGAAAATTAACAGCTTATTATATATATATGAGATCAGACAAAATGATTCAAAGACAGCTTTTGGCCTGAAAGTCCATAAATCTACAGAAAGTGAAGGTCCTTTTTGCACAGGGTGTGAGTGCCCACTGCTGGCAGCAGGAGCTTCACAGGGGTCTCTGGGAGAAGAGCTGGGGCTGCCCTGTGCTGGGGACAGCAGACTCCAGTCAGGTCACCACGGGACACACCTGAGGCTCTCAGCCACGCTGGTGGCACCTCAGGGAAAGAGAATTTCAGAAACAGGAAACACCCGAGGGAAGCAACAGGAGAAACAGCAGTGGGAACACCAAGGTCAGAGGAAGAGGAGCAACGGTTTTTTCCCCCCCACTATGAACCAGCTCAGTATTTAATTATTTATTTTAAATGGCAATAAATAGTTTGTTTTCCCCAAGCCACAACAGCAGTTTGTAAGGGATCTGCATCTGAGACCCATCTGATCCTCACCCTGACCCATGAGCTTTCTCACTGATGTTCTTCCCATCTCCTGCCTCCATTCCACTGTGGTGGAAGACATAAGTGGATGGTTGGGAGTTTGGCTGCTACTCAAGACTATCCCATCACATGCTCAAAAAAAAAAAAAGTCCATGGGACTACTGAGTGTGAAGAAGAAAGAGGAAAAGAAGTTCTGTGCACATCTACGAAGCTTCCCAGTCTGATCATATGATTGATTTTTAAATACAATTACTAGACCAGAGACATGCACACATCACTTGCAGACCATGACTGTTATTGCTACGCAGTTCACCGTGGTCATCAAATTCCCTGCTAGTCTGTTCTCTGCCATTGGTATGGCACAAAATAATAAATATTATCTTTGTAATAGACTGGATAACGAGAATTTATGATGCAGCTCATCATCCGAAGTTTGCTCTTGCAGTTTGCATCTAGTGAATCAACACTGACTAGATCATTGATATCAACTCCTGTTAGAAAATGAACATTTTACAGTGGTAACATTTTATGTACTGGCATCGTTTGTGCTGAGAGGTTCTATGCTTTTGAGGACAGAACCTGCAATTGCAGATTTCTGTATGAAAGAATGAACAAATATACAGAAAGCATCCTTATTTTTCAACTGCAAGCTTGCTTGTGATTTCGACCGACTAAAACATTGGAGATGCCATATAGCAAATGGGCTTGAGAGTAAAAAGAAACTGAATATTTTCAGGAGTCAGGAGTTCAAAAAAGAAGTTAAGCTAAGTTAGCAGCACTAATCAATGAGATAAATGGTTCATTTGCTTTAATCACCAGCTATTCAAACTTTATCACAAAGTTGGACTAGGGAATATGAAACCACTTGAAAACTTGCACAGAAATAACACAGAGTATGGATGCAGGAAGGATTAGTTGTTTCCACTGAACAAACTTAAGAAGTTTGCAATGGAGATGTAAAAGATGACGTATGGAAAGAAAAACTAACTCCAGATAAAAGCAGATATATTGTAATTTTGTAAATTATACAGAACAGTAAATTATTCACATCTTACAGGAAGTGACAGTTCTGCAAAAGCAGATTATTACATTTTCCAAGAACAGTTCTTGTGTAAGTAAAAGTAAGACTTCATAATGCTGTAGCTTATATCAGAGACATAATTGTAGGACTGACTGACAGAGATAATTTCCTATTTTGTGGTTGTGGGGGAGTAGAGAAAAATTATACCTTCTTGTTGGTCTCTGATATTTAGACCAATATCTCAACAAATACTATGCAAATAGTTTCTAGGATAGCTGTAGTTCCATTCCTTAGCAATGATTCATTTAATATTCAAATCTTTAAGAATCTGTAATGACTGCCTTCCTAAAGCTGATTTATTTTACCTCTATTGAGATACACCACCACAATATGCTTATTTCTATTTGTGGAGTAAAACTTTGCAATAGACATACGGATGTTTGAATGTGATTCCCTGAAGTATTATTCTGACTACATTTAAGGTATGTAGGTTATTGTGTTAAGAAAAAAGAACAGAACTATCATTAGTGTTTTGAATCAAAAACTGGAAAGGCAGTAGAGATGTTTCTACTTCTTCTATTAAAATGTAAGTACTTACAAAGCAGAGAAGTAACACTCGAAACACTGAATAAAAGCCATCAGGATGCAATTTGGAAAATTCTGAGGTCTGAGCAAGTAACTTGGATATAAAAATATGTACTAGAAACATGCAAGTCTTTTCTCTCTTTTTTTGACCCTTCCCAGAAGTATTTTCTGACCTGTTTTTGAATGCAAGCTCCTTCTTGGTTCCTCAGGCCCCTCGATTGGTTGGTCAGCAAGGAAAACTCGTGCCTGATCCACAGCATTGAGAATGGTTTGCTCTTTATCCTTCAGTTCACGCCTCAGTGCCTTTGGGAAAGGAGAGAAGAATGCATTTGTAACTTGACCTTGTGAACTATACCGTTTTCTCTGTTTTCATCTCTCTAACCACACCTGGCTAGTGAGTGAGTAATAGGCAACGTTATTCCGACTGCAAGATAAAATGCAAATTTTACAAAAGAGAAGCAGCAAGAAATTGAGGCTGGAAAGGTGATTTCTAGGAAATTGACTTAAAGAAAGGAATACAAGAAAGGCGATGATGGCATGTTTAAAAAAAAAAGCCTAACAAACTGAAACTACTGCATTAAAATTCTAATAAAAAGTAAATTTAATGGGTTTATTGCTTTTAATAGGATTGGTAATATGTAGTAGATTACTACAATAGACCATTTAATTTTTTGATAGCTGGTATTACAGCAAACTGCATTTACTGAGGCTTCAGAAAATTACTCTGCAAATGCTAAAAAGAATTACAAAAATTGTTAACATTCCTTAGAAAATGAAACATCTCGTTTCTGTCTGCTATTTACTAATCCTTTTAAAATTTAGAGAATACATAGCAGAAATTTTATTGTTATAACACATTCTGAAAAAGCCATCTTTTAAATTACTCAAAAATATTTTGATCTTTATTATGCAAAAACCAGTTGAAACTTACATACTGAGCAAAAAAGATCTATTTTTATGTAAGATTTTTTCATGGTGGTGGAAATGAATATCAGGATATTTTGCTCTCCAGAATTTATGACTTTATTAAAGCGTTAAGTGCAACCAACCTTTTTTTAAAAACAGGTTATAAGTAGTCAGCTGTTATGTTTCTTATGAAGCATTTTCTTTCAGCATAAAGCATAAATCTGTCCCACCTAGAAGGAAACTGCTTTTCCTGTTTTATTTGTATTATTTTCTACATATAGAAACACAAAAGAAGATACTTAATAACCCCTTAGAATGCTATGTTTATGTTTTAAAATGTATTTTTTAGTTATAATTTAAAAAATCAAGGCTTATTTTGCTGTTACAATTTACTAAGGCCCCATTCCAGATTGAAAAAAGCAGTTAGTAGTGTCTATTGTATAATAAAATGAGTATTCTACCACAAAAAGTGTGAAAAACAGACACCATAAAAGCATCACAAATGCTATCTTATCCTTTTCATTAGTAAGTCTCTTGATGCCACAACCACAAAAAACACCCTCATCTCAACTATAACTTAGCAGGAGGCACGATTATATTTTTTTCTCCTCCTCCCCCACTTCATTCCCTTATCTTCCTCATCTTTCCAAATCCTTCCATTCTTCTGCTTCAAATAAAATAAATAAATAAATAAATAACCCCAACAAAAACTGATCACTGAGAACACACTAACCTCCATTACATTTAGGAACCTGCATTACACAGTCCAACTTTCAGTAACCATTAACTATTGTATTTATACAAACACTTCTCAGAACAGTGCTATCTCTGTGTGCTTCTGAATAGCAATAATATTCTTTGTAGGATTCAGCACATACTACATGTAATAAGTACTGAAAACTGACATTTAAAAACCAAGCCCTATTTATTAAAAAAATACGAAGTACAGAAATGGAAGCATTGTAACAGCAACATTCCTGAAGAACCTCTTCAGTTCATCACAGTAGGTATCAATATTTTAATTTCACATTACACACACTAGAAGAAGACACTTCAAAGTCATACATAGTTTACAAATCATTAAAGCATTCTCTAGGCCAGAATTGGTTTCAAGAAAGAAGGAAGGCAGTACTGTGGCTCAAAAAATTACCCATTTAAGAAAGACTTTTGGTTAGCAGAACCTATGTGGATGCATCAGTAAAATATAATTTATTTTAATTTCAAAGACTTTGTTAGAAACAGAGGGGTGATTACTACACTTTGAAGTAGGAAATACTTCTAGAGTAACTTTTCTCTCCTCCATACAACTTCCAAAATGTTTACAAAGCATTCAAGAAACGGGAGGCTATGTCACATTTTGAGTATACTAAGAAATTTCAGCAGTTAGAAACAATCTAGAGATGGATCTCTTTTACTCTGTCTCTCCTGTTTACCCTCACATAGTGTGTTTCATCTATTTCTCCTGATGACCCTCAATCAAACTTCCATCAAGTTTGACCTAAGAGACCTTGGATTTAATTCTCCACCATCCCTGCCACTGAAGTTGTTCAAATTGAGGCTGACAGCACAAAGATTTTAAGAGGTTGGCTCATACAGCTCATCAACTCTAAGTCATCCATGGCAATCCTTATCAATATTTTTGACAGAGAACTCTCTTAGCATGAAATAAACCATACACTGAAATAATACTACTAAAATCACTTAGCAGTAGAGTACCTTGAGAACACCACAGACTTCCTACCTAGATTATGTTTTGGTGTTGTGTTTTTTTTTTTTTAAATGCCACAGGTACAAAAATAATTTTTGGAACAGCCACTCAGACTTGCGTAACTTTTTCTTAGCAATACTCAATACATTTCTCTGTGTCTCTCTGTCAGTAAAAAAGAAGAGCAATGAGAATACACAATGCAAGGATAATCAAGTATACTAATAATAATTTTGTCCCAGCAAACCTCTCTGCAACAGAACAAAAAAAGAGAAACCCACTTATAAATCTCATCTTGAGCTGAAATGTCATCTGTCTTGAATGGACAAAATAAAGATTTCATTGGAAAAATCACACCTAGAGGAACACTACAGAGTAAAAGTAAGTAATAAAAAGCCCAGCAAGGAACATAAAACCTGCAATACTGAATTTGATTATTGTAAAGATTTTTCTATAATAAGAAGTACAATCATATATTTTGGTGGTTTATTTAGTTTTGCAAAAGATACTTCTTCAATGACTACTCAGGATGGATATGTCTCCTTCAGTAGACAAGGGTATGACTTCATTCTCCCTTTGCCATTAAGAACTAAGATAGTTTAAGCATTTGTAAGCTTTGAGTGAAGCACAAGTTTTAGTAGAGGGAGAATTCCCCTCCTGTTGCTGGCTATGCCTTTCAGGGAGAAAATTAATACTAAAGTTTTGGTATAGATTAAATAAGTGAAGGTAAGGAAAAAAAAATTTTGAGAGGCATCTCAAAACTTGTCACTGAAAACTATCCACTAATAAGCTAAACACATAAGTGCAAGTATTTTTTGAGTCCTGTTGAACACAAAATGAAAAAGTGAATGCTGAGCACAGAGATAACACATTTATTTTGCCCAAGCTATGCTTTTGTATGTTTATAAAAGTACACTAATATTTTAAAGCTATATTGGTCATCCAAAAAGGGGCTGTACACAACTTGGGCAGTAATTCACACCACTGTATTTCATACAACAATTATAAATTGCAAAATTGCTGTATACTTTAGGTAATGGTTTAAACTGCAAGCTTCACTTCCCTCAGCAATCCGACAGGTGACAGACTATTAAATCCAACGTCTATGGTTTACACAGTCCTGTTGCATTTGCAAATCCATTCTTAGTTCCTACATAAGCCAGGACATGCAAGAGCCCTGAAAAAACCAATACTGATTTTAAACATTCTTAATTCTTGTAAAAGAGGGGGGAAAAGCCCTGAAAACCTAAAATCTGGTGTGCTGATGCAGTGTCAACACAAACTGTTTTTGTAGCTGACCTTAAACAATGCTAGCCAAAAATAATTTTAAAAAACTCCTTTGAAAAAAGTCTTACACTGGTAGATGGACAAGGGCTGACACAACTCCACTCCTGAATTATTTTATGCAGCATGAAACAAAGCAATAACTACAATCAGCATTGCAGCATTGATTTTGCAGGAATGAGGTCTCAAGTTAGCCAACCATGGCAGAGTAACCCAGGACCCCACTGACACAGTGCTCCCCTCAGGGGAGAGAAAAAAAGTGTTGTCCCCATGATTTTCAGCCATGAGCCAGTGATTTACTCTCCATTTTGATTTGTTCCTCTTTCAGTGACTGTGAAACATATGTTACTCCCTTCCTAACTCTGGAAATTATAGACCATTTGTTCTGTTACACCAAGATAATCAAACCCATTTGCCCTCTCTTCATTAGAGATATATCTGATTTCTAATATAAAACTCAACTCTTCTTGTAAGTTAAGATTTTTAAAGGAATTTGCCTAAACCAGGGCATTACAAAATTTCTGCTGGGAATGCTTTGCAGCTGAAGTCTTTTCCACTCCTGAAAAATTAAAAAGCTACAAAACTTTTGTTATTGAGATTTTTTTACACTGTTTAGTGCATCCTGAAAGTACCTATTTCCTTCAGCTGCACCTTAAAATTATTTTTTGAGCATAGTAAGTGGACTTCTAAAATTACTCACTGTTAATTTACAGTCTCTTTTTCTCTTTTGAATAGTACAGACTTGTACAGAATAATTCAAGGAGCAGATCTGCTTAATAGTTCTAACAGATGAAGGCAAAGCTAATTTCAAAGAAAACACATGGGATGTTTCTTAAAAACAGAGCATATTTAAATCAGGTCTCATTATGCACTCTTTCAAGGAAGTAAAGATGCATGTTATTGTAACTCATATCAGTTTAGCACACTGTAGCCTGATGTGCCAATCAGCAGCTCCTGTAGCATTTAATTACTTATTCATCTTTATTCTGCACCCGGTGCCTGAAAAACTCCTGTTACTTTTATACACTAAAATGAAATGGAAAAAAGTAACCCGTGGCACGTAATAGGATGGGAAGAATAAGCAGGATGATTGAGCAAACTCAGAGTGAGATGAAGAATTGTTTATAAAGATCACACAGAGATAAAGGTTGTGACTGATTCTCTGCCAGCTGTCTCCATCACTAAAGAATGAACTAGAAAGAAAATAAGCATAGTGTGTTTAAAAGCTGTTCCTTCCCATCAGATACTATTTAATGTAATATGTACACATAAAATTTCAAAAGTGTTTTGGTCTCTGTACACATCTCTTTGTAAAAGTCAGATTTAAAATAAATCTACCCCAGCTGATATAGAAAATACACAAATAAAGAACAATATTTAGAGATGGTGCCTTTACCTTTTACTATTTCATTCTCAATCTGTGTGGTAAGAGAAATAACAGGAGAAAAATAGTGCCTAATATAGTAACCATTAGTACTTGGAGATACAAAGACAAATAAAGTACATGAGACTTCAAAGATGAGACCGAATCCTAAATGTTCTGATAGATCAGTGACAAGCAGTGACCAACATCAGAATAGGGAAAGAAAAGGAAATATCAGAGTGGGGGAAAAAAAAAAAAAGAGGAAGCTGTTTACATCCATAATAAATATATATTAAGTATTTTAGATTTATTTTTTTAATCGAAGAATCTAAATAGACATCTCAAAAAGGACCAAAGAAAAGTGTCAAAGGCTGCATTTTTCTAATTTGTCTCTCAGTTTACCATTTGCCACTTGCTGTCTCTTTTGCTGTAGTGTCAGTACAAAGTGTGCAAATAGGGTGTCAACTAAAAGGGTTTAATGTGAGTGTAGACCTGGAAGTCACATCTATGGCAAATTCCTCTTTTTTGCCTGCATGCACAGGGAAATTAAACTGACAGGAATATAAAAGCGTAGATGTGGGCAAAAGAGAATTAGACTATGCATGCTGGTAATCTTTTACCAGAGGCACATAAATGTTAGTTTCCTTAAGATTCTCCCTTTGATTTATCAAAATAGATGCTTCAGGCTAGAAATAGGGGTACTTTTTCACCGAGACTTTCTTGCCCCGTGATAATTTCCCTTCCCACTCTGGTTTCTGGAGCAGTGTTCATGAGCATGTGCTCATGGCTACTCACTGAAAATATCCCCCACCTCTAAATCTGCATTAATAGACATGCATTACTTAAAATAAGCATCTAAAACATCTCTCAATGAAGTATACATTGCAGTAGTGCAGCCAAAGACATAGAGGAAGGAAAGTATGCTCTATCAGACTTAGGGACAAGAAACACAAAGCTGTTACTGACATTCTAAAAACAATAACCAATAAACTGACAATCTCAAACTTCAGCCGTGTATTTCTGTGAGACACTTTAATGCAAGGAAGGGTAACTGACTTTCTTCTGGATTTTTTATAGTTCAAAACCAGTAAGGCTATACAAAACCAGTAAGGCTACCTCCTCCATCTCCATTTAACAGCATTTTAAAATCAGAAAAAGATGTTTTGAAGCCCGTTTGGAAAAGCCACACTTAAAATAACCTCGCAAAGACTTTGAAAGGCCTCCTTTGTGCACTAGGAAAGAATCCAGTACTACAGCACAAAGGCAGAAGTAAGCTTAATTGTCACACAGACTGCATCAAAAAAGACATTAAAAAGCTATTCTTAAAGAGCAAATGGCTATGCTTTTTCTTAAAAATTAAACTAATTTTTTTACACAGTAATTTTCCAAGAAAGAACTTCTTTAGTCTTTTCTGAAGCAAGAACTACAAGTCCTGCATTCCCTAGAGATGCTACAGGATCTGAATCCAAGTAGAGATGAAGGGAGACATTGCTTAATTGAGCAAAGGTTACAAAAAAGGAGGCATAATGATGTTCATTAATATGTCTTCCAGCACCAATAATCTTATGTAACTTGATTTCATATTTCCTAGTCCACAGAAATGAGACTTTGTGTTTCTAGGTCAATGATAACCAAGACTTTGTTGTCCAGAGAAGTTTGGAAGCTCAGCAGAGCATAGTCTTTAGGGACTGGAAAACATGGAATGCCTGAAGGCTTTTCTTTTTTTCTTCTTTATTTATTTATATTGGGGCTGGGGTGTGGCATAAATGTGATTTGGAATTATGTTGGGGGAAAAAAACCCCACACCACGCATCCTTGAGCTAATGCCAAAGACATTATTGTTAAAAAGCTTTATTATTTTCTTAACAAAAAAGTGAAAAGACAGGCTTCGGTTTGCTAATGAGAATTCTCTACTGAACTAACTACTGAAATCCCTAGAAATACAACCATTCTGGCAAGTGGAACCCTTTTGTGATGGGTTTGCTACACAGTGCATATCCACTGAGTTTCCTTTGTTGGATGTTTTTCCCTTCTTCAAGAAAGTAATTTTTTATATTCAACCCTTACTTTGCATTTCACTGTACCATGAGTACTACAAAAGTATCATATAAACAACAGAACAAAATCTGCTAGAATATCCTTATTTTGCTCATCCAGCAAGTTTCTAATATAAGTGAGCATATTTTGGTTTAAATCCATTGTAATATGACAGCTAAAAAAGGGCATGAGAATCATTAAATTTGATGGCTTGCATAAGCTACACAAAAGCAGTAGACGAAAACAGGCTTGGTTTACATTGCTATGCACACGAAAAAATGTTTTTAATGGAGCTTTTAGGAAAAAAAAAAACTGTTTAAATACCTAATTAGGATTTAATATAAGAATTCATACAGATTTTACCCCAGAGACAGCAAAAATGTCTGAATCAGTGTGAAGTCTGAAAGAGGAAGAGAAAGGGAAAATGTTGCAGCTTTCCACTCTTCGTGTGTTGGAAAAAAAGTATTTACTTTTACACAACAGTAATCATCCTATTAGCTGTGGAACCAATTTTCAAATGCCAAACTGCCAGTAAAAACACATATAGTTTTACATCAAAAGGACTACAGTGTGTTTTTGGTGAAGGAAAACTAATCCCACAAAACTCTACTATGGAAACATGACAGCTATCCATTATCAACTCTTGGAAGACTTGACGACTTTTTATTTCTTTTTAAATTTATTTTATAGTATTTCCTCATGACTCTGAGGGAAGTCATGACTAGGTTTCCAGGGCTGAAAGCAAAATGAGCATACAACTTCTGGCTTGTATTTTTCCTGGAGAGGACTATTCCTAAGAAGACAGGTGGAGAGATTTGGGGTTGTTCAGCCTGGAGAAGAGAAGCCTCCAGGGAGACCTTATTGCACAGTATTGAGAACCTTCCAGTGCCTAGAAAGGGCCTATGAGAAATCTGAAGAGGGGAAGGTTCACCTGCTTTGACTCACTGGTCAAACTTCTACACACTTCAGACAAAATTAATTGTCAGTGATTATTAGGGCAATTCTCCATTCTCTGAAGTACACAGAATTAGAATAAACTCCACTATCTATGCAACACTGGGAAAAACACATCACAGATCTTCATGAAGGATTCATCCAAATTCTTGAAGATGGTATCTGAGGATTCTGTAAACCAATAGTGTCATCACAGGCATTTTCATACATCTCTGATCGACAGAAGGCAGGAAGAGAATTAACCCTCTCTACTTGCTCCATTTTCCTTTTGCCTGTCTCCCCAGACTCTGCTCCTGGCTCCTGTCAGAAACAGGACAACTACTTATTTGAAACTTAGGGACAAACCAGAATCTTTATTCTAAAGTACACAAGAACAAGTGTCCAGACACAGGGGACTGACAGCAAGAAATCAGCAGAGATAAAATAACATTTTAAATTGTCTGCCAAAAAACCCCTGAAAAACCCCACAGGAAAAGATCACTCTACAATGCCAAATAAAGCATTGCACTGAGTCTATTTCAAAGGCATTTAAAAAGATTATATCATCTTAAAAGCAACCTTCAAGACAAGGCAATGTACCATCAAAATAAGGATATTTCCATTTCAGATGAAACTGTTTTGTAGAGCTGTCTGCAGAACAGAAGTTATATTTCTTACACACTCTTCAAAGTTGTACCTCCTTTGAAGAAGCAAAGGAAATTTATGCCCTCAATGCTAACTCTAATTACCTTCAAACGGTGTAACTGCACTGCACAGTGCACAGCTGGGTAGCCTTGGATAAGAGTTACTACTCAGTTACATAAAACCCAACAAATGAGTTTATGGTGGAAACACTGTCCCAGCATGAAACTTCATCTTTTCTTTATGGACAGCAACTGGTATAACTTCTGCTTTTCATGTCAGGAGATACTCACAGAAAAAGGGGGAGGGATAAAGAATACACAAAAAAAAGCTTTATTCTGTTTATGCATCCAAAACATGTACTGCCTCCAGCCTGACACAAGACACACAAAACATCTGCAGCATATTAAATGGCTTATTACTTAATTGAGCAAGAGCCCTCAAATATCCTGCTAGCACTGCCTATTTCCCTGTGCCTCAACAGTAAGCATCTGTGTCTTCAACATAAGAGAGACATTCCTCTTTCTTTGCTTGCTGGCAACAGACTGGCTTGGGTTTACTTAGGCTGTGTGAAATGCCATTAGTTTCTTGTTTCAAGCTGAGATGATTCCACCATTCACAAGTTGGGTGCTGCCTTGTTGTTAAGAGCAGTTAAATTCAGGTCACCTTTTGCTCATTTTGTGTGATTAAAATTTCCTCTGCATTTCTTCAAAAAACCATCCGTGAGACAAGTCAAATATGTTTGGTATCATATGCTGTTAAATGGTACCTACTGTATTAACACAGAGGTCTTGAGAAAGACTTTTAATAACTACAGTTCAAACTCAATATGCTCAAGAGCAACTTCGTGATACGCAGCACTATGAATATTCATTTAATATATAAAGACACTTTGTGAGCATGCCCACATCTCACGAGAGGTTTCCTCTATGTCAGCCTCCTTAGTGCAAGAGTACATCAGCATCCTTGCAAATGACTTGTGATCACCAAAAAAAATAGTGAATGTACTCTACAACATCACCTGTAAATTATAAATAATCGGATCACTGCAAAAAGTCTCAGGGAGCATCTCCTGTGTGACAACTGTGTAAGGGGAGGAATATTCCCCTCTGCAGGAGGAAGCACAGGCAACAGAGCCCAGCTGAATATTGAAGCAGAAAAGATGCCAGGGAGCATCTGCAGTTTGAGGCCAGCTCTGGGTTCCTGCTCCATGTGCATGCAGGCATCCATGAGAGAGCACTGCTACTGGAAATCCTTCCAGAAGCAGAAACCCTGTCAAGGTTAATTACTCCTCTTTCTTAGAAACAGTCACTTTGGTTTCTCTTTGGAAGCAAATGGTCCAGACAGACAACTGAATAATCACCAGTCAACAAACTGTCTTCCTCACACAGTCCACTTCAATCTTACTCGTAGCTTTTTGCTCTCAACTCTTGCACTGTGGCTTCCCATTTTCAAAACTATCTAAAATGACAGTGTCTTTGTAAAGCTGATACCACACGGTTTGCTACTGTGAAATGACAGATTATACTGGATCTCTGCTTTGGGTCACTTCTCCAAAATTTTCTGTCTCTGGGTTGTGTGCTAGTATATCTAACATCTGCTCAGTAGAGAAAGATTACTGTAAAACCATTACTGAAAAAAATAAGTAGTGTTTGAAAGAGGAAATACTCTACTTCAGACAATTTCCCAGGCATTTGTGAGAGAGAGACATGAGGAAGGAATACCCTAAGGGCAACATGACTTTCCCTTCTGCTTCTAAGCCACCTCCCTCAGCTCATTCTAGTTGCCATCAGAAGTTAGAGGAACATGAAAACACAGAACTTGGCACCTATGCCATATCTGTAAAAGTCAATGGCGCTCAAGAAGAAGAAAATAAGAAAAGACAAAAAAGGCAAGTCCCAAGTGTAATATTTCATGTATTCTATGGCACAGCAGCAATGCAGCAGGTGTCACAACCTAGCTGTGGTGGGGTTGTTTTCTGGGTTTTTTTTTTGGGGGGGGGTAGGTCATGTGAGTTTGTTTTAAGTAGCAGAGAATTTTCCCTCATCATGAACCACACAGAACATAAATAAAAAATAGACTTCTGCTGGGAATTTAAGCCTTGTCAAACAGGGGACACCCAAACTTGTCACAACATGCAATAGTCTGTGTTGCTTTATTAGTTCTGTTTATGCCTCTGCAAACTAAACCTGCCCAACACAACAGCCTTTGCATTTTCTAATAGATGATCTAACAATGTCTCATAAAAACAACAGAAAATCCAGCTGGACCTGTAAATTCAACTAATGAGATAAGCAAAAGGAAAAAAAATGATATGGCTGCTTTCAGACAATCCTACCAATAAGAAACAAGAATTAAAATACTGCTGGGCATTCAGTATACATATATTAGTACAAAACACTGAGTAAAACCACTTGAAAATTGTCAGTGTTTTCCAAATAGTGTTCCATCACCTGGTTACAGGGTTGTGCCCTCCTCCTTTCCAACTGAGTCTGCTATTTTATTTTAACAATCTGCTTGGTGTTTTATCCAGTAGAAAAAGATAGAAATTCAAATTATCCAGGCAAAGTTCTGCAAAATATCCATGAACAATAAAGACAAAACTTTACCTTATTTTTACCCATTGTAAAATCTTTTAATAGCTGGTCACATAACCCAAATTCCTTGATTAAAAATAATTCAATAAGAATGATTGTTAATCTAGAAAAAAGAAAAAAAGGTCCCACTGAAACATTGCAAAAGCTGTCATAGATCGTTTTTTTGGAATGACTAGAAAGTGGCTTTCTGATTATGAGAAAAAAGTCATTTAATATAACTGACAGTGATTAGGGGTCAATTAGAGAAAGATACTATCACTTAAAAGAATATTTCTGTGAAGCAGGGCTATTTAACTCAGCTCCACAAATACTTTCCAATATAGGGTGGACACATCAGAGAGATCACAAGACAGACTTATTACTCATGTTCACTCACTTCATTTCCTTTCTCTGCTTTGTTTCTCCATATGAAAAGCCTTTTATTTATAGCTCTTCAGGCAAAGAATTGTAATATTTTACATATAATAGAATCAGCATGTATTAAACAGGATTTTTCTTTAGAAACAGAACTTGAAACCACAAACAACTTCTCATTAAGCGAAACAAAACAAAAAGATAGAATCAAATTTTTATTTTAGTCCTCAATACTTAGAAACAAGCTCTATGCCATGGCAAAGTTACCTAATAAAGTCATGAAGAAAAGCAAAAGCAATAAGTAAAATGCTGAAGGTATAAACAATAACACTGAGAACACAGGGAATGTCTCAAAACTAAAAACTAGAATTGGTTTTAGTGACTAGATACCAAAGAATATTTCAACACATGCGCAACAATTTCCCAGAAATGTAAATTGTCAACTTAAAGCCACTTAAAAAAAAGGTGAAAACATGCAAATGCAGCAAGACACCTACAGACTGCTCTCTTGCCCGAGAAACATTAGTGAAAAGCGTACACCCTAAATGCATTTATTGTATTTAGTTCATTTATACTGTATTTAGCAATGGGGTAGACTAGCTTGAGTGCTTTTAACTCTGAAGTCATTGCTTTCTTAGAAATCTCTTCACTTTTTTTCCAAGTATAACCAAATGCAGCAATCATGCTTACTTGCAGTATGTAGAGATTTTTATGCCACACACATCATCTAGTACCCAAGCTGTTTTTCCAGAACAGCATTAACAATGTGATTCACATCTGACCTGTGTCTGTTCTTTAGTTTTCTCCCACCAAGAAAAGTACCTTTGTTTTTACACCACCATGGGGTTTTGTTTATTTGTTTGTTTCATGTACTGTGCTGTGTTTACCACCGGCCGCTCCTTCATGGATCTGGCATTAAGATAATGGATATTATTAAGATAATTACTTCTTCCTTCTCTTCCAGTGTTGCTGCACAAGCACCATGAAGAGCATAAGCAGGAAGACACAGGTGAAAAAAAGGGTTTGAGAAACTGCAGCCAAGCAACCGTGCTCACTGGACTAAGAGTCTTGTGGCAGGCAGAAATGTCAAAAGGCATTATCTGCATGATCTTACAGAAGAATACAAGATCATCAGAAAATCATCCCCAACGAGGCTGACCTATTGAAAATGAGTGATTTCAACCAAGCATGACTGCTTTGCAGCAGTCTATGTTTTAGTCAAAGCCTGGGGACTTGTTTCTATATCAAGGATTGAGGCTCCTGAAAGTGTCCCAGCACTGATGTCAGCACCAAGTATTGCTCAGTATCTCTCTGCTTCAAAACCTGAGATAGAAAAATCACATGCACAGGATAAAATTATTAGATACCATTGAAAATTATCTAAAAATTACACCCTCTCACTCCCTTGTGTTTATTCGATGATGAAAATATTTTCAGAATTAGTCTTCCCTCTCATTTCAGGGCATCAAAATGTTATTGTTGTAGCATTTTGTTCTCTTGGAGGGTTTCTTCACTGGTTTGAACCTTATCCCTTCAAGGTAGTGAATGCTTACATAAACTTCTAGCCTCTCTCTTCTTAGGCAGATCCATCATTAAAAAAGAAGATGGAACCACAAAAGAGAAAATGTATGAATCGCTGTTATTTAAAAAATAGAAAGAAACAAGATTTCATATCAGGTTGATTCCAAGGTAAATAAATATAGACTGTATAAAATCAAGAACAAGAGGAAAAGAAATTTTAGATGACCTGCAGTAATATATAACTGTAAAATGATGTGTTTGTTCCAGTAATTTCTTTAAAACTATCTCATTTACTATTCTCTCTTCTATTACTGCTAATATTAAATACTTGCTGACCTGCTACACCGACTTAATGAAAAATATACTAATAAAAGTAAGGATTGGATTCAATCATTCAAGCCTCTGTTGGTACTGAAAATTTTAATTTAGACCCAAGTAAATCACACAGTTATAAAGTATGCATTTTTAATGGTAAGCATAGTCCTTCCACTAATCATGATATTTTACTTTATATTTTAAAAATTCTTCAAGCATGTAAGTTGCAAACCAGCTGTTTCAAGGGAGAGGAAGTCTGAGGGGTTTTTAAAAATCTATTCTCTTACCTATATTAGGACTTTTAGACTAAAAATTCTTTAGTAACATAGAATACATAAAATTCAGTTCAACTTCAAACAAAAGGGAAAATAAATGTATTAGAACATTTTGATAATTTATGGCTTTGATTTATTCTCTGTTAAGATTATAAATATTGTTTGGAAACACAAAATTTCTGACAACAATATTATAAAACTGGCTAGCAAATATCCTTGGCGTATTGTGTTATACCATCAAACATTGGAATAGAGATTTTTTTTCTCTCCATTTACACATTCTCTTAACAAGAAAGGTCTAAAAGATTAAAATGCTATCATAAAATACATGAATTACCATTAGAAGCAGCTATCAAGTTCTTTGAGAACACGTCTGGAATGTTCTGTCTCACCACAAGCCGTGCCTGTTCATTTAAGGAACAGCCCCCAGTGGCTAGAAGTTCAGAAAAACTTTGCAGCTTTCCATATCCCCTCAAAACCAGATACAGAAATAGAGAATAGAATAGAGAAACAGGATACAGGGATAACCAACAGCAGCCACGTAACATCAGCACAGTGTGTGTCAGTAACAGAAAGGCATCTCAGACTATCAAAAACTGGAGCTAAGGCTGATCTGCATTCACTGCAGAGCCAGAAGAGGCTGCTCATGTCACAGAAGTTTCTGCATTTGTGTTGTCTGTTTGGCAGAGCAGACTACCAATTTTCACACCCAGTTAATACACACTGCTCGAAAGCACTTTAGGGCACAGCAGCTTCACTACCAGCCCTGACATAATGCTACATTATCATCAAGCAACAAGATAGAAAGGACCCTCAAGAAAACTTAGGTTTGGTACCAGATGCTTTTAAAGTGTCCTCACACGTTACAGGGGAATAAATTATAAGATGACCAACCAGGCATGTAAAATAACCCATTAGTAGTAAATGTGTGAGGACAACACTACACTCCTTCCAGAAAGAGGTGGCTAAAAAAACACTCCAAAACCAAGACATAAACCAAAACAAACCCAACAGCCACTTCGTTGAGCAAATATTTTCTATCATAATTACTTCATGCTCATAGAATTCAGTAACCTACTGATGAAAGCAAAGTAATCTCAGTAACTCTGAGGAATGACTGCAGACACTGCAGACCTATCAGGCACAGCACTGTATAGAGGAACTGTACTTGTACCTTAATACTGAAGCTCAGGGTCTTCTGATGTGGACAACTACTGATGAAACTTTAAATTACACAAGGAAAGGAATCATATTATTGAGTCCTTACCTCACAAGATGAGCATTCAGGTCCCAAATCTGATTAAAAGAAAAAAAAAAAAAAAAAAAGCCATCTTTTCCCCAAAACAACCAACCCTGGATGACTCTGTAAGTGGTAAGGACCTCTAGTAGCTCAAAGTGTAGGAGTGGAAACTCTAGACCCAGTAGAATGCCTTTCTGAAGTGCAACACTGAATTCACTTTGCAGGATTTGGATGTTACCAAAAACATAACCTCCAGCACCTTCCCTAAAAAGAAAGATTCAAATCTTTAAGCACCATTTTATGTTTAGCACCCTTTGGCATCCAAAGTTGAAAGACCAAAACTTCAGAGAAGAAAACTGCTTGTAGTAATGTTCCTAAGAATTTCCCAGCCCCACAGACTAACCACCCTGGAGGACAGAAATTCACTGAAACCCAGGTCAGAAGATACAGATGTGTGGTAACTGTCTAGGAATAACTATTAGCTACAGTTAAGAGTTCTTGGAAAGAAAACAGAATAAAATACCTCCTGTGAGATTACCTTGCCCATTAAACCAGTACCTACCTCTGCATTTGAAAAATGCAACAAAACAAAAACGGGAAAACTAACAAAAAAGTATAAGAAAAAGCAGAATCCCATCCTCTCCCCTATTTTGTACATACATTTTGAAACCTGGCCTTTAATCTCTAGAATCTGCATGAAAACAGGAGTGGGTGGCTGCCATGGAAACAAAATTTTTCCAATCTACTGCTGATGTTCCTAGGGTGGATTACTGACTGTAATAACAAGGGATTGAGGATCCAATAGTTCAGGACTTAACTGGAATAAATATTCTTCTTCCCTAAAGAGTCTGCCTGCAGCAGCAGGAAGCAGGATCTAGATTAAGATGTTCTTAACAGAAAATAAACCAGATTCTTCAGCAGTCCCTGTCTGTAAATGCACTCAGTTTCAGTGGTAACAGCCTCTCTCTTTCAGCATATTTAAGAAGTGCATCATGAACTAATGCTTCCGTTCAATTTCTCCAAAACAGTGATGCATAGGGGACTCTGCCCACTGAGAACACAAGACGAAAGAAAATAAAACTCCCTAGTGTTTGCACAAAATTCATATGGAAAAGTGTCAGTTATATAAAAAGGTTCTTAAGATTTGCATTAATCCCTACAAGCTTCATTCCATCCCTTGAATGACAAGTGAGTAGCCTTGTTAAATAAGGTATGTTTCTTCTTAGTGGCCCAATTTATCAAAACAGATCACAGAGAAATCGAGGAGACCTGAGCTGGTTTTGTGACTATACTGAAAGAATCTCAAACTGGTGCTAAATGAGAAAGGTATGAGGAGGACAAACAGTTTTCAGCTCTATCTAATATAGATTTTGAAAGCTCCTGAAAAAAATATGGCAGTGGACATTGTATTATTGTGGTTCTCTAACAGCATTCTCCAGTTGAAAAAACAGATTCACTGTGACTGTGCCAGTCTTTTTTTCCTGGCTCTCTGCCTTTGGAAAAACAGACCTCAGCAAAAAACAATATTTGCATTCAGAGAAACGTCCTGTCTCATTTCCTTATACCAGTCCATCTCTGGGATCCAGTGAGGGAGCTCATCTCTTGACATATTGTCCTTAGGTTTCAGGTGGTACCCAGCTTTTTTAAATGCAATTGAAACACTAACAGATCTTTTGAAAAAGCATACAGGAATTGAAATCCATTAACATTTTTCTGGGCAGTTGCAGCTTTTAAAAAAATGGTCTTGGGAGTTTCACCGCCAGGTCCCTGAAATAATTTGTTTAGTATGCCACTGCAACAAAAAAATAGCCAATAAAATATTGAGCCTCCTCAGAAAAGACAAAACAAAAAGCCACTGTTTTACTACAGTATCAAACATTGCATTGATGCAACTTCATCCTAAGTATCACATGCAACAGCAGTCACTTCAGCTCCCTGGGGATACAGTGGAGTCAGAAGGACACAGCAAGATGAAGAACACAGGTAGCTGAGGGAACAGAGTAGCTGTCTCTTGGGCAGAGATTAAAAATCAGTCACTAAAGCGCCCGTGCTCCATCACCTGCCCTGGCTGTGCTCATGGCTCAGCCCTGAAGGTCAGGCCACCACCAGCCCTGCTATTGCAGCCCAGGAAAGAGGAGTGACACAGATGTCTGCTCCACTCCAGGGCATCAAGATGTCACAAGATTTCATTAGTTGTAGATGGGCTGCTGCTAACAGTGATGGCACCAGACTGGTTTTTTGTGAGGTGAAATAAAAAGATACCACAGGAACAGGCACTTGACTCATCACAGCCTTTTAGGGACAAAGAGAAAGGCTGATTGCTGTGCTGTTTCTGCAATGTAAGCCTAATTTATGACACAAACATTCTCCTCCACAGCAATGTCAGAATGACCTCTTAGATATTTGAGGATATCTACAAATCTTCCTTTATTCAGTGGTTTGAAAAAGACCCAGTGAGGTCCTAAAAATTTATATGGGAGTCTTTGATTAAAACAAATGAGACAATGGTTCCTCACAAAAGAGCAGCATGAGCTGTATACATCAAAATGATATTATTAAAAGGCAACCCCACAGAAGTGTTTCATTTATTGTACTGGAAAAGTGTTTATAAATTGCTTTTTCCACAGTAAGGCAACGTGCTTTACTCTGCATTAGTAACAGAATAATTTGTTCTTTCATTATGCAGGTTATTTATTATTTTAAGTACTGATCTGCTGCAACTTTCCTGACTTATCACAAGACAACCACACTTCTGGGAACAAGATGAAATACAGCCAGAAGAAACAATTTTTTTTGTCAAAGTTAAAAATACACTGCACTGGCATCCTAATTTAACACTTCATTTTTTGTGCCATGCTTTTGTTTACACATCATTCTTCTGGAGAAAAAGCCAGGAGAGCAGTGACACACACCTGAATCATTCATGTAACACACAAATCAGTTTGAGTAAATCCTTAGTGAGCAATGGATTTAAGTCTGTCCACTTGAGAACCCTCATTTAACTTCAGGCATTAACTACACTCTTCCTCTCCTGTAACAAAATATTCCCACCCACGATTTCCACCTCTTCCACCTAAACACACCACAAAGAAAAGTCTCACTTAAAGATTAATGAGTTGTACTGTCCTTGAACAGCACAAATTTTTGGTATAGTACAATAGTGGATTTTTTTCCACCAATAATCAACATTCAGGACTCTGAAACATGCACATTTTCAAGAGTTCTTAGAAAACTCTTATCCCTTACAGGTTTACTTAAGGAGCTCTCATACTGCTCAGAAATGCTGATTGACTATTGGGAAGGCTCTTGATAGAGCTTGTAGGTTTTGAAACCACATCCTCACTTCAAAGAGCCACTTCACAGCAGTGGGGTACACATTGCTCAAGCTCCTGCTTCCATCATACCCTCGTCCATCAGACCAAGTTGCAGCCCTTCCTCTAAGCAAGAGGCTGCATTGATTTTCCACTTCCAACCATGGACCACTTAATTCTCCTTTCTTACGCCCTCATAGCTCACATCTTAGTCAAAATTAATATTTCAGCCACCACCAATTAACTGACCAACCAGTTTGGCTGACCACCTCTAAGCAGCACAGATTTTGTGTGCTTTGTCTTATCTGATGAGTAACAAATTAATAAAGCTGTTTCTAGACTATAATTAAGACCATAGCCTAAAGCAGCACCAATATCATAATGCTTCTCTTTTCATTCTTAGATTTAGTAATTCCTAACATGGAAGCAGATTTTAATACAGAAAATATCCCAGAAAAACAAATCTAGAATAATTAAGTAGGAATTAATTCAAGAATAAGCCCATTGCCCAAAGTCAGACAGACAAACCGAAAGAGTGAAGGAAAGTTTAAGGCTAAAAAATTACTTTTTCCTCACAGACCTCTCCCATTGTTAAAGAGAATAACAGAATTACAGGCACCCTGAAGGGATAACAACATGTAGAAAGTAGTTTCCAGCTGGCTGTGGTAACACTCTAGATTAAGTGAAAATAGCTAAGTAAAACAGAAAGAAATACTACAACTTTCATTATTTGATTACTTTAACAAAACAAGTCTCAAACACGAAATACATAGACCGCAACCCCAAAAAGTTTGAAGAGTATGTAAAATATTAATGACCTATCCATAGATATAAAATTATCAATCAAACATTCACAGGTCCTTTGCCAATTCATTCTGAGCTCAAATGAAGCTAAGTTAAGCATCTCTTTGATCCAAGATGCATGCATTATTTAGCATTAGCTAGACATTTGTTCATTTATGCAGACACATGCCAACAGGATTTATGCAAGAGGGTACCCATTTCTGCTTAATTTGAAATGTCCTGGTTCTCTCTCTGAAATATAAACCACAGTGATTTATAGCTTTTAGATAGTTTTTGTATTTTAGCAAAAGCACGCTTTTAAAAAGCTACAGTCAGAAACTCTTCTAGTGGAAAAGTGAGATATATAAAGCTCTCACTGCATGTCCAAAGAACAAGGTGTCAGCATCTGTGCTGCCTCCTCTTGTACACACGTGTGACTTTAGGTATTTCCATATGCACAAAACAAGCCCACTGAATTTTCATGGCACTTTTGCAGTTTTTCTTTTCTGGCATATTAAAATATGCACATAGGAGTGGATTTTTGAGGGGTAGAGGTTGGGGGGAACAGGCTTGGGGTGGTATTTTTGGTTTTTTGTGAGTTGGTGTGGGGTTTTTTTCCTGGTCTATGTAGCTGATGGAAATTTGCACCACACATATTAAAATCCTAAATAAATATTTATAAGGAAGACCGGTGAAGAACAGAATGAAAGGGAAACATGAGCTGCCAAGAACTAGCATCAGTGAGAAACTGCAATTACAGAAAAAAAACCTGGAAATAAACTCTGAAAAGGTAGGTGCCTTCAGTTTCTTTACCCTATAAACCATCCCCTGTGTCCCACACTTCTGGAGTGTGAATGTAGACTCAGCTACAGGTACACTCCATATGAACAACTTTCCAGCTCAGGTACTTTTAAACTTCCTCTCAGTATCCCAAATTTTCCAGCATTCTTGGGACTTCTTGCTCCACAACCCCTCTCTCAAGGACATTTTGAGAATAATCAAAATAGGAAATTCATGCACTGTTGTTTAAGCTTCCTCTTGATCTGCCCCCTGCAACACACAGAGCAACACAACACCCAGACTGGATGTGCTCATTTAGACTGTGAGCTACTACAGATGATGGAAGTTCGGCTGAACACAAAAAAGAGTCAAAAAAATTATAATTATTTGCCACATCCTGAAAGATTTCTGTTAATCTGGGAAACAAAGGCTAAATCTGTAGCCCAAATTCAACTTACTAACATTGCTGTGGGTAATGTTTGCTTTTAAAGCATAGAAGAATGAGTATATTTAAAACAAAAACAAGTTTAAAAATCAAAAAGCAAACAATTTATTTCCTCCTGTCCAAACAGACCTCAGTGGCACCCAAACAATGTGAGCCAACCCAAACTGTCCCATAATTCTGCACTTATCTATCTGGCAGTACTGAAGCCAAGCACTGAGTGAGGGAGGTACTAACAGAGGGAAAGGCCAGTGGAATTAGTGCCATTAAGCTGAAGCAAACAAGTCATCTCCTGTACCTGAGGGATAAAAAGTAGGTTAATAACAACAATTTTTGAGTAACTAGAGGCAAAAAATAATGCTAATTCAAGAGAACTCAGAAAACAAAGGGAAGGAGATGAGACTATCATGAGGGCACATCTTACAGAGCTGAGCAACTATTTTATCACTCACATTTTGAACCACCAGCAAGGGCAAGATCAGGCAAGCAAGATGGAAATAAGAGAAAATGGGTCACAGAGTAGTGGAGAAAAAGTGAGGTACTGAACTGCTCCATTTGCATCAAGACAACGACAGAGCTACACTCAGGTATGAAACCAAAGGAAAGAAGAGAGCAGAGGCACCAGACAGACCTGGGAGAACCTTTACAAGGTCATCTGATGTGGTGCTGCAGAAACTCAACAAGGGATCATAAAAAAAACCCCTTTGATCAAAAGTAAATCTTACAAATGAAATGTTCAGGAGGTTTAATGGTTGATGAAGCATGGACGAAGGAACATTTTAAAAAGTACCCGGACAGCTGGTGATGAGAGGTGGAATAAAGGGAGTATCCTTTGGAGCGAGAGAAATCAAGTTAAATCTCTGCAATATTCATCTGATATAGTTACAGCTCGAATCCCCACGGAAAACTCCCAGCTTCAGGCAGGATACACATTCTAAATGGAGCACCTTGAAGGCAAAGCAAATGACACCAGCCAGCAACACCCTCTGCAACGCACAGAGTAAGTGACAACATGGAATCACATACAGTTTACAAAAAATCCACTGAAAGGGCAGATTTGGCATAATGTTTTGAAAAGGAAAATAAAAATAAAAATCACAGGAATAAAACTTGTGCTCCTCAACCAAGGACATCTTTATCCAACATCCTAACCACATCAACCAATCACTTAACCTTGCTGAGGAAGCAGAAGGGCTTCTAACAAGTTTGGAGTTTTGTTTTGTTGGCTTTTTGTTGGTTTTTCTTTCCCCCTTCAGTTTTCACTTTCTATCTGAAAAAACCACAACTTTTCAGCTTGATCAAGTTTATTAGCAAGCTGCAGCTTCAGGAAGGAATGAACAGATCCAGCTAAGAAACAGCAGTGAAGCACTGCCATGAGAATCAAACCAACAGACAGCTGTGGTTCAGCTCCCCTCCTCTGGCAATAGCTAATAAACAACATTTCAACAGAATATGAAATGCCACCTGCTAATAATATGTATTTGGTATAGCACAGCATCATTACCTGATATATGGGAATCTCTTGGTTCCCCCAACAAAATAACTGCTAGGAAATAGTCATCCAGACATCATCTAAGAAATATCTGCAAGTGTATACAGTGCTTTTCCTGGCATAGGTATAAAAAAAATAAAGCGATTCTCAGGTTTGCTGTTGCAGGCCATTAATGCAGCTGGTATGAAATACTTGACTCAGGCAACTATATCCAATACTCACTGTGACATTGCAAGCACATTGCCTTTTTGAAAAACGAAAGAATAATCTCCAAAAGCTCCTGAATGCACTCACTAGAGTCTTAACCTTGACACATAACAAAATATCAGTTATTCATTAAACGTAAGGGCAAGCATTAAACAACCCAGAGGTGCTCTCTCCTTCATACTGCTGCAGTTCACTAGTGGTCCAAATGAGCCATCCAGCATCATTACTACTAAATTTTTCTACTTCAGAATAAAACCCCAGGTTTTTTAATCAATTTGAGTTCTTCAGATGAGAGGCACTATAAATATTATTTTGCTATTATCATGCATGTACTGTAATCCACACAAGACACAAATAAGCCTTTAGAATATGACCTGTTGAGGTCTACCACCTTCCACTGACCTCCTTCAAAATCGTATTTGGATCTGTTTCAGCCTTTTATTGCTCTTTGGCACTAGTAATCCACCATTTGATCATTATAAAAAAATTCCCAGCAGATGTGCCTACAAACAGAGCATGATGCTTTAAGTGGATTAGGAAGAGATGAACTCTCAAGAAACAAAGTTCCTGAGTTTATGCTAATAAATTTACTTTAAAAGACTAAATTAAGGAGAAACATATGCAGATTTCCTTAAGCACTTCTATTTTGGAGTTAGGTTGCAAAAGTGCTGCTCATGTCACACTACATTTTCTGTACTACCCCACAGTATTCCAAGTATTCCTGTATTATAAGTTTTTCCAGATTCACAGTTTCGCCTTCACTAAACACCACAGCAGAAAAGACACCAGTGTAGCTGGCAGAGGGGAATGTATTTATCCTGCAATTAGCCATATAAAGGTGCATTTCTTGTCTTTCCCTGTTTACACCACACAGATCAACAAACGAGATAGAACCACCTTCACTGGAATGAATTTTTCCAATGGCAAAACCATCTTCACTTGATTACTGATCAGAGTTGGCAAGACAGACTCTACATTCTACATGAATGAAGAAATGTAGATGCAACTGAGTTTTTACTGTCAAGTACTTAGGAATTAATAGCCGACCATGTACAAACCAGAACAGGACAAGCAAAACCAAAACTAGAACAGCATGCTATGGTTACAACAGTACAAGGCACAGAAAAACTTTAGTTCTCTAAAACAGTTTTGAGTGTTCATCTTTGCAGTGGAAATGTGCATAGGCAGGGGGCTGCTGTCACTGTTAAGTTTAGTAACATGTGAAAAGCCACTGTTCATGATTTTACTGAATTTACATTCAACTTTGCTTTCATGATTCTTGGTCAGCTCTTACTTTTGTATGCCTTCCTTAATTTTTAGAGTAAAATAGCAGTTTCACCCATCAGGATTCCAAAAATATCAGGAAACAGTAAAAAAAAAAAAGTGTTTAGACTGAACATATGTCTTTAGATGAAATTTTATAGCATATCTTAGTTGTGCTTTACTGGGCAAGGCAGGTAAGCAAAATGGGTGGAGATGTAGAGCTTTTTTCTAGAAATTACTCACTAGGAAGCATTCATAATTTCTCCTGTACAAAAATTTGCTGAATTCTATAATTCACAGTAACATATCCATAAAACTTAAGTAACTTACTTTGCAGTGGTCATACTGCTGCTGTAAGGTTGGAACATCCCCTCCAACAGGCATTTGTTTTTTCAGTTCTTCATCTTTTGCGTTCAGCCACTTGATTAACTCTTCCAGGGATGTCAGCAATCTGTTCCATTTCTCTGCACTGGCCTCCAAGTGAGCCCTGTGAAACAGCATAAGAGCATCTTTAAAGCCCTAAATACCAAAACTAATGTGGGTAAACAATAAACAAAATTACTCCATCAGTAAGATGATGTGTTTCAAGTGTTTAACTGCAAAGCAACTTTGTGTTAAAAAAAAAAAAATCTCTATTTCAGAACACTTTGCACAGCAAATTAAAATAAGCAGAGAAGAAATGGGGGAACACAGACAAATGTGTACCTGATGTTTTAACTCACCTAAAACCTTGAACACTGCATGTCTAAGCAACGTAATAGAATCCTGTGTTTTGTTGTGACTCCACCATTGTTGTGCAAAAAGCACAAGTATCATTTTGTGAGCTAAAGCATTGCAAAACTGAACTCTTTCATGCCAGGACATTGATTCTCCAGAAGCAAAAACCAGCATGTTCTACCAGCAGAGATCAACAGCAAATTGCCTGTGCTGCTGAACATACCAATCAGTGACACAGGTTATTTAATACATCATCTTTTTTCAATGTTGAGTTACTAGAGAATTAATACAGTGAATCCATTCCTCCCTTTAACTGACAAAACAAGTCAAACTCCACAATATATTTTTCTACAATTTTCAGAAATATCTTGACTTGATGTCTTCTCCCTGCAGTGCCTAAAAGATGCACAAAAATCTTCAACAGGTACCCCTCTTTTACTGCAGTCATTCTAGGTTATGGTATCATTCAAGACCTAATTTAAATCAGCAAAAAACAGTTTCTTTCTTCACACAGAAGAGTAGAGCTGAATGATTTTCAGCATAGTCTGACACCAGTTCTGCAAGTTCCTCCCCTGCTTCTGATGGAGGAATGAATTAACTCTACTCCCTTTCCTATTTTGCACAGTGATGGTTATATTTTTTTTTTTTTCTGATTCACTGTGAGTCACACCTAGAAATTTCCACCTGGCTTGCCTTGTATTATCATTTCAAATGGCATTAGAGTGAATGTCTGGGGCTGATACAACATTTGGATTGAAGGGACGATGTGCTACAAGATTAACTTCAACACAACTTAGGTTTGGCCACACTGAGGTCTCCCAGCAATACTAGAATAGGTGAATCAATAAAGCAGTAAAGTAAGAGTATATAAGGAGGGAAATACAAAGCAAAAAAAAAATTCCACATTTCTGAAAAGGATAAACTGAGTACCTTTAGGAAGAGGAATCTATTCTCCTTCAATCCCGTGAAGGAAAGCACTTAGGTAATTACTTGGGAAAAAATATAAAATTTAAGTACTTGCTAGAAGAAACATTTTAATGCCTACAGTTTCGTGTGCTATGGTTTCTGTTGTCCCTTATTGCTCTCACTGATACCTTTATCTCAACACTGAATTGCAACCAGCTGCTTGTAGCTCAGGCCTGAACAGCAGAGTCAGCATCCCCCCCTGCCCTGAATTACAAGCAAGCTGTTGCTGTCAGCCTTGGTGTGCAGGCCAGCAGCTTCTGAGTGGAATTTATTGTCTCCACTGTCCTGATATTTTTTCAGGTACTCAGAACTGGCCCTTCTTTCTCGAAGTGAAAACAGAGTTATACTTTTTAATAATCAGCCAGAGGAGAGACACTGCCCTCTCATCTAAGCCAAGGCAGGCCATATTTGAATTTACAGTTTTGCCATTAGATTCTGATTGTTAAAAAAAAATACATATCTTCGAGAATTTCTAGAAGCAACTACAATTAAAATGTTCAGGTTTATAGCTTTCTGTACATTTTATAGTGAAATCTCTATTCATCATGACTTATTACTGTTTCTAGCACATATAAGCAGCTCTCACCTCTACAAACTGGCACTCTCTGAGGCTTCAAGATTCTGCTCTCCTTATTTAGTGGAATTGTTGTATGCAAAATATATTGCAGCTTTGTAAGGAGAGGGAAAACTTCTACAACTAGATAAGGGACAATTTAAGGGTGATCCACCACTGTTTAACATACAGGGCAATAGTATTAATAGTGAAAAAATTAATTTGATATTAATGTGAATGTTATAGCATATGCTACTGGATTAAATGCATGGTAATTTACCAATTAGTACTTGCATGCTTGCCATATTAATGTCAACACCAAAATAACTCTAGCACATGGTTTCAAAGTCCAGTGCAAGCTAATCCTGCAGGGATAGAGCAGTAAGGAGTGGGGAGGAAATGGACTATACCAGCAGGGACTTGAAAACTTTTCACTGAGCACAAAGTGAGCTAACCTCACAAAGAAAGATATTAAAGGGAAAAAATACACAGGGAAGAACTCATGACAACAACCTGGATTTTTCCAGAATATTAGCCTTTTAATCTTATCAAAAGCAATACTGAAAATGAAAGCAAGATGCAGAAGCTGAAGAGCATACACAAATATTCATTTCTTCTGGGGAGCAAAGAAACACAAATTCAGTAAACCCCATTCAAAGCAAATGCTGCACAGGAGCAAGGGAGTCAAGATATGCTTCAAACTGCATTTCAGTGTAGAGTTTTAGTATCACATTTACATTTGTCATACAGACATTATCAGAGACAGAAGATAAAGTATACAGAAGTTCTGAAATGTTTCTTGGACTTCTCTGTTCTCTGAGTCAGGATTTCTGGCTTTGTTTTGGAATTGGTACTTCTGATAAACAACCTGCAAACAAAGCTTCAGGTGTTTGTGTTCACAGGACAAATGAATTGGCAAACTCAAGGATTTACCAGGTCAAGTGGTGGCTCAAGAATCTGCTCTGATCAAAATAGAGATCAGTTATAGACGATTGTTTTTAAGCACGAGTTGGAGCACAAATATTCACCAGCATCAACCACCAGGTATGCAAAAGCACTCCTAAGGAAATCCTGGATGAACCTGAAGAACACAGATGCTCCCACCCAACTGACCAGACTGAGAGGAACCCTTCCTCCCCCTCCCCATGCTGAATAAAATCATCCAGAAAACAGCAACTCTGGCACAACTTCCCTTCTGTTGACCCTGACAGGCTCTCTTCACAGCTGTAGACCTCCTCAGCTTTTGATTCTGCTATGGAGGTAGCACTTTTCCCACTGAGTGACAAGGGAACACATGGAAAAAAATAAGATTGGTGGGTGGTCTAAATCTAGAGAAATGGAGAGAAACTCCTTTTCTGTTTCTCCCATACTTTTACCTCTACCCTCCCCCAAACACACATCTTCACACCTCCTGCCCCAGGAGAAAAGAATCTCCCCTAAACATTTGGCTTTAGAAAGCAGACCCCCACAAGTCTGCAGCTTTGTTTTCTTCCTGGGTAGAAGGTAAAAAGAGAAAAAGAAAGAAGCCTAAGTCTACAAGTAATTTAAAGGAGAGAGATAGTCCTCTCAGATGGCATCACACACACTACAAGTACAGGTTTAAGCAGCTTCCACACATTTAATAATATGTCAGAACAGCACTGATTTTCCCGTTTGGAACTCCCTTTAGTTATTTGGAACTCCCTTTAGTTACAGCAGCAAGGAAGTAGAGTCAACACAGTGATTAGCAACATCAGCTCTGAGGACTGAAGTAATGAGAAAAACTCATACTATCTCTATTTGGGAGAGCAGTACTTTCAGCAGTTAAAAATCAGTATAATCAGAATGCACACATACCTGAAAATATTCCAAAAAGCTTATGGAAACTTAAATTTAGAAGCACTACCCCAAAACTAAAACCCATAACAAAACAATCAGCTTTTTCATTCTTCAGTCCTAGCATCTAATAGTTACATGCTGTTCTCACTTGACTCATCCACACAGTTATGCTTTCCAATTTATCCTTGTAAAAAGATACACCAAGAAAGCAAAACTTCAAGACAAACTTCATATCAATTCTGTGCTTTGTTCCTTCCCTATGAAGGCTTTCAGGACTTTTGCACAAGTTAGAAAAGTGAACTGCAATCAAAGGATGGAACAAAATACATGAACTCAGAAATACTAAGCTGTTTTTAGTAGTTACTGAGATTTGAAAGGTTAATTTACTTGTCTTAGACTGGAACCAGTATTCTCTTCCTTGCCTATCTTCCACTTTGATCCTGTGGCTCTGCAGCACTCCAGGTATCAGCAGAGCAACACAAGCTGTAATGCTGCCCAGTGGGATACACGTGCCATATCTATGCAGAGCAGAAAAGATGGATCTGTATTCAGGAAATGTATTTCCACTTTTCTGAGCACTGACTGCACAACTGGTCTTTCTGCACTACAGCTTTGGAACTCACTGCTGTACAGGGTAAATGGCTTGAAGGCCCTTTTTTCATGGCCAACCATTTCTCCCAAATTATGACCAACCCCAGGAATGGCCAAGCAACTCAATGGTTCTTGCTAGGACTGCACAGTTGATAAGCTATTATTTTAATTATTAGTAATTAGTATTAATAATTATTATTTTAATATTACTTTTGTCTTTCTCTTACACAGACTTGTGAAGAGACCTCAAAACAACCCAAGTTTAACAGCTCTTGCATGTGTGGTGGAGCCAGTCTCTGCAAGCCCCCACACCAAACTGTTTGGTTCTTTGGGTTCAAGTTCTGCCTGGGGGCTTTCACAGAGCTGATGTACCTGTTTCATTTAACTCTTTAGCAGGCTGGTGATGGGATAAGTAGAAATGAAATGTAAATATCACACTTTCCCATCTATCTCACTCATTCAAACTCTTGTGCCCGAATTTAAAGCTCAGCTCATTTTCCTGGCCTTTGGAAAATTCATATGAATGATTAACATTGTTCTGTTCTAGCAAAAAACCAGTTTTCTTAAGCCAACAAGCAAGCGGTTGCAATTCAAAGTTCTAGAAATTATTTTCTATGTCATTCACTTTCATGTAGCATTTGATTCATATCAATGAACGTGGCAGTATCTATCTTAAAAATGACATCACAAAGATTTAACAATCACTACACTTGAGCTTGGCACTGACAGGGTTAAAAAATGTAAAATGCATTCCTTGATTAATAGGTTATTTTAAAAAATTCTCAATTGAATAGCAGCAATTAAAAATTCAATACCAATTAAATGCCAAGACACTTAAGATGCAAGTCCTATCAACTTACTAATTTCAAAAACAAAATTTTGTGAAAAACAAAACCATCAAACAACTCCTGATTTCTCCTCAAAGTAACTGCAGATCTTCAGAATTATTTCACTGACACTGCCATTGACTTACAATAAGGAAAGTCTCAATGTGCTTTTTGGAAATTTTGGTACTAGGTCAGCAAGTTACAACTGTGCAGCTCTGGAGAGAGAACAAGTAGTTAAGCCTACCTGGTGAACAAATTCACCAAGTTTTTACATTTGCACTCAGGGGTCCTTCATGAAAGAGAACAGATATTTCACTTCGATGCTGTGGTCATATTTGTCAAGCCTCTTAGCAGACAGGAACTGTGCCCCACTCCCACCCTGATGTTTCTCCTGCTCACCTGATGTTAGCTGACTTTGCCTTCAGGTCGTTCCAGCGCTGGTTCATGTCATCCAGCCGGTGCTGGAGCAGAGCAGCTTCCTCAGAGTTCCCCAAGGCTTTCACCATTTTCTGTCTGTTTCCATCAATGCTTTTAAAGATGTCGTTGTGGGCATCAATCTCAGCTTGGATGTCCTGAAATACCAGCAAGAAAAGTTCAAACATAGTTCTGTAAGTAAAGGAGGGGAGAGCTGACTCTAATTAGTACTCCTGAACACTAGGACAGAGCATGTGTTCCAACTTTCTTGGGTGTCTCTGATAAAAGATGCAGAGGAGAAAACCTGCAATCCTATTAACGTCACTACAAAAGGTCTAGCTTTCTTAAGTGTGAGAAAAGGAGTCTGAAAGTCGTCCAAGGCTGTGAAAAAGGAAATAGAATTACAAACACCAAGTTCTGTGATGTTGTGTTTTGTAGCACTGAAGGTAACTAACTGTCTCCTGTTCACCCACACATTTCACACAGTGTGGCATCTGCAAATGCACTAGAACTCATTTCCTTTCCAGAAATTACACAGATTCAGCCTTAGCTATGTCATATCTCTTCTTTGAAACAAACATTCCAGAAACTTTATACAGTCTAGTGAAATGCAGCCTCTATCTAGTATTTTAGGTCACACATAATGAAAGCATTTAACTAAAATCTGTCCCCCTAAACTGCAGCTAAATGGCTACAGCAACCAAAGGTCCGTTTTTACAATTAAACTACATTACACTATGCCCTGAATATATGGAGAGGCAGACATAAAGTGGCAGGATGTATTATAATCTGAAATTCATAGTAAAGACTGAAAAGAAAAAGAAAAGCTTGTGATTTCCATGCAGTTGACTCATTTCTCCTCCCCTTAGAAATTAAACACATTTTATTCTCTCATCTACCATCTGCCTCAAGAAAAACATTACAGATGTTGTCTTCATCTAATTGAGCACAGTATTATTTTTAAAAGACATTATAAGAGCAAACAAAACTTCCTGCACCACTGCCAATGGTTTCTAGCATCCATATATCTACGTATACTCCAATAAAGCAATGTAAATGTGTGGAAAGCCAGGAGGTGTACTGGCTGTCTCAATAGGATTAATCAACGAAGATTATGACAGGAACTTGATGCAGATGTAAATAAACTTCTTTTCCAAAGGAGGAAATCAAATAACTGAAATTCCTTAAAGGTTTTTTTCTTCCAATCAACTCCTTAGTAATCACCATCTGTTCCCAGAAGCAGAAAAGGAGGGGCCTCTTGTACCTCCCCATCCTAAAGATGTATTCCTGCTTGCACATCTACAAACTAAAGTGGAAAAGTAGCCACGAATTTGAGATAGCATGAAAGCTTTCTTGAGTTAGGGAAGAAAACAAGCAAGTCAGGATACAGGGGAAGAAGGTGGGGGAGGAGAGACGGGGCAGTGGGGCAGGAGGAAAGAGGGCAGGAGGCACTGGTGAAGCTCTGTCTCACCAGAAGAGCTACCATGTGACTTTGGACAGCCACCTATTTGCCTTGAGATTAACTCCTTCAAAGCAGGTCAAAGGACAGTTTTGCAGTCTTTAAAACAACCTGCTTAAAATCACTACAGAAACAAAAATGACATTTAAAAGGAAAAAACCAAAATGGAAGCGTCTGATGATCAGCCAATCCAAATAAGAGGGCAGTCATCAGCTGAATTAGATGTTTATCTGAAAACATTTGCAGCTCCTGTCCTTACAACTCCAAGATGCATTGAAACCCAGCTCCATCCCACACAGAGGAGATACAACCACGCACAGCAGTTACAATTCCAATTGCAACGAATCTGTGCTATAAAAGCCAGGTCATGTCAAATATTTTTCTCTGCCTCTTCAAAGTCACAAACGACAACTTCATTGAAAACAAACTGATCTCTAATTTTTCATCCTACAATCACAGTATTAATTGTAAACCCATTCATTCTAGAACCTTCATAAAGCACTGTTGGATTTTACTTGAGAGGCATCTTCAGCATGCACGCTCAAAAATGTTTCATTCAAAATAGGGTTTGATTTTTGTATTTTCAAGTCATTATGTTACTTTGATTAAGGTACAATAAATCTGCTGTTCACATTCTTGAGTCCCATCTGTGATAGCCATGTTGAGACAACTCAGTTCAAAGAATCAAGTTTCATAATTAACTTCTCTGTCATTTCTGATTTCCATTTTCCAGGTAAAAACAAAGAACAACAAACCACTACCAGCTGATGGATAACCCAACTGGATTGATAAAGTTAATGACTGTGAGTTCATCACAGTCCTCAAAGAAAAGATGAAGAGAAATTCAAATAACATATGTCACATCAGTGTGCACGTGGAAGAAGCAGAGCAGGAAGGTGGGATATGAAAAATGGCTAATGGCAAGAAATGGACACGATATTGGAGCTACTCTCCAATAATGATATAAAACATCCGGATTTTTATTCAGGTATTGTCCTCTGGATGATGAGCTCCCATCTTATCCTAAGACTGCTGTAATTGGTAGCAATTGGTAATACTCTCATTTATTCACTGTGTTATCAAAGTCCTTCAATTCTTATTTGTAAACATGTGGCTGCCCTCCCTTCCAATTTCTTTCTTCAAAGTGGAAAGAAGTCTATCATTCTGTAAACTACACAATTTGTATTCCTCCTAATCTATTACTTCTCTTTTTTCTGCCTCTTTCTTGGTCTTTGATTCTCCATTGTCCTCTATGTGGCAAAAAATGGGATGAAAAAAGTTGATTATGCCTGCTCAGGCCCCAGTGAGGATTAATTCTAGTGAGAGTTAATCCACTTTCAATTGTGCAATATTTTAGAAGAAACTCTAAATATTCCCCTATAATCAATGGAAGTTCCCATAGTCAGAGTCACAGGGGCAACACAATGGAGGATGCAGGTAAAGAGGGAAAAATTCTGTTGCTTTTGCCACATAAAGAGGGGGATACCACAGTGAAACTCCATCATTGCTCTTAGCCCAGTGCTAAAGGGACCTGGGCCAGAGTGGTCTCCCAGTACATGTGAAACAAATCAAAGAGCACAGAAAAGAAAAACAAAACAAAAACACAACAGAAAAAAACCCTAAAACTAAAGAAATACACTATAAACAGAAAACATCTTCTTGCTTTATCAATTTTTTTTTTTGAGGCACTATTTTGATGCCATATTTTGCTAATTTTGCAAATGTTTATGTGCACCTATTAAACTGGATTGATAATTTATTGTATGAGGTCAAGGTATTTGTTCACATGCCAACTGCTTGCAGGATTAATGCCCTAAATTAAAAGAAAGCTCTTTGAGGAAAGAATTTATCTTATATATAAATTAAGGTCAAGGCTCCAAAGTTTGAAAGATAGGAGAAAGGAGAAGAAATAACTAGACTGGCATTTAGATATGTACTTAACCCTAGCCAGACTATTAGAAGATTGCCACTTCCCTTAAATTCCTTTTAAGTACTAAGATCAAACTGCTGCCTTTTTCCACTTTGGTCTGGTGATTTCAAAATTTTATTTCCATTCTGAATCTTCTCTGACTTCTTTACTTATCTCCCTCCTTTACCTTTCTTCCTGAAGGATTCAAGCTTTCATTTTACGTTTGGATTTGCTTTTAAACCTTGTCTCCAGAATAGGAAACCTACTTCTTGCTTTAACTTCTACAAATAAAATACTAAATTTTCATGTGATGACAACTGAAGAGCATGTGTCTTTAAAGGATGCATAAATATGTGCCACTCAGTAAGGCTGCAGATGGCAATACCAAAAAGGACCTGAAGACACAGCTGACTCCCTTTGAAGTTGCTGCTAGAACAGCCCACAGGCAGACTGGAAGTGACATGCCCAAAGTAAAATAAGGTATATGACAAAGATTAGAACAGAACCAAACTTATGAGCCCAACTCCAAGATCAACCAGCTATTAAACTTTTGTCTGTTCTTTCCCCCTTACAGACTGCAAGGATATGTTAAAAGCAGCTACAACAATAGGCATAGTTGTCCTTTGGAAACTATCAATACTTTGTAAAGGCAAAAATCTCCAAGCCAAACCAACAGCATTCCCATGATGATGGGCAGTCTAGTGTCTTTTTCTGCATGATGAGTCCAGAGGGCCTCTAACTCACTCTGCAACCTTCTAAGCTACTGCAGATTCACTTCTACTCACATTTTTTCAGATTTTGTTTGTCTGTATTGGCAATACACCAGTAAAGATGGTACCACAGGCAATGTTATTTCCCTTTTTATGGGGCCCAAACACTTTTGTTAAAGATAAAAACACAACTAGTGGAAGAAAACTCCATGGCCAAATTAAAGTGGAAGAAATTATGCATTTTAAAATATACAAAATGTTTCTCTGTTGAATTCTCGCTATTAAAATGTTGGGGTAATAATACAAAGATCTAAAATGGGGAAGTTATTTTATTCTGTAAGGGAAACAAACATAACATAGCATTAAAGATATTATTATCAAGAACCCTTAATCAAATTTTTCTGACATGTAGGGCACAAAACTCAAGTCTCTCAAGAAAAAATTCTGTACCAAACCATAACTTCACAGAGGGTTTTAAGACAGGACTCATCAACATTTTACTACGATGTTTTTTAAACCCACTATATACAGCAAAATTCTGCATTACACTCCAATTATTTTTATGTTTATTAGGAAACAGAATGCCACTGAATTTTCATAAAACATCTGACCACAGATCAGGGATAGCAAGTTATGCCACACAAACCACATATGGCTTGCAAGACATGGACAATGCTGATGCTGGGCAACAAGCCTGGCAGCATTTTGTGCTGGCACACAGAGTGCTACATCCTTTTAAGCCCCAGGTACAAGCCAGACACAGGCAATCTGTTGTGGCTTTGGAACCACATGTTTATCTTAAAAGGTATCAGTGGGGTTGAAATCGACTCTTTATAAACTAAAATCAGCTTGAAAAACTGTATTTTCCCTAGCAAAAGTTACTCCTAGGCTATTTTCTCCCGGGCTATTTTGCCAGAACAGTTTTGTGCTTCTTCCACCCAATAGAAATCATGCCAGTGAGTGGAACAGGTGCACAGAATTGCAAGCCCCATGACAATGAGTGCCCATTGCCTTCACTGACAACGTTCAAGTCAGCAAAGACACAGTTACAGAAATGCTGCACTTGCCTCTTTCAAAGGTCAGGAATAAATGAGATGACTGCTCATCAAAGTATCTGCAGAAAAGTCTTCCAGCTGGAACAGCTGGAAGAAAAACATCAATGCCAACCAAAGGACATAACTGCATGCCACAGACAACAGCCAGAACATCATTCTTTAAGGTCTCACAGCAGGTAGCAAAGGAATGGATTTTTTTTTTTAAATAAGAGATTGTTTAGTTTATCTTGAACCAGATACATTTTACCTGCTGCTGCCAACTGCCTCTGGGAACACTCCTGTGTCAAATATTCCTTTTAGCCTCTACTTTACTTGGAGCTTTTCACTTTCTGATCACTCTTTAGGAAGGAGTAAGAATTAGGGCACAATAGAGGTGTATGAAAGTGGCCATTGTGAAAGGGAAACTGGACTTTTACTGGTCTCAGCCTTAAAAATGCTGGGGGTAGCTGGGAAAAAGAGATGCTCTTGTAAAAAGACGGCTAAAAAAACCTCATCTCATCCAGGAAGTCTCTTCTGTGATGTCAGAGGACAGTCATGCCTTTAGAAAGGCTCATCCCATCCGCTTTTCCAAGGCCTGCCTGCAGCAGCAGTTGCTGTTAAACAGTTTATAATGAATTCACATTCAAAAGAGCAGTACACATTGAAAACCTATAGGTAGAATTGCCATTATCTGAAATCCACAGTGCCAGAAGTGTGTATACAAACGGACATTTAAACTCTCTCAAGTGTCATACACAGATCATACTGGATATCACTAAAGCCACTGTGACTATAGTGTAAGATCAAAGCAATTTAAAAAGCAATTGGCTGTAGATATGACAGAAATGCAATTACTACTTAAAACTCTCAGATATTTAATGAAGAAAAAACAAAACTTTTTTTGGGGAAAACCCACTCTGTGACATTTTTCACTTCTAATTTTCATAGGCTTGTATTACCAAAACCCTTGCACCAACACATCAAGTTTCTAAGAATTTGTCTTGCACTTAAGCCTCTTGGATAGTACCATAAGAGGTGACATATGGTGTAGTTAAAGATTCATTTTATCACAGGAACGATGATGCACCTCCAGGAAGGCTGAGAATGCCAGCCTGCCTTCAACAACCTCTGTGGCTCCACTGCATGGCACAGCCTCAACATCTGAGGGGCACCATAAACGTGTTAATTCTGATTCCAGCAGTCACATAATTACAACTGAACGAAGCCAAAGCAGCCCTGCCTACTGCAGTGTAATGTGACTCTGCTTTTGCATAGGAAGGGAGTGCCGTGCAAGCTTCTGCAAATGCCATCTGGCTTCTGCATTACACAGTAACAGCACTCGTAATTCTCTCTGTAGAACATATATTAATGAATCCAGAGAGCTGGAAGTAGCTCACAAGCCAGGATCGCTGTCATAACGCTGTTTCTCCTGGCAGTGAACACCTCAGGAAGGACAGGATGGGTGTGTGGGGAATCATAAGAGGGAGAAATGAAGCAGGGGAGGAGGGGAGCTTGTTAAAAAGAAGGAAAAAAAAAAAAAGAAAACTTGCTAAATAAGCGCAGATAAGAATTTTAGAATTTGTTATCAAAGTCCACCAAATAAAATGCTAACCTTTTTCCCCAGCACCAAAGTGTCCTTCTATGTTGCATTACAAATTTCTGCACAGTAGACAACAAAATTGCACAGCAATCTTCAAGCTTAAAAATATAGCAGAGCTATGAGACCTCTAAGTTTCAGCTTCGTTGAGAATTGCTATGATCAATTTCTTTGAGATAAAATAAACACTGGAATATTCAAAGTCACAGGGGAGAGCCTGGAGTTTGCAAATACCAGGGCTTGTATGATTCACAAAATACTAGAAACACTGGTTAAAAACTTCTCTCTTAATGAAGTCATGAAGCATCTCAGAGTCTGGCACATGTCTTATCTTTACAGGCTACCACAGCAGCAGCCACAAGAGAAGAGTGAAGCCCAGATGACAGACTGGGAGCAAGAGAGGAGTCAGTGACCTACACAGTGGAGAAATCATATCACAAATGCTTTTGCTGTTACTCTTAGCTACTTTTGAAAGAGTCATGCTGGTGGGATCCTGAAGAGTGCTTGTCTCAAGTATACCTCTTGCTGATAAACAAAACTGGTAACTTCTGAGGAGGAGAGCGCCGGTTTACATTTTAAAAAGAACATACTGAAGTTTAGAAAAACACAGAATTAGGCACTACAAACTGCTCTCCTACCGTGTGACCACATTGTTAAGGTGTTTTATCTTAATTCATAAATAAGCTACTTTGTATTTTGTTACAGACTGCGGTCTTGCAGGACACAGGAAGTTCATACAGCAAAAGAAAAGACAAAGCAAATCTAACAGTGGTTACAAGCATACAAATGAGGTTTCATTGGAAGTGTTGACAAATAGATGAAAACAATCTGTTCTTTAACATTCTCATGTCCCTTGCTCATCAGCACAATCACTGCAAAGCCAAACCTCCTGCCTCTCAGCATTACTGTTACCAAACAACCTGGTAAGAGAAAGAGTAAGTAGCTGGAATAAAAAGAACAGATGAAACAGTGGGAAAGTTGCATATTCAATGGAAATAATTCTACTTATAAAAGCAATCATGAGATCTTCCAATTTGACTAAAACACCAGTCAACTAAATTTAACAGCAAACTCCAGAGCACTTGCTTTATGTCAATAGTGGAACAAGGTCACAGGCAGCCTGTAATGTCTCCTTATACCCTTGACTTAGCAAAGCCCAAACTGTTCTTCATTTGTTTTGCAATTTAAAATAAATAAGTAAATAAAAATGCCCACAATCAGAGGACATGCTCTAAAAGTAATCTTGTAGGACCTGATATGGGGAAGATAAGCAACATTACATTTCCATAAACAGGGTACACATGAGGACATAAATAGCAACACAGAAAACCTAGGTTAAACATCAACCTGCCCTTTTCATTTACCGTGTAGTTTTCAAAGGCACACATGGCCTTTTTCAAAGGCACGTGTGCACGTGCCTATCGTACCTTTTCAAATTTTGTCAGCAACTCACGTAAGCTGAAGTTCAGGCCAATCATCATTAAGTGTCTCCCGAAGCCTACATTTTCCTGGTACGTCCTCCAAGCCAAGTCTATAGCCTTCAGAAAGCTTCTCTCTTTTTCCACCTATACAGTCTCAAAATACTCCAAGCGCTCCCGTGCGTGTCCCTCTCGCGGGCTGTGTTCCCCTGGGCTCAGCTCACTCAGTGCCATTGTCACGGTCTCCCTGTCCCTTCTCCTTCCCACGGGCTGGGCACCCAGGGGTGAGTGGCTGACACTGGGCGCTGCTCCTTGCAGGGCTGACCTGACCTCATGGCACCGAGGGGATCTCCTCGCCTCCACAGCTCCCCAGGACTGCCTCCAGCTCACCTCGGCAGTGGCCTGCAGGGTCCGAGTGCTGCTTGCAGGCCTCAAGGTCAGTGTTTGGTCTCAGTGACCCCGAGAGAGACAAGCTACAACCTGGTGGTATGTGATGGGTGGAGAGGAGGAACAAGGCCTTCCACGCTGCTCCATTCAAGGGGAAAAAGAAAAAAAAACTTGAGAGAAATTTCTGTCTGTGGAAAGCATCCAAAAGCAGCTTCTCAGACGAGTTAAAATGGGATGAAGCACACTTCATGCTAGGAAACACGGCTGTGTGACCAGACAGAAGGCCATCTCTCCTCTGCCTTCCTCAGAGCCAGCACCACGGGCTGGCACTGCTATGGCAGTAACCTGGCACCTCCAGCCCTCTTCACTTCACCCAGGAGATGCTGCACCACAGAAGAGCCAAGACCCATTAGAAGTTGTCTAAAAAGTGTCCTTTGTCTTTGCAAAAAAAACCCGTCCAGCAAAGGATCCTGCTGCAACCTCCAAAGCCTTCGCTGGGGATCTCCTCCTTTGGTGCCGCCTGCTCTGACAGCCGTGTGGTAATCTATCCCCAGCATTTGTTTATTATTGTAATCAGCATCCTCCCTTCCAGCAGCCCTGGTGCTGCTCCAAAGCCAAGCACACTCCCCCTTCCTGGAGGCCTCCCCGCTGGAAAACCACCACCACCACCCCTGAGGCTGCAGCAACCCCAGACCTAAACCCTTCGCTCGCCCCTTTTCCTTCCCCTCGAGTGGCAAGGTGGAGGTTCAGTCACCGAGCAAGCTTTGGAGCTGTAAAAGCAACCAGTGCTGCACAGAGCCACCACGGGCTGGGGCTGCTCAGGAGGGCAGGTTCAGCACAGCCAGATTTTTTTCCATATGAGCCTTCGCTCGCCCGCGGGAAACCTGACACCCCACGGGTGGCTGTGAGGAAATCACTCCGTTTCAAACCATCCCCACTGGAAACCCCATGTGCATGTGAAGGCCTATTTAAGCTGCTATTAATGCCTTCCGCACAAACACGCATTACTCAACCACCAAAACCAGATTCAGTAATAGCTGCCAGCAAGTCAGCAAATGTATAATTAAAACCAAACCAGCAACCCGTCACTTGCAAAACCCGTTATAACTAATTCTCCTACGAACACATTGGGTATCACATGTTGCTTTTATTTTATTTCACCCATCATATGAAGTACCAATGAACTCACCAGTAGCAAAACTATCTCTAAAATTATTCTGGATTATACTGATATATCTAGTAGTGGTCAGGATCTTACAAATAACTCTGAAGGGGGAAAAAAAAATATTGGCATTAGCAGGATTTTTACTTGGTTTATTTGTACTTTGCCTTCTGTCTGTATGTTTTATGTGGGCATATTACACAAACTGCAGAAGTGCTTGCAAAATAAACTCAGGAAAGTTTTCCAAAGGTGACAGAACTAAAACAGCTTTATAGCCCATATAACAGGATCAGCTCAGTCTGAATTTATTCCACTGCTCTGCAAGCAAAAAGCCTATTTATCATGTTCACATACTATTCTTTTCCAAATTAACTATTTACAGAAGGAAAACCAACACATTAGAGTGAAAAAGTAAAACCATTCTGCAAGAGATATAACTGGAATCACTGTCTGAGAATCTCCTTTCTTCTCCTGCAAGACAGACAAAGTTTGGATTCTATTCCCCTGCACACTAAAGCTTTCTGCTGCTCTTGGAGGGAAAAAACCTTTGCAAACCAGAAATGAACAGCCTTTAGATCCACTTCAGAGATGTTAGTGCATATAAATAAAAATGGGTGTCAGGCTGGATTATAATGAAGCTTCATAACTCCAGGACTGAATCCATATATACAACATTAATTTTATGTTTGGTCTCAGGCTTCATACTTAGATAACTTGTTTTCCAATTTTCATTTGTCATCAAAAAAATCATACATTCTAGATCTTTCAACACTATTAGATGCAAATGAAATGCCCTCTAAGGTGAACACATACCATTTTGCATGATTCAATAAAAGGGTATCAAATATTTATGTATACACATGATGTTAGACCAATGCTGCCAGCAAAACACCTTTGAAAATTGTACTGAATAACAATTTTTTCAGTTGCTCTCTCACATGAAAGTGCACTGCAGTATTTGAGAAATTCTGAATTTGTAGAAGAAAGTAAAGTAACTGAAATAAGTTCTACATTGACATGGGTTTAATATAGCCTCTGCACAGCCAGCAGTTCTGTAGATGTGACAATGTCAGATCGTAAGCTCCAAAAATACAACATACATTTAAAGACTGCTTTACATTACTTATTGCTACTAAAGTTTTTTAAGTTTTCTTGATCAGCTTCATCATAATTTTCCTTAGAAACAGCTCTGCATATACTGTTGGCAAAGAAAATCCAAATTTTATACTGAAAACTACAGTTATTACATAGATGAAATATTTGAATTCTAGAGTCCAAACAAATTCACATTCTGAGAGTGTAAGCTCTCATGGAAATACATGATCTACAGCTGAAAACAAGCACAACACCTACTGTAACAAAGCATCCTTCCAAAGTGCTCTTGTAGATACTAAGACCCACAACTGGGAATTTAAGACACTGGAAACAAGGCACTGCTGCAGAAGATTATGTGCAGTGAAACTTTTTGTCACTTTTGGTATTAGAGTGGTTTGGTGCATTTTCTCATGTGTCTTAAATAAGAACATAAAACTGGATAGAAACAAAACAACAAGCTACCAGTATTTTATAGCCATGGGTAATGTTACTAATGGCAGCCTGCAAAATGCAAGGGCCATCAAAAGAAAAGCATTTCTATCGATGGTAGGAAAAGGATGGTCAGCAGAGCAGCCTGTAACACACAACTATGATCACATCTGATGGAAATTGGGTTTAGGTGTGGGTTCTTAATTGCACATCCCACAAATCCAGGCTTAAGAGCCTCATCATTTAGCAAGGCATAATGCAGAGATTATAGAACTAATAGCAGAATTTTACATCTAAAACCTTATTACTGCAAAGAATTAACTAAAAACCCCCTACTTTTATCAAGTATAAATCCAGAAGCAACTGAATGTTAAAGGTATTGCAAATGAACCAGCAAAATCAATGAAACCAAACCTAGGTAAGGAGACAAAAAGTTATTCCATTTCTACTTGAAATAAAAATACCTGAACAACTTGGAGATGATCTTACACACACCTTTAAAGTTCAATTTCAGAAAAGATAAAAGTCTTTTAGACTTTACTGTGTGAAACAACATTAAATATGTATACAATAAAGAATTTGCTTCACACTTGAGATGATGTGCGAAATATGCAAGAAAACTGTCATGCTAAACACAACTTGATTTTGGAATGCAAACTGAAGAAAGGGGAAGGTTTTTTTCTTTTCCTAGAAGAAAAATGGAAAAATAAAGAACACCAAGAACCTTACGAGTAAATGAATGAGGTTGTTTATACTAGGAACATACATACATACATCTGTGACTCACAACAGCAAGTAATGACAACAAAAAGATAAAAAGAATGGTGTTGCCTTGTGTGACTCAGATGTAAAGGGCACGGGGGTCAACTGGCGGTTACAGCAAGTCAACACATCCTGTTTTCACTCAAGACATGCAGCTTCAGGCAGGAACACAAAAAATCCAGCAGTTCAAAAGCACTGTGCTGTTTTCACCTGCCTTGAAAAATACCTGGTGTCAATCTGATCAGACCAGGAGGGGAGATGCCCTCTCCCTTCCTACAGCAGGTCAGCATTTACAATACAGAGTTAACACACTGCTGTAGCAAGGTCAGTCCTACACTGAGGCTTATTATCAATTGAACCCAACATAAAGGTTTCAATTAAGCAGAGACTCACTGATAACCTCTGCCAGAAGTCAAATCACTCAAGCAATACAGTACCTCAAGGACTAGCAATTCATGAGGATAAATGGACAAATAAAATTCTTACAATAAAGAGCTACAAGTGGCAGGATAAGATAAAAGTAACATAAATATGATTGCCAAAATTACCAGTTAGGTATCTATTACAGTGGGGATTGCAATACAGATCATGAATTACATGAACATTTCTAGAGCTTAGAGCAAGGCACTGCAACCATTGGATTTGTCTTCTTTTTTTTCTCTATGACTAAAGGTATTGGTTTGCCTTGGGAGGTGTTTTTACAGGGATCCCAGTCACATTCAGTGCTTTGCCCTGTGCAGTATCTGCCACATTCAGTGACAAAGTTCTGCATTAGGTAAGCACAGACAGACTGTGGCCTTCCTCAAACAAATGAGACAAGACTTTAAATCTCAAGAACAAAATTTGGTAGAATTCCAGATGTGGTCTTGATGACAGGCAGTGCTATAATGCCATGAAAGATAAGCAGAGGACTGGGTGGTTTGGTGGTGAGCTGTTTTGCTCTCGTATTTTCAACGTGTTTGGACAGCACATGGCTTTCAGCTTTATGAATCTACCATGATTTTATAATGGTTTAATCTTAAATATAAACTGCTGTGTCCTTTCCCAGAAGAACCCAGCCCTAAAAGCAGACTATTTCAAATATACTCAAAACACAAAAAAAAGATGGAAATATCTCATACTTGGAGTATAACTAAAAGAAATTAGATGTCAAAGGGAAGTATGTAGGAAAAGTACCACCATGGCATCTATTTCATGCATAGGGCATTACGAAATTTACTGAACAATAGACCGAGATTTAAATCCCACTTATGGGACTGACCAGAACATGAAGATTTGAATCCTGACCCTAAATGACAGAATGAGGGAAGCAGCAGAAAGTATGAATGAAATCCAGCTTTTATGCCAGGCAGGAATTTCCTCATCAAGTGTTACTTTCTGGTTAGTACTGGTGGCTAAATAAAATGTTCTATTTATCAGCAGTCTATAGAGACTTCACTGGGGAAGCCTCCTTCTGAAACTGTTGCCTTTCCTCCTCGTTTCCCTTCTTCAGGTATAAGATACTGGTGCTTGCTTGCAATAATCACACTGGAAATCAGAAAGCATCAGGACACCTCGTGGTCTGTCTTAAATAGCATTTTTAATGCTGTTCTCTTTGCACGGAAATGAAACAAACACAGTATCTCAGATGCACTTATTAACATTTTTATTTAAAAGGGTAAAACTGAAAAGAGGGTGACTGTCTAGTGGTGATATAACATGACAGACTGCCAAAGCAACACATCCAAATAAAGATTCTACAGGGTGCATTAATCCACACCCAGAGTAAATACCCAGTTTCCCAAGCTTGAGAAATGGGACTTTCAGTATTTTGGCCCAACTTGAAAAATGTTTTGCTTAAAAATTTTCTTGACTGTAATGAAAACACTTTTATAGCTTTCTGACAGCAGAATAAAAGCCTCAATAAATCCATGCATATTATATTTCTTTAAAAGAATTTTCTACAAGAAGGGCTTATTTATATATTTATTACTTAGTAAAGGGTACCCATCTCTCGAGATACTAAAACTGATCAATGAAAAGATGATTAATTTAATAGTGTTTAGACAAGTACTCAATCGAAGTAGTGGAAAGACCACAAAAAGTATATTTTAATTTCAGAGCTCATATTAAATAGTTGACAGAGCATCTTAAGTTCTACAGCACTAACTCAGTATCTGTGGATTAAAATCTCATTCAAATAATGTATTGCAGCTTCCTCTTACTTCACTTTTTAGCAATAGCATTAGACTCAAATGTGTAACATGGACTCAGTGCCATTTCAGTTATCCTGTGTAATTTATCATTTTGCCACACTCCAAGGTTAAGTACCTTCTGACTCAGTCTGCCCATATATTATGCCCTAACTTGTCATATTTTCAGTTAACTAAGTGGCCTTATCTTGCAGGAAAGAGAAGTATTACCTGGACCTAGTTGATTTTGGGGTTTTATGGTCTTTCTGAAAGCCCCTGAGAATGGGACTCTCCCTATCCAATGAAAACTCTATTCTCAGCCATAAAATTATGCTTCAGCTGTAAGCTTTTCAACTTTTCTGTATTTGAATACTGGCTAGGCATTTTAAAAGAGTTAAATGCAATGTAATTGGTACAATTTCAAGTAGCATTTTGTCTATGAAGTGAGTATTCTTAAAACACTTACCAAGAAATGGGTCTCGATGTAAACTTTAACATGGCACAAGAGAAGAGCAGTAAGAAAATTACTCTTGGGAGTATTGCAAATGGCCATCTGCTAAGAGGTTCTATCAAACCACAGAAGGTCTATTTCCTAATCAAGCAAGAAATACCGAAGTATACCACTGCAATTTACCCAAAAGGTGAAGGTTTTGTTTGTTTTCAAAGTTCACTAAAAGAGATCAATGACACTGGACTACAGGGATGTTCCACTAACATTTATTTTAAATCTTTTCATGCTGTGGAAACTGCATCAAAGCAGCAACCCAGAATGCTTCACCAAACTGAGCTTTTGCTATGAGTGGAGAAAGAAGAGTATCTGATGGGGGGCTTACTTTACAGGCCTTATGACTGATACCACAGGACAACCTCGTGTTCATCTAAATTAATTTTCTAACCACAGAATTAAACTTTAAAAACTGGTTTTAAGATTAGGGTCTAAACATTGTAATGCAGAAAGAATATTCATTCTTCTCATTAACTGCGTGGTGATCCTCCAACTCTGCAGTTAGATAAATTAAATGAATACATTATATTCCTGTATCTCCACTGAACATATGAAGAGAACAGGGTTTTAACTTCTTTTTTTTACTGAACAAGTTAGTACTTATTAAATTAGTAAGTGTTACAGGTAAAATAAAAAGCCCTAGAAGTCTAAGTTCTGATCAAGGATGACAAATACTCAATGCTGTTAAGAGATGAAATGATTTTTGTATCCAAAACAATTGGGAAGAATTGTGCTTACAATCATTGTCTAGAACTCAAGCACGTTGAAGAAACACGAGAGATATCTGTGTGTAGGAGTGACAGTCCTGCTATTCAGATATTTTTATATGCACATGCAATCAGAAATTAATTAATATTAATATAATCATTGAGGCAAAATGGAAACATTGTGATGCAACACTGCAAGTTAAAGAATAAAGGTAAAGTATAAATTGCAGAGATTCTTTTAAAAACACCTTCGTTTCTGTCTGAAAAAAAGTTTCCAAGGCAGTTAGAAAGCACTACAGAAAGAAGGGACAAGCCTCCTCTGAAGACCTTTAGAATTTAAGAACAGTAAATAAAAGACTTGACTTATCAGAAGGCATCAAGGAACCCAATCACTGTATGTTTTCTAGCTGAATTTTATTAATTGAATTAACATTAAAGCTTCCAACAACCATGATTTAAGGGCTTCCAAGGGAATACCATGTGCTCTTAAGTAACAGGATGGTTGAGAGCAGTTTTTCATGTAATGCTGCTGATCTTTCTGGCATCTCCCACAGCAAGAAGAGTTCTCCACTGCAATGCCTGAATAATTGGCCTGCAGTCTGTTTCACACAGACTGGTTTGGTCTCTTACCTCCCACCTTTTTCTTTCCTAAATTCAGTCTGTGGAATTATTCCTAGCATTTACCAGAGTAAGAATTTCATGTAAAGTCTCAGTAAGAAGCACACACTTAAATGTACCTTCCAAAACCACACCACACAGCTCCTATCTTGTTTCATTTAAGTTAGTTATATGTGATTTCTAGTAGCAAATTTGTGTTTGCTTATTTAAGTGTCAAACTAGCAGAAAAAATTTAAAAATCCTTTTTTGTTTACTCGTGTACTGTCACCCCTTAGCAGGAGGTAAGCAGAGCTGAGAAAAGAGGGTGCTTGGGGGAGCAGACACTGCAGACAGGAGGCTGTCCCCACACTCATGCAGAGAGACTTGCAGCTTCCTGCTGGATTTCCCAGTGCTTCTGCTGTAAGCATACTTTTCTTTCAAAATACCCCATCTGATTTAAGTTATTAAGCACTAAACTGAATTTCCACACAGATTTATTATATTTTTGCATTCTGTGTCACTTTGCTAACCGAAGGCTCTCACAGAGATCTTATCGCTGGCCTGTTGACAAAAGTAAAGAGCATTTACAATTGAAATTATGATAATATAATATTTATTCTTGAAATAAAATGTAAGCTGCATTATCCATAACCGCAGCTTTTGCTCTGGTTTGAACAAGAAGCTTATTTAAATACAACGTGCCTAAGGCTTCTCTAGCCCCACTTTATTACAGGCTACTATACAGGAAACAAATAGGGTTTCCAAATTTATTCAGACAGAGCTTTCATTGTTTAATCTTAGTCAGAAGCTCCACTTCCACTGAGTTATTGAATGCATTTATTCTCATTTAACTCTCATTTAAAGTTAAGGACTCCACCTACTTTTGAGAAACACCCAAGTTTGTGGTGGAGGAAGGAAGTTGAAGATTTGCACACAAAGGCCAAGAATGAAGGTTCAAGTCAACTTCACAAGAAACAAGAGCAGGGGATCACCTTTCAGCATTTGCAACTAAACCATTCTTGGCTTTTCATTAGGTAGTAACTTCTCAAAAGAAGGTTTTGGGTTTGTTTGGGCTTTTTTTTTTTTTGCTTCACAAAAAAATGGCTAGCACTGAAAAAGTCTTGTCAGCATACAGGAAAATTTGAGGAAATTAATTTTTAATATATCGACTGCTTTACATTCATTCATATTGAGTGTTTTTAAAAAATTGTAAGACTGAAAATTTTAGAGAAAGATTAGCAATTCTGAAGATTCAGATAAAAACTGTTTCGCTCTAGGCATGAGAGACAAAAAGTACACCTGGCAGTCATACTGCTGAAGAAATATAACAGTGCATTATATGTGTGCTAGCACTTCATCCATGTAGGGTCCACGTAGGATCAAATTCTGTTGGCCTTTCTGCATGCTTGGAGTCCCAACAAGGGGAGAAGGAGGGGAGGAAGCACATAGAACATAACAGAACAAGAATTCCTCATCAGTTGTGAGTGTGGGAGAACCCAAGGCATATTCACATCTCTGTGGAATAAATAATTACTAAAATGGACTTTCTACAGAGGAGCAGCAGAAGAGAGGCAGTAGGCATTGCCAAGTAAGGCATGGCAGGGGAGCACACCCATTTTAAACACAATGATTCCAACAGCTGTGAAGGGCAGAGGCACCTGCCCCTTGCATTACCCCAGCTGTGGAACACAGCTGGATGTGTGGAACACAGCTGGATGAAGGCTAAGAACTGAATAGTCCAGAGCAATATGTATTCCCAGAACAGGTCCCTTCTGCTGCTACATTTTCCAGTTTAGAAGTTTGTGCCTAGTCAGCCATTTAGTGATGATGTGGAAAAGGTTCAACATGGCAAAAGGTAAGTCATTAAAATATGCAAAATGAAGGAACACAGAAAGGAGAAAATAATAAAAAATAATGTTAAAAAATAAAGTTAAATTAAAAAAAAATTAAAAGCATACCCAAAGCCTATCCAGCTGAAAAGTCTCATGTCTTTGGTATATTTAGTAAAATGAAGCTATAAAATTTTCAGAGCAGAAAGGCACAGGCAAATGTGCAAGCTGCATCTCTCTCTAAAACCCTTCTTCATCACATGTTGCTTGTCTTGCAAAAACACTCTGTTAAATGTGACTTGTTCAACATATTGAATTATATTACTGTTCTAGAGCTACTTTAAGAAGAACAGCAGCAAAAAAACCCTCAAATTGACTGTATACTACTGCAAGATGAAACATATTTCACTTTTAGCCACTGTTCCCTGGAAGAGCAAACAAGGGATATTCCAAGATACCCCCCAGAATGGGTTCTTCAGGTCCCTGGCATTTCCCATTGGTACTGTCATCACAGACCAACTCTAAGCTACCCTGAGACTTCTCAATAACTACCAAGGAATAAAAAATACCCACATGTTTGTGCATACATGGTTTCTCTTCCCTCTGACATTTCGTCCATACATTATAAGAGGGCATGCAAGGAGTAAATAGATTTGTAACAGAGCAGATTTGTTAAAAACAACATTGGATCATCTGTCAGGGATGCCAAGTACTTGCAGCAACCCTTGAGACCGTGGAACCTTAAAAGCAATATGCTTCTCAGCAAAGCCTGGTGTTTATACACCTAAAGCTAAAGCAAACATGAGTGAAAGCTTGCCTGCAAGGAAATGAAGCCCATCAAAGAATAATATTCTATAGCTCCAAAAAGTCACTGTAAATGACAAATGCTTCTTTTTATTGTGTCAGACACTTTTGAAAACAAAGAATGCTCAACTGTTACTGCTGAAACTTAGCACCTGACAAAGGAATCTCTCACCTATTAAAAACCTTGTGCATTTTCCTCCAGTACTTGACAAAAGCCGTATTTTCTGATCTCACATCTCCCCTGAGAAGTGAGCATTGTGTCTTTGGCCACCCCACTTTAAAGAACACATGAATTTGAAACTGAATGAAGTAGATCTGAGCTCATATTGGGGTCCTACTGAAATAATGAGAACATGGGGTAGTTCAAACCCTGCTACACAGAAAATTAACTAGCACCGGGGTCAGCCACTTTTAAATGTAACTTGAAGTAGTACCTAGGCCACGCTGTCAGACAGGATCACAAATACTCTTTTGTTCAGAGCTACATTGTATGCTGACTGTTGGTGAACTGCAGATTTCATGTACAACATTCATGAAATTAAATATACAACAGCTTCCTCAGTAACAGCAGAACACTTTTAAGACAGCCCTTTTGCCTATAATATTTTAAATGTACATCAGACTTCTACAGAGTAGCAGAAAAGATCAGTGGTGGAAATAAAAAACCAGGCAGTTCTCAGAAGGGGACTCAAGAGGGACAATGAATTTAAAATGTTAAACACTTGTGCAGAGATGGAGCTATCTCACAGAGGACCTGGAATTAACAAAAGACATTCACAAGTAGTGAATTTTTAAAGTTAGTTTTCTCTCTATGACTGTTTGCTGCCTGTCTAGAGCAGCAGGGGGAAAGCAGCATTAGCAGTTTGGCTTAAGGTGTTCAGGGAAAGAGTCTCTGCCCTACTTTAACAATAGCAGTTGCTGAAGCAAATTAGGTCTTTGACAGGGATAAAATGAAGTTCCACTGTAAGCACAAAAGAGCTCCCATTGATTTTGGCCTCTTTTAGCCGATGTAAATAATCAAGTAACCATAAATTTGTCAAGGAATAATTGCTGCTTTGTCCATTACACAGTGTACTCAAAAAGGCATTTAAAACCACCTTGAGCAGAAGGAAAAGGAGAAAAGAAAGCTGAGCTCGGACAGTTCTTCTCCTTCATTAAGCTCTATTCTTCAATGTCATCTGCAACAACACAATCATCTTTTAGTGAAAGTGTAGAGAGTGGTCTAAACAGTAGGTTTGAAATTCCATGCTCTGACAGGGTCAGTGGGCTCTTAATTCTGCCGAAAAAGGAATTCATGAAGTTTCATTTAACCTGCAGACAAACCCATTTGAAGGTGATCTGTGAGCAGTGGACCCAGTGATGCATAACTCCCAATAAATTTTTCTCCAGGTAAACTTCCACAGGGCTTCCCTTAGTCTTAATGGAAGTTCAGCTCGTGTTCTTGCAGCCTCAACACAACATTTCTTTCACCTGGTTTTTGACACCGATTTTCTTTCACCTCTTGACCTGTGTGCACAGGACTTTTTCCAGCAGTCATCTCCATTTCAGACAGCACTCCAATTAGATTAAAGTCTCCCAACAGGACCCTTTTTACTGAGACACAGTTGTTACATGCTAAGGCAGCAAACACCACAGGCATCCCCCTGGACCAAAGTACTCACTAGGCAATTTGAGCTAACATCCATGAGGGGTGCTGTAGAAAGTAAATACATCTTCTCTGGACAGAGACTCTCACTATCACCCCACAGAAATGATTTTGGCTTCAGGAGCTGCTGTGAAATTCTTCCAGCTTTGGCAAAGCTGACAGAGTGGCCTTGCACAAAGTGTGGGTGTCACCTTCTTATTTCATGCAAACAAGAATCAGGAAGGCATAGCCCAAATAAAGGGAGTATAATGATTACCTTTGTTATTTCAGGCACCTACAGACTTGCAACCACCTTTTCAACAAAATCTGGTACCTCAAGTTTTGTACAATGATAAACTAGTACTTAAACTTGCTTAAAACAGTTTCTGCAAAAATAGTTGGAAATTGACACTTGCATTTCCTATGAGTCCAAGCATGGGAATTCTTAGCAAACCTGCACAGGTCATTGCATCATAAAGGGGCTACATTTACTAAATAAAAACCATTACACCCCCACCTTATTTCTTTTTTTTCCACGTAACTGTTCTGGTGATATCAATGAAAGTTTAAAACTTCTTCTTTCCTTTTAAAGTGTATCATTTTGCTAGTGAAGAAAATAGCAAGACACGTACTCACATCTAAAATCAGTCTGGATTTGTTCCTAATTAATATAACAGTATTACTGAAACTTCTGAAGGGAATGAAGGGAGAACCAGAAAATAAAAAAGGACCATCCTTACTTGATGAAGCACATTAAGCACATTTAGGAGTGCTAGGTGACTTCAGGGAATTTTATGTCCATTTTAGCTGCTGCCTCAATATCTCTCAAAAGAACAAAAAAAGTGGAGAAAAGCTGTACTAATCTCAGAAGATCTCAAGTTGTAATAATAAAAAAGTATTTCAAGTTGTCAGGAAAAGAAAAACAGTGTTTATACCAGCCTTTATGTTACAAAGCAATAATGCCTGTAAAACATGTACAATGGCATCTGTGGATAGAAGAATTACTATTAATTGCTACTTTTATTAAGTAAGGAGATTAGGGAATAAGATGCTCATGAAGGCTCAGGTACCCAATTTAGGTTTATTTGCAATATTTTCAGTATGTCTGAATAGGCTGATGTTATGGTAGAACACATAAAAGAAAGCAAAATTAGTCCAAAAGATTTTTGCAATATCAAGAACAAAGGAAGAGACCAGGAAACCCAACAAAAACGAACATAATTAATTAAGTTTTATATTTTTTAACGATGACATTCCAAAAAAAGCATGAAACAAAAACTTAGTACCCTGATCCCTAAAAACCAGAAAATTTAAAGAGTTTTTAGCTTGATACTTTTGCAAGTACTGCATGACATTGCACTGATGTTAATTTGCTAAAAGTCGATATCCACTGAAGGCACATGACCCTTTTGACTGTTGTTTTCTTTTTTTCCAGGACAGAAAAGATAGTTATGCTGATATGCAGCTGTTCTGCAACAATGAAAATAAAGCATCCAACCATCACACCCATGCTGCATAAACCCCAGTCAGTGTTTCTCATGTTACCATCTGCTGATGTTCTGAATGCCTAGATAAGCACCTGGCCTTGTTTAAAACACCACTAAGATTTATTTTTTCAGTTTTATTTTTAATGGCTCTCAAAATAATCCACTTTCAAAAAACTCCATGGAAACAACAACAGCAACACCAAAAGAAAATCCTTCAAAAATGCACAAAAAAATTTGCAAATTTGGTTCTGCTTTCTAAATGAAAGCCCATGCAGACCAAGGTACAAACATGCTTAGAAACACCAAAAATTAACCTATGCTGTTCATCATCTTTAACAGATTTACCTAAAATAAGTCTGCAGTATGGCAGCTTTAACAGAAATGGAGGTTCTGTGTGGAAAAAGCTGTTAAAACAAATGCATGAAGAAAATTCTCATTTTCCACTGCATTACTGAGATACTGTAAATTGGCTAAAAGAAAGGTACATTGAACCCCCAAAAATGCAGATTTGTGGTTTTAAGGTATCAAAGATGAGTACAGAACACAAGGACTGGAAATGCAGAGCAGATCCACCATCATTAGAAAATAAAGCACCAAAACTCATCTGGCAGACCTTCAGCCTATAAACAAAAATCAGTGTATTGATAGCATCAATGTCCATAACAAGAGTGACCAAACAGCCTCTGCTGGGCTAACTTGACTGACTGACTTTCAGTATTTCAATTTGAAAAGCTAATTCTTGTTGACAAGTACATCAATCTAGCAAATATCTGCAGTGAATCGAAGGCAAAAACCATTGACAATACTATTTGACATGTGACTAGCACAAGTTCTGAGGATTCATTTAAATGCAATATACTTCAATATGCAAAATATCAAGTAATTATTGCTATTTTAAAATAAGACACACTTTTAATCTATTGTAACAGCATACAGATTCTGAAGAGGATTAAAGGGATAGCACTTACAAAGTCCTTTATGTATTTTAAATGCTACATCTCAAGAACTTATTTGAGGTTAAATTACCATCTTGTTTATGCAAAATCCTTTCAATCACCCCTGAGACTTTGTCAGTACTGTTTTCATTATTCATGTCTCTGCTTAAAGGTACCTTATTTTAGCTGAAGCTAATTCCTCTGATAATTAACAGCCTAACCAAATTAATCTTAGCTTAACTATTTTAAAGTATTTTAAATTATTATACATTGTTCAATTAAACTTACTTAAAAACTACAAGGGAAAACAGTGCAGTTTTCCAGACAGATAATGAAAAAAACTGTAATATCATTTTGCTGCAGGAGCTAAGAACTGAACTTTTAACTTTTAACACAACAGTGTCCCTAAGAAGTACTTATGCTCATTTCAGAAAAAAGGGGAAATAATTGAATATATGATGCAGGAACTGTGATCAGCTGCACCATAACTCCATTCTGTTACTCTAAAGAGAAGTAAGATATCCTTTAAGGCACACCAGCAATCAAAGAAAAGTGGCATGTGCTGACATGGAGCAGCATTAGTGCCTGATACAAGTGGTCACTGAAATGCATACTTGACTTTATATGAATCTCTCTCTGAAAATCTCCAGATTATTAGCTTCTACTTAAATATACAAATAATTATTACTACATTTGGGCACATTTTAGCATAGTCACAATAGATCTTTATTGGTTTCATTGAAATGTAATTAATTAGACTTGCAGCAAAGATGCATTTTGAATACACAATTCTTCATTACTGTAAGTTGCTTGATACTTTACTTCCTTAACCTCAAATTTAGAGGACAATCCTAATCTAAAAATGTTACACAATTGTGACATCCAAAACTTTAAAACTGGGTTGGAGTTAATCCCATCAAACAGGAGTGGGGTTGTTTGTAACCTACATTGCCTTGATACCATTTTCATCATTTCGTACTTGTTTAGAATTCTTACTGACTTGTGTTATACCAATACAGAAGCAGGAACCTCCAGAACTGCTGTTGAACTCACAGTTCAAATGAGTACAGGTTGTTTGGTGAATTTTTTTTCATATATTTAAATTGGGAAAGGAGTCTTCCCTTCTCTACAGCCTCTTTTTTTTAACAACTGCTTTTAATTTTTGGCAAATGTAGCACTTGCATCTGCATATACTAAGGTTTCATGATAAATGAAAGGAAGAAATGAAAGAATACAAATTGTGCCTTCTAAATTACTTGCAGCAGGCTTCACAATGTTCTCCTTCCCCATAGCACCAGTTAATGAGACTATTTTGAGTAACTCACAACTTAATAAATTACATAGGGGTACCTGCACCTATTCAGCTCATGCCAGTCACATGCTGAGTACTAGAAAATGGCAATTTTTTAACAGAAGCTCCCCATTTGATCTTATTGAGAAAAAAATCTACTCGAAAAATCAATATAATTTAAAGTATATATTAGGGATGCTAAAGCCAACCCAAATTAAAGCATACTATTTTTATTAATCTCCTTTTTCCTCCAAGAGTGTCACCACACTTATCTCAGGTGCCCTTATCTGTGCATTTTTTGGAACAAATCAACCTATTTTGGATCAAGTTTTAACTATACCTTATAACACAGTTTAAATTTTCTCTTTCTGAGATATGCAAAATTTTCCTTTCAACACTTAAATTTCCAAAACATATTCAAGCCAGTTCCATTCACTTATTCTTATAGAAATGTCTTGTCTGAAGTATCCACCAATTCCCATCCTTTCTAACAGAGAAGGAAGGACAAAGGCTGACTCGTGCCATCAGAAAGCACAGATGATGGGTGAATCCCAGCAGAAATGGAAAAAATCCTCTTTTTACAGTGATCACTCAGGGCAGCCTCCTGTAAACATTCCCCTCTGAGTAAACAGAAGCTGCCAGACACACTGGAAGAAGGAAGTTTTTACTGGAAATCTCTGTAGAAATTCTCTAGAGTGAAAAATGACTGTAATAGTATAAGAAACATTAAACCTAATTTTAAAAAAATTCTTTCAAATACAGTAAACATGACTATAGTTAAGTAACTGTATTACTCTATCAAAATTATTTGGAATAAAATTTTTTTCAAAGTCATGTCATATGCTATATTTGACTTGCTTTTCAAATATTTATTTCCCAACTTGAAGTGTTAACTGAACATATGGGCTTTCAAATCTCTGAAACAACACAAAAATGTTTATTTTAGGGAGAAGAAATTTTATAGCTATTTTAAGGAAAAAGTTCCATTTTCAGATCCACTCTAGTATGCAAATAGTAACATTATTGCAAATGTACTTACTGGAATTGGTTTCGTTTTATGGGAGTTTTTAAGTTACTGTAGTTTTTCCTGCATATTTTCATTTATCAGTCTTACTTTTTGGAAGTGAATATTGGAAAATACTCATCTCTAAAGGATATTACAATTGAAAAATTAAGAAAATATTTATATAAACAGCAAGATGCTTTCTAATCTCTTCCAGCAATGGGCAAATTTTTGGTCTTTTTAGCATAGTGAGGATACTGTAGGCCAGGCAGCACACCAAAACTGAGATTAATTTGAGGATGAAGCAAGTGAGAGAAAGTTCAGGAAGCGTGCTCTTCTGACAACAGAATTGATATTGATGCAAGGACACAGAGATGACTAAATGGCATATACAAATTAGTGCACCTAAGCTCTGAATTACTAATGAAATGAGAAACATCCCTCTTTTTTACCAGCTTCTGCTTAAGCTTTCTCAAAGTCTCAATTGCCCCTCTTAATTATGATGTGCACTGTCCAGCGAGCAGAGTTTCCTTGGCTGTCCTTTTCCCTGCTTAGCCACAGTGATGGATGACCCTGGAAGAGACACCCTGCAGGATTTGGGGAATTGACCTCAGACTGGAATACAAATGCCTCTTTAAAAACTAATGATTGGATGGAAGCTGGGAAGGCTGCACTGGGCACACCTACCTTGGAATGCCACCTGGCCAGAGTGGGCTGAGGGAGCAGCCAAAGCTGCACCACTTGAGAGCTGCTGGGAGCAAGGCAGTGCAGATGAACAGAGATCAATTAATAAAAGATGCAGCTGAGTTCATGCCAAGGCCTGGGATCGCTAAAAGAAAAACTATTTCTGGAGAATCTTGTTCCGGTTATATCCAGAAAAAGCAGTGTGATCTGATATTTAAGGAGTAGCTCCTATGGGAAAGGAAAATTACCAGATGGCAGGAGGCCAGCCAACAGCTCCAGTGGGAAGCTAAGGAAAGAAATCCTGCAGCACTGACACAAGGAGAAGGAATTACTCATGGAGAAGGAATTACTCAGGGAACAAAGTAACCAATTTTTCAAAGGAGTTTTAGGCAGGTTACTCCTCCAATCACAATATGACAAGATATTTGGCTGCTCTTTTGATTGCTGCAGATTTGAGCTGTTAAGCAGATTTAGACACAGGAATCTCTTTCTCACTGCTATGTGCTACAAGGAAAGTACTGGCATGAAAACTGGGCTACATCATCTCTACTGACATCTCAAGGACCTGTGTGTCACAGGTAGAGAGGAAATCGTCCTTTTCACATATCAACAAGCTGTTTCCTGAAGTACCAGCAGCACACTGTAAGAATTAAGAGACAGAAAGGAACAAAACTGAAATAATACAAGAAAAAGATGCTAAAAACAATGAAGCAGTAGAGACAGCTAGCATACTTCTTTGTGGATTAAAGACAAAGGGCAAAGAAGGAAGATAGAAAGAAAAAGCAAGAAGTAGTGGAGGAGGAGTGGAATAAATTTTTTTTATTTTTCTCTACTGGGTTAAAATTTTTAAAAATGCAAGCCTTTACAAAATGCTACACTGCAAAGTATTAAAAACCAAGTCATTCTGCTGAAGGAGGTTATAAAAATGAATTATAGCTATGATTGAAGACACAAAGAAAAAAATATATTCCTGCTCCAGTATGGTTTTTTACTGCACTTATTACTGTAAAATTTTGCTACATAGCCTGGCAAGAAGCAGTGAATTTACCTATGTCATAAGCCTACTGTCAAATCAACTGATCATATATCAGCATTTGTAAGAAATGGATGAATTTACAACAGATCTACAAAGGTGATTCACTGCAGAAAGACAAGCTCACACATCAAGTAATTTCTATACTCTGCACACATTAGCTGCTTGCTGAAACAAGCACTTTCAACACAAATCAAAACTGCACAAAGCACCATCACACAAAAACAGGGTGGGTTTTGTGTTGGGACGAGCAATGGTAATTACAGCAGCTTAAAAAAATATAGCCTCCCTCTTTATTTTGAACATGATCAAACTTAATGTGCCCAGAGCTGAACTCTGTTTTGGCCCCTTCCTTGGCACCAACACTTGGGCACTTTCATGCCAGGGGCACTTCCAGCCCAGGAACAAACCCACCCCACTCCAGACAACCTTTTCTTCCCTTCTGCTGCCCTCAGTAAAGGCTGGAGGAGAGCAGGAAAGCTAATTTTTGCCAGGAGTTGAATGACCCTAATGAGTGATTTCTGTAGCGAGAAGGTTGCCAACAATCAAAGCATAACTAAATTGTTAAGAGTGAATATTTTGTATTCCTATATATCACTGAGGGAATGCCATTTGGAGTTACAAGTAGTTTGTCAACCAAGAGAGAAAAAAATTACTGCTAATGAGAGATGCAGAGGGGAGGAAGAAGCATCTACCAGGCAGCCCAGAAAGTCATACCAGGGATCCAGCCAAGGCAAGAGCCAGAGTAAATGACAACATTTGCAAAACAAAGTTTGCATTGTAGATGAGAAGGTAAAAAAGAACATTCTGAATGCTCCTAATGCATTTAAAATAAATCTGCAAGAAGTGAAAAGAAACAATTGTTCCTTGTCACTGAGGAAATGTCATGCATGAGCTTATGAATAATATTAAAAAGACCTGGTTTAGAACACAAAATACAGTCTTCACCACCGTGATACAAAAAAAAATTTTCTCTGCTTTAGAAGATTATTCCACAAAATAAGCATTTTTTGAAATGTGATCATGTCTTCTGAAGCAAATAAGGTACTTACAATGTAACATCCCCAAAACTCACCTTCCAGATGTGAGCGTGCAGCTAAATTAACAGAATATTTAGTCTGTTCATTTTTTTGTCCATTTATGAAATACATGCTCTATGTATTAAACATAAAGTTTCATATTTTTGCTGCTTATCCTACAACTTTCTTTCTATAAAAAAAATTTCTCTCTTATTTTAGATCATTACATACATACCAATGAGGGGTTGACATTAGTATATTATTACAGCCATGCATTTTGATTATGAAATCCTCTGAATCCACAGAATTCCCAAAATGCCAATATGAGGCTCGCAAATTTGAAACTGTCCTCAGTGTATCCATCATCATGTACCCAATGTTTCCTGATCATTGCACTATTTATTCAGTAGTTATTGACTTCATGGAGAGTATTTGATGCTATTTAGCACCGTATCATTCTCTGTTCACTTGGTTACTTCTTTTCTCAGTATTTAGTTCTGGCTCTCTCTCTGACAGTTTGTTTCCCACAATAAACTCCTTAGTACATTCACCCTGCTGTAAAGTTCAGCAATCCAGGAGAGTCCTGAGCCCCCAGCTTAGATGGAAAGTCTTTCCATCTTCTAGGCCCATTTGACCAACACTACAGGCTCGGGCATTACACCTGGTTTTCTCTTCCATCAGTGCCTGACAGCTGTCTGTGGCATTTTGCAGGCTTTAAAAATGTTTAACACAATTCCCACGAGCAGGGCAGAGGCTGAAAAAATGCATCTGTTACATCAGAGATGTGTCATGACCTCAAACAGAAGCTACAGTTCCAATAACTACAAATTTTAATCTTCTCTACCCTTCTTAAAATTTAGAAATAATTTATGCTTATCATGCAAATGAAAGAACACCTTGTATGCATCTGAACGGGTCAAACCACTTTTTTCTGAACTATTAAACACACCTGTCTAATGAGCACTGCCTTATTCTTTTTGCTAGAAAATAATTTCCCTATAGAGAATATCAAAAAGGAAGTTGCAGAAACTTCAGGATAAGCTATATATTTGCTCTTCTTTTGTTCAAGCTTTCTCTGTGAGAATGCAATATCTTCTAATAGTTGGTTGTCACCTACACAAAAGGTTCTTTTCACCCATGGGATGGTCCTGAACCTGATTCCATTACTACAGAGACTTATTCCACTCTTCTGAAGTGATATTTGCTGTATTATATATTACACAGAAACAATAGCAACAACAACAAAAACCTACAGATCACACATTTTTTCAGGTATGATGAGTTATTGGTTCACCCACAAGCAGCAGTCTTTAAGAGGAGTAAATTAGTATTTTGGCCACATATCTTTTGTCTCCTTCAGAATGACATAAAATTCACACTGCTACTGTTGTGCCTTGTGTGGCAGCATTGATCATCCCACTAGAAAACTACTGCTCTGCTGGACAGAAAAATTCTACAGGGGAGACTGGATTTCAAAATAACTTTCATTAACAGATCCAACCTTTCACTGGTCTTAGCATCTGTCTACAAACATCTTTGCAACCAGGACTTCAGTAAATCATATTTTAAAGGAGAGAGGAGACAGAGGGCAGATATCTAGAGCAGTCTGTGCTACAGAGCTAATAAGTCAAAATACTATCATAAGCTTGGGCTTTCGTTCCTCATTCTCTCTCTGAACTAGCACCTAACAATCAGTGTTTCTGAAATGTCAAACACAGACACCCCCAGGCAATGAGCACCCAAAGATGAGGCAGTGAGGCGTGGTGGGTGGAACTGCAAAAGCTCCCTCAAAAGCTGACCATCCCCATATGAATTAATGCAATTTATCCTTCACCTTGGCCTGGAAACAACCCCAAGTCTCAGAGGCAAGGTCCAAGGTAAGGTCCATGGTTGCATCAAGCAAGGCAGCCAGGTTTGCACTCCAGAGCAGGGTTTTGCTGCTGACAGCACTCCCACGGAGGTGGGCAAGCTACAGCTTTCAGAGACATCTCTGGGCTCAGCCTCCCCCACACTAAAAGCAACCCCAGGGCTGTGACAGGACGGGGACGGGGCCAGCAGAGCAGCCTGGCCCTCTGACAGAGAGGGTTCTTTCCTGTTGTAAAAACAAATCCAGCCCTGCAGCTAGGATACCTCACCATTTCTGTGGCAATTTAAACGAGGAGGTTCTTTAAAAAGAAAATAGAGTAGGTCATTCCATTTAAAATTTCATTTCAATCATAAACCACAAAATGTAATACCCTGAGACATCACAGAATGGATTTGATATCAAAGAATCAAAATACAACCATAAAAAGCCTTTCCAGTCAGGCTTAGGTACGAAAGTATAGACACACATATTTGTTGTAAGTCATCTTCATAAAAGTTAACATTGTTCAACGTTCTTATGGCATCTCGATTGCTCTTAGCCAAGATCCACAACTATCTCTGCACAGCCTTCGTGAGTTCTGACTTTCAAGTACCATAAAGTACTTGGAATCTGACTGATATCGAGCCTAGCAGCTGCACCAGCATGGCATTGTGTTTGGAGGATCACATATCACATATTTGTTTCCATACACACACACAGGTGTGTATATATATATATGTATGTATATACATCACACTGCGTACACTCAGAGAATGTGCTTAGTGGAGGTATAGAAAGTTATTTACTTCAGCACTTTTAAATTTCTTTCATCAACAAGATAGCATGTAACTAGATGCATCCTTACACAACCAGATTTCAGTTTTTGACTTATCTTTAAGCCACAATTGCAAGAGTACTTGAATAGATCTATGGCTATTTCTTGCCTTTTATGACTTAGAAGGAAGCAAAAAATATCTTTTAACTTTGTGGGGAAAAAAACACAAAAATCTCGTAAGTCTGGGAAGACCACTTCTGAGGACAGTTTAAAATTTACATCCATGGACAGTAAGTCAGAGCCTCAAATCTGGTCATAAATACATATTTATCAGCAACATGGATTTGAGCAACCCTATTATTCTTCCTGATGTTTTCTTTGACTGCTATTTTAAACACCTTTAGGCTGACATTTCATCAGAAGACTATCAATTGATCGTGACTGATTAAGAGACTTCAATAGTTGTCTGAAGGATTATTTATTTATTTAAAATACATGTAATTAGGACTGCATGCACTGTTTGCAAACAAGGAACATCAAAATACAAAAACGAATCAGTCTCCAAGCAGTAAACTATGAAAACAAGTCTTCAGGTGTTAGGAGAAAAATCAAACTAGTGCACCACCCTGGTCTACTTTGTGGCAAGAAGTTAACTGCTGGGTAAGAGACATACCCCAGAAATTAAGCAAGACCAGCTTTATTTTTATTGCAACTATGCATAAAACCTAAGTTCAGATGGGCACTTGCATGATCAGCAAAAGAGGATTATGACTGAAAAATCACCTTCTCATCATAAATAGCTATGCTTTCCCTCCAGTTATCAAAAACATTTCAGAAAAATCCAGTCTTGTGAATTTTCCTATTAATGGGCAGCAAGAAGCGGCTATTCTCATATTTCATTTAGCTTTTTGACTAGAAATAAAAGGTTAAAATGTCATCTAGTGCAAGTCATTATTTTAAAAGTAATAGAAGTATCCACAGTTCTCTCCATTCTGAAGCTCACCCTTCTCTCTACAACAGTTTAAAAACTTTTTTTGCTAAGGTTGCCTATTTACATCCAAAGAGATGGTGAGAGTATCATGTACACTGGGGGAGAGAGAGGAAAAGCAGCTGAGAAAAGAAGAACCTATCATGGCAATTTTATAACTGCAATATTTAAAATCACCGGTGGTAAACCATCACAGTGATTTTTAATTGACCTCCCTTCAATTTTTAGAAATATCTCTGAAAGTATTCTTGAAAATGGACCAACATCTGGAAATAACACACACTTTCTAGAAGAAAGATGTTAACAGTAAAAACAGAAGTAGTGAGCACAGACTAAAAATTATTTTGCAAGTAATTTTCTGCTGTATCTTTCTTTTGAGGCAAACTCCCCCAAATAATTTACTTTTTGTATTCATGCCACCTGTTGTGTTCAGTTTTCATAATTTGGCTGCTAGGAAGTGTAACTTCAAATTGCATGGAAGTTATACTAAAAAGACCAGGTCTCCTCTTTGCCAAGACAGCACACTACTAAATCAAAACTGTGTGCAAACATGTGCAAAACTCATAAGACTTCCCTGAATAATTAAGTTAATGAGTGATCATAACCAATCAATTACTAACCAGTTTGACAGAGTTTTATCAAGCAGTTTCATTTGTAGAATTTCAGTAGGGACAGCACTTGCAGTGTTTGGGAGAAACAAATTCCACTTTCATGGGATGGCACAACCATTGAGGGTGGAAGGAGCTCTGCAGCTCAACACAAGGCTGATGGCAAAGCTGGAGTTTCACTGCTCAAACCATTGCAGTGTCTACACCCTACTTCTCATTTACAATTTATAATGATCCAAAACATGAGCTGTTTCCCCACATCATTTTATTTTCTGTATGTTACACACTTTTATCAATGCACATTTAATATACCACACATTGAAAAAAAATACCCTAGGTAAAAATATTAAGGCAGCAGTTTTCATTTCTTGTAATCTTTCTCCTCCTTGCAATACATTCACATGAACTGCTGTAGAAATGCTTATTACTTTAAAGTTTATGAGTATGCACTTGGAAGCAGTAACAAATGAAATGCTATGGAAAATGCCACTCGAAAGATATGATCTTTTGCAAAGCAGTATCCTATAAGGCAATTAAAAGGAACATTGCCAAAATCTCGGCAAATCTGCACTAAGAATGCCATTCTTTTGATGACAAAGACAAGAAGGGAAATTGTTCATTTTGTGGAATGAATGTGTTGCATATGAATGTGTAAAATTTCAAGCTATATAAAATTATCTTTGCAAAAATACAGTGTAACAGCTTATTTAACTGTAAATTAGTTGCCTTGCCAGTTCTGCCATTCATTTTGGAAACAACTTGTATTTGCAACAATCTAGCATTACCAATGATTTAAGAACAAGTTTGCTATGCAAAACGTAATTACACTTTAATTTTTGAGAAAATAATTCACTAACCCTGAATTAAACGGAAAAATCTCACTTCTGCAGAAGAGGACAAAGCAGTATGCACACACAGGATTTGGGCACTTAAAAACATTTTGAATAAACCTGAAGAGGAACTATTTTACATGATGTTCTTTTACAAACTAGCTGATAAGACAGTGAAAGTAGAAATCAAAACTAGCAGCAAGTAACACATCTATATTGTGAATATAACTGAAAGACTTATACTGATTTAAAAAACATTATAAATTAAAGCTTTATTGTCTCTTTGGAAACAGAATCAAGGGAAAACAGTCAAATACTCATGTAAAAAAGCTTAACTTTCTTTCCCAAGGAAACATGTCTAAAGAAATATAAGTTTTTAAGAGAAGTTTATTCTTATGAAACTATCTAATCTACTCCACAAGAAAATAATACTGTGACCTGGCTCTATATCGTGCTGAGAACGGAAATCCTTCAGCACACTGAAACTTTCTGAGGTAGAAACAGATTTATAAAATATATGTAAATAAATAAATAAATATATATTTACATGCATATCATAAATATAGTACCAGAAATGAGTTCTTGAATTAATTGTAAGATAAAAAATACACACAAGACTAGAAGGAGTCAACTGAGGACAACATGGAGGAGGCAAGAAATGTGCTTTGCTCCTTACAAGTTCCCTTCCTTCAACAGGAGATTTCTGGCATATTTCACCTTTGAAAGTTCTCGATTCTCTCAAAAAACCACTGCTAATGTGGAAGACAAGACCTCTGCTTAAAGTTTCTTCTTAAAAATATAAATCTATTCCCCCCTTTTGAAACAGTAATGAAGGAGACCATTATTCAAGTTAAGGCCAGAGCCTGTTCACTGATAGGAAACAAGAAAAAGGGAAGGCTGCTCCCTTCACCTACTCATCACCTGTTCTACCTGAACCTCATGCAGTCCAGCAGTAGTTTCCATCCATTCCAAAGTCCAGTAATTGCAAAAATATTACAAAAATTACAATATTACAAATATTAATTAAAATAGCAACTTAAATGGCTAGAAGAGATTCAGTCCAATTGCTTATTTTCTTTCTGTTCATATAGAAGGGTTCTACACTTGAGAGGGAAAAATTAATTAACTTCAAGGTCTTTGTCAAGTTTTAATTTTGTATTTCAGATAAAGAAGTGAAGACATTTTTATTAAAAAAAAATATATGGGCAGCAAGTATTTCCAATAAAATAATTCACATAAGTTTGCTTTAATGAATTAATATTGTTTGCTATACCAGAAGACATCTTAATTTCCCTTCCATTTCCTTCACACATTAAAGAAAAAAAATTAAATCAAATACCAGAACTAGTTAGTTAAAAAGAAAGTTTACAGACATGAACTCATTCATTTTTATGAGAAGCATTTTATTTCCCTTAATTACACTGATTAACAATGCCCCCAAAAATCAGGCAACAGAAGATGTGAAATATTCTACGACATGGAAAATTCCTGTCCTTGCACGTTACTTTTCTAGAAACGTACACCTGCTGCTTTCCCCACATGAGATTCACAACACTGCTTCACAATGCTGACACACATGCACACAATCAGCTTCCTAATGAAAATTAAAACAAACAGGACTGAGATCCAAACTAGCCCTTGGAGAGTTTTCATTAACACACCATCCATTAGCATCTGTTCCATTCCACGCTGCAGACCTGCACATTAGAGCAGCTTTAATAACTGCCCACAGACTGAGACATTTACTTGAGTTTCTACACTGCAACCACAATGCACAGTGCAACCCTAGGTGATCCATTGGGCCTTTACCATGATATACAAGGAAATTCAATTGGGAAAGATGCCAACTGATGATTTAAAATCCTTGGCACCTTCTACTCAATATTATTTCAGTTTAGATACATTGAAAGTAACACAGGATTGGGTACTTCTTTAAAATTCTGCTTTTACCAACACCTACTCACAGACAGTTATGCTTTCTTTGCTTTCATTGGGAAATTAATTAAAAAAATTTAAATTGGGGTATTACAAGGTAGTTGAATGGTCTTATTCAATCAAGAGACCACTGGAGTACTTCTGGGCCATCAAGACTTGTTGATCAGGTTAGCACCAGCTGCCCCATGCTTGTGCTCCTAATCCTCTCTCTCCAGCAGAGAGCAGGACCCCTGAGAAAGTGGCACAGGTGTCAAGGAAAAACCTCAGCAGAGAAGGAAGAGCAGCACGTGTTTGTGCTGTGCCTGCTGCTTTCCTCTCCGTGCTGCTGGACGGGGATGGCAGTGACCCAGGGAGGGCTGGCACCGCAGCCAACCCTGCAGCAAAGCCCCGATGTGACAAGAGCATCACCTGGCCTGTGACGGGCACAAAGGGACTCTATGCCCTGGCAGTCATCCCATTCTAGTGAGACCAACTACTCCTTGATGAGAGGGCTCCTTCCCAATGAAATTCCTTGCTGGAAATACACCCACAACAACTGCTGTGGCTTCAAACAAATGCCAACACTGTTCTCTTCAGAAGAGAGATGAGACAGGAACTACTGCAGCAAAGAACTGGAGTTAACAGAGCTTCACCTGAATGCCTGCAACTCTGTTTAGTCACTTCTTATGTAGTCTTTGATTCAAGGTCAACTTTTCACGATCTTGGGAAGCCTGACCATAGTTTTGCCAAAAATAAACTGTAAATATAACAAAAACCTAGCTGGTAAAAATTACACTTCTTGTTCAAAGAGCAACTGCACACTTGTTTTTCACTATGACGTTGCTGTGTCAGTAAGTTAACACAAAGAAATGCATCTATTTCTCCTTTATCAGTCAATAACTGATTTTCTACAGTCCATAGTTTCACGTTAGAATAAAAGATGATCAATTACCCCAGCCACGAGTCATCAAAATCATTATTAGTAATAAGTGAAATTTTGTTCCATTTACCAACTAATTCAAAGATCTATACAAACATGGAAGAACTTGATCAATACTAAGGAAGCAAAGCAGAAGATAGTAGACAAAGTATTTCCATTGAATACTTCTTCCATAAATAGGGCAACAAGGGTGGACTCCATTACATACAAGGCAGCAGAGAAGGAAATAGGAAGAGAAATCCATGATCTTTTAAGGCTTTATTTTTAAATCCAGTCAGTCAGTCAACCAGAGCACACTTGTTATACACACACCAACCCTTGATATACTTTCAAATAGCCTTACATTAGGGGAAGCTTTCTGTAAAAGTCTGCATTTTAAAGATACATAATCCAATCCCAACAGAGGATGACTACTGAAATCACATGAAACCATTACAACATGAAAAGACATGTTGTGAACAAATTTTTTGTGAACACTCAGTTTCCATATGTCAGGATTTGAAACTAACATTTTAAAATAACTTTTCAAAATAACAGTTGAAAGAAAGTTATACACATTCCATCCAGATGTACAATATTTGCAAAGTATTCAAGCCAATGTGTAAAAGTAAGAAGGCAGCACTTTCCTCATTGGTCCTGTGTACAGTCAGCAATGAAATTAGAGAAAAAATAACTGCTAATAAATTTAGACCAGGGCAGTAAGTACTCCAGTAAAACACTACTTACAACATTTCTGGCAATTTTGTAATAGAGGTATTTGTAGTTTATAAAATCCATGTCTCTTTAGAGAAGAAAAGAGAAGAGTGTATATAATGTGTATAGTTAAGATCTGCATACCTATGTTTCAAAGTAAATATGAAATCAAGCTTTTAATAAATTCCAATGTTTCATTTCATTTCACAACCTTTATGTTGATTATATATTTACTGACAAAATGTGGCCATTACATTAACTTTAGAGTATTTCATATTATCATTTGATGCATTTCACACACTGATACTGCAGCAGGAGATGAAATGTACTTTGGTTTCTCTGAGGTTAATGCAACAGAATTTCGTGGTTTCATAATTGGTTTCACATCAGCACAGAACTGCCAACTAGAGGAGGTTGTCTAAAGTGACATTTCAACCATATTAAATCACTTATTTAGTCTGAATATAATTTTCAGAATATTTGCAAATCAATACAAATCTTACTGGTAGACAACCTCTTTTCTGTTGATAGTTTAGCACTTTGACACCCTTTTCCATAACATTTCTCCCACCACTGCTCCTGAGAAAGCTGATAGAAATGAAAGGATCTGATTCTGCTGTAAGTAACTCAGTAAACATAAGCATGAGTCTAACTTGGAGTCCGTGCTCACATTCAAAGTCAGGATTTGATCTTCAACAGGTGAAATAAGAGCACACTCTTCACCTGAAACATCCTTTAGAACTTCACATGCATTCTTTTGCTAAGAGTCCTGGATTTCAATCTCTTGAGGCAGATTGATCATCTTTACTCAATAATTATATTCAATTGTTGTTTGGGTTTTTTGTTTGAATCCTTGAAAGACAAACTAAAAAACCCCAACGCCCCTCAACAACTTGCCCTCGCTAATATCCCTAAAATTTTTATGTCAACTTGTTCCTGTTTACAACATTCCATATGAACAGGGGGTTTATAAGGCAATTTGTCTTTTCACTCCCTAAGTAATATTTCTCTACATTATTACTAGTATGATTATTTTTCTTTAACACAAAAGATTAAAATTATCTATATAACAAAGTCATACCAGTATTTTAATATTTTCATAGCTGTATTTAAGTCTATATAGTTGAAAAACTACCACTACCTTCCTAAAAAAAAAAAAATCTTATCTGATGAAACCATGCTCTGCTTTCCATATTTTCACAGAATGGATGTAAATATGTTTGGGCTACAACAAGAGGATTTACACCGAAAACCTGAACCAGTCACCATTTATTTCATCAATGGAAACACAAAAATTAATCTTTCCAAGGGCAACTCAGAACAATTAAGTTCTCTTCGTAAAGACTGAATATGAATTATCCTCTCCTGGAGCTTGCTCCTTTCCATTATCTACATAGGAAAGATGAGGGATTCTGCACATCAGAATAATGAGATTCTAGCACAATTTTCTTAGGGGAGTGGTAGGAACAAACAACCAAGCAAACTTAAAAAAAAGTGATACATTTCACCAAGAAGCTATTCGAGCAAGAAAAAAGAAATCCTCTACTATACAGGATATGTCAGTATACTTCTTATTTTCTTAGTAGCTCAACTCTCAACAAAATAGGAACAAAACTCATGAATATTAATATTTAAAGCAAGTTTCAGAATTTGGCAAACTTTTGTGATGCAGATTCTGACTTCAGTCTACAGTTGAGGAAACATTAAAACTGTTGCTGTGTTTCATCCTAAAGCCAAAACAAAACTGACTTTGTTTTCATTTACATGCAAACACTTGCCAGGGGAAAATTTCTGTTTAGATTATCTACTTCATTTGCACTATTCCTTTCCTATGCAGTATCTTAGCCAAACACTAAACTGCTGTCATTCAGAAAAAATGAGGCGTTTGAAAATCT